>VSDK01026699.1:110347-160591 GCA_009767595.1 Symbiodinium kawagutii
TAAATAAATTTTATTATTTAATATTTAAAAAAATAAAAAAAAATTATAAAATTATAAAAAAATAATTTAATTATAAAATATAAAAAACTAATTAATTAAAAAATATAATAATAATAAAAAAAAATATATTTTTTAAAATATTTTTTTTAATTTAAACATTTCATAATTATAAATTTAATTATATTTTTATAAATTTCTAATTTCTTTAATATTTTAAATAATAATATTTTGAAGGGAATTAAATCCAAGGTAATTAAGGAATAGTAATCTTTAATAAAATTTATATTATTGGTTTACTAACCGTCTCGCTAAACCCCCGAGGGAAGAAGTACCTAACACTATCCAATTTCGAGCTGCTAAATACAGCTTTCGTAAATTAAATCGGGTACTTACATAGAAATAAATAAAATATATTAAAAAATAAATTAATATTTTATTATTTTAAATTTTTATGATATATAATTTATTTATTCTCTTTTTTCTTATCTTGGTATATTATTTCTTTTTGTTCATTATTTATTGTGCTTTCAGATTTTACCAGATACTACCAGTATCTACGAGCATTTTTTTACCAACCTTTGCCGCCCAGCATACTGGACATGACCTTGGTACAAATCCAAGCCCAACTTCAAAGATCTTCAATTCATCTACGTGAGCCTCGCGCACGTTTCTGCACGCTCCAGGAACTAGGGAGGATCAAGGCCCTGACACCGGCACCAGCACCATAAACAAAGAAAGCTGCCATGGTCGGAGTCCTGGAGAGCATCCCATCGCAGCCAAGGGCTTCAAACTTGGCCAGTGGAAAGCAAGTTGAGGAAAGGCGCTGAGTGCAGGGCACTTGCCTATAACCTCAGAGAGATGCGGCGCCTTGCAGTGCACCGCGGTCACCGAGCACGCGCCAAGTCTGAGGAACAAGCGGAAGAAGAAGGCGGGGCTGGCAAACCTGAGTCGAAGTCAAGCAGCCAAGCGTAGTCAAGCTATGTCAAGTGCTGTGTCAAGCTCCATCTCCCTTCGAATCTTGATGGCTCTCTTGCATCCAAGCTGCGGCACGCCCAAAAGACCTTGTTGAACTCCCCATGCGCCAACCAATCCTCCAGCCGCAACATTGTGCAGCAAGGATCTTCTGCCTCAGCATGGAAGTTGCGTGATCAAAGTCACCAAAAGCTGCAAAAGCACCCATAAATGCACACGAGAAAACATGGCTTTTGCACATGAGAATTCATGAGGCAGACTTTTGGCTACGCAATCATCGCGTCCGGGTGAGAACGGCCTGGCGAAGCGCCTTGTCATGGACACAAATGGATCCCAAACCTGAGACGTTCTCAACGATCCAACCTGTGCTACATGAACCTGGGTCACATTGACCGGGTCCAGCCTGTACACAGCTCTCACACTGATCTGCACAGGAAAAGCAACGTCCAGCATCCCATCCAAAGCCGGGTACGCACTCAGCACAGCCATCTACGCCAGCTCCAGTACACCGCTTGCAGGCTGTAGCACAGGCTTCACAACTCCGATCTGGTGTGAGGCCAAATCCATCCCTGCAAACATCGCAACCAAAGTTGGAATCGCAAACATCGCATCCGTCCACTTTGCATTTCGAGCACTCAGCTGCACCTTGGCGGCGAAACAAGGTGAAGGCTAATGAAGGTCAACAGTTTACACCGTGGTACACCCCTACCCCCTGTGATATCAATGATTCATTCGAATTGATGTTTCACTACAAGAATCTACAAGAATTACTTTGCAATTCTTCCATCTGCATAGATCTGCCTTACTTCCCATGGGCCCACCATGGACAATTTGGCATAACCAGGCCTTGAAGTCCATAGCCAGGTCTGCAGCTCCCAGAATCACAGCGGCCTGGACCAGCCTTGGTACAGTTGGAGCAATGGATGGAGCAGGGCGCGCAAACGCCCGTGGCGGTCAGGCTGAAGCCTTGATGGCACTGTTCAGGGTCACACCGACCTTCGCCCAAAAGTTCGCATCTGGAGCAATGGTCCGCACATGGCAAACATTCCTGCACGAAGTGACTGCCATTGCCCAAGGACCTCAAAGTAGTGCCTTCACTGCACTGCTGGCACAAGCCAAGGGCCGGGCAATGGTTGCATCCCTGCACCAAGCAGGGCAAACAATCTCCTTCCTCATCCAAACCAAAAGTTGCAGGACAACTGCGACATGGCAATTTGTCTGGCAACGTTGCTCCTCTGGGCGCAGCTGATGCCACATCTGCATCACAATGGCACAGGGGGCTGAAGCAAGGGATGCAAAATCCTTCCAAAAAGCCGTGGCCAGAAGAACAACCCCCAGGATCGCACTTTCCTGCACCAGCATGGTGACACCTTGCACAGCCATCCGAGCAGGGTGAGCATATGCGCTTCGCAACTGCGTCGAGGGTTTTCGCTGAAGCCCCCACTTCTGTTGGGACGAAGCCAACCTCACACTCTAGGCATGATCCATCAGAGTCACACCTGACACAATGAGAGGAGCAAACTTTTCGAATGATCACAGCTGACTGCACTGGTGACGGGCTCAAAGCTCCAGTCTTGGGATTCACAGCTGTCACAAATATTCGGGCCCGAGCACTCCAGGGAAATTCATCGATGTTCCATGTTGCGACACTTGGGAAATTACTTTGGTAAAGTGCCAATCCACCTGCCCCGCTGCTGCGCATTGCTGTGTAAACGCTGGGGTCAAAGTTATGGCTGGTGAGCCACCATCGCATCTGTAGTGGCTTTGCAACCACGTGTCCATATCTCAAACCACGATTTCCATCACCTCCGCGGCCCTCCATTACCTGTAAGCTGGAGGGGCTGGGGCGCCCATCTGGCACGACCACGTAGTACACCAACGGCGCACTGCCAGCTTCCCGAATTTCATTTGAAGAGACGCAAGGGACGCTGACTTGCACACCTGTTTGCTCCCCAAACTGCTCCATTGGTCCATTTGTAGCAACTTGAGGTGCACAACAGCCCTGGGGTAAACCCATGGTGCTGGTGAGCATGAGAACAGGTTCCTGGTTCCCAACTGCTCCGTAATGAAGCATTGTGAGTGGACATACATTGAAGCAAACCGAGAGGCACACACAGACCAGGGCCACCCCAACAGGAGCCCAATAGATGAGCAACCATGTTCTGGAAGGCTTGGGAAGCAATCGACGGGCAGAATGTGATTGAAGCTTAACCTGCCAAGCAAAGGCATGCTCGCAATCAAAAATGAAAAGGATGAAACCGCAAAGGTAATTGTCAAAGTCCAAGGTTGTGAAAACAACCCACAGCTTGCCAATAGTGGCAATAGGCGTGGTACTGGTCAAGATCAACTGTATTGCCATGAGGACAACGACCACTGCCACAATGTATTGTAGAAGAAATGCCCCAGAACCCAGAAGGCGCTGTTGCCAGGTCATATGTACCGCGGGCCTGTGAGCCAAAACACGGTACAACTTCGCGGCATCTTTAAACTCACCGCTCACCCGGAAAAAGGTTAGAAGCATCGACAGGCACTTCATGGCATTCACAGTCCAGTAGTCAGAAAGAGGAACGACCCACTGGCCGCTTTCGAAGAAGTATTCCGGTGAGCTCCATCCAACAATCCAAAGCATCCCAAACTGCCCAGTTGCCACTGCCAACATTGGCGCAAGGACGCTTGCCTTGCCACTCACGAAAATGAGATTGTAACAAGTGTGGCTGAGGTCGATGACCTCTTCCTCCAGCTGATCCACTAGGGGGCTGGTGACGGAGCCATTTGACCCGTTGGAGGTCCAGTCATGCACGAAATGAGGGGCATGAGATGGACTGGCACGACCACTCGGGCCATTCATTTCACTCTTCACAAGGCTGAGTTCCAGGTCATCCCAAGAACCGCTTGGATGGGCCATATCAACGTACTCCGTGTAATTGGTTGTTGGGGACCTTGTCCTCGGGATGTCAGGGACCTCTATCTCCATGACCGCCGCGACATCGGCGAGCTTGGGACATGAAAATGCGGAATTGAAATGGATTTAATCGATATGAATGGGCGATCCAGCGGTTTATAAACCACCACCAGTTTTTAGCATAAATAGCTGATGAATGGCCATCCAATGCAGGGTATTTCGATGTACCATTCTCTCCAATTGGTCTCCCAGTCTTGCGTCGGGCTGGTCTTGCTCCGGGTTTGTAATCAGTTCCACTGTGGCTCTTGCTGTGAGCCAGATGAGCACGGCATGAGCAACAGTAAAGATGCATGTGCAACAGTATTTTGAGCGAAGAGATTCATCCTTGTTGCTGGATGGTTTCGATTGCAAGCCTTCCTGCTTCCAAAAATAAAGATTCCAGGATTTGGGTCTAATTCCCAGGAACTGCCAGGGTGAGAGCGTTCAAGATCATATTGAATGCAACTACATGCAACTACTGTCACTGGCGGGAAAGACGAGATGGTCAAACTATCAACCCAATAGAATTACAGCCTCCCTGTATGCCCCAAGGCTGTTGAAGGCCTTGAAGGTCTTTGTATGTCTCTGTCCTGCTTCTAGAGAAAGGGATTCCGGTTCAATTCAGCATCAAACCACCGAGTGGAACTATGAACAGTAGGGCGAGGATGTAACAGCTCGCCTAGATTTGCCTACAGCATGAAAAGTCAAGGCCTGACAGACGTTAAATGAATGCGAATGAGTGCTTCTGCGTATGAATGCTTCATGGCCTGTCATTTCGCGTGGCTAATGGATGCAAATGGGTCTGGGTCGGTCGTTCATGCGAGCAACTGGACCGGTTCCACGCGGAAGCGTGCTGACTTGTGAAGAGGCTCGGGATGCTGGGAGAAGAAATTTTCCAGAGCTGTGGGGGAGAAAGCTCGATTTCTTATTTCTATTTATTTGCATTGAATAGTTGTAGTGGCTGGAAAAGAAACATGATGAACAACAGATGATGATGATGATGATGATGATGATGATGATGATGATGATGATGATGGTGATGTTCAGCTATATTATGACGACGAGGACGATGGTGAATTTTGACCATCTCGTTCAACATGTCCGAAACCAAAAAAAAAAGGATTGCCTTCTCCGACTATCTGCAGCATACGTGGCTTTAGGGAGCTTATGGCAGCCTCTTAGGCCTGGCAGGCGACTTTTTTCCTGCGAGGTACCGTGTAATGCCTCCATCGGGCACTGCAAAGCCTGGTAGGCATAAAGAAGTCCACAATTCAGGGCCTCAGTTGCAGGTTGTCGACCTGGTCATCGACTCAGTCATCCATGGGACATCGACATGACATGGTCGGTGCTGAGGCGACCAACAAACAAAGCAGGTGAAATGGGAGCACCTTGAAGTACATGAATGACCTGAGCTACATGTCATGTTTGAACCATCAACTGACAGAAAATAAATCATAAGAGGATATAAGCCTAAGTTTGAAATGCAAAGTAACATGATTGAAGTATAAAATCTATCAACTAAGAGGTAAGGTTCATTGATGTTCATGCTTAAATATTCTCAGTATACATCAAATATCAATATTGTGGACATGCTCTCCTCTCTGCACTGAGGAACCATCCGAGAAGCCACAGCCCCACACAATCGATGGCTGAACCTAGCATTTTCGCGGATGCATGTGGATGCAATTGAATTTTACCATTCAGAACATGCCATGAGGTTCAAGGTCAACAAAAACAGAGCTCGGCCGCAAACTGGCGCAGTCAGGCATTGCTTTTGATAAGCAGGGCTGGCCAACATCGTATCAGTTTGATATCACTTTAAGGGTGACCAGTTGTATCTCTTTCTCGTCAACATGGACGAGCTAGCGATGATAGGTTGGACCTGTTTAAGCAGAGTGCTGTCATTTTCGTTGCGAGTGCTCTTTCCCACTCATTATGGATGCGATATGTGTGGTTAAGGCATGCTGACACATGCTTTGCATTCCATCAAATTTGAATTGAGGGCTTGATCCAGAACGCACAAGTCCCATTGTGGGAGAACACTCGAGAACTACCAAATCATGTCAAATCCAAGAAGGACACTCTGCTCCCAATGCTCTCCTCTTTCTCCCCTCCCAACGGCCATTCACTTTTCCCATTTGCAAGGTCGTCGGGCTGTTGGGAGCCAACACGCAGCCGGCTCACATTGGCATAATATTAATATTCACGTCAGCTTGTCAAGCCATCAAAGACACAACCTAAGCGGCCAAAAGTGGTCGAAAAAGGGACTTGATGGGACTTGCTTGGCTCCGAAGGTCTGTGGGAATCTCTGGGGTTGTGACTAAGGAGAACCATCTCCTAACGAGGTCCATACCTTTCAAGTTAGAGGAATCAGATCTTTAACTTGGAAACTGTTGACCTCCGCAGGCCTTGCCAAGCTTCAAATGGGAGGTTGTACCGACCCAACCTCGAAACGCACAAATGCGGGCGCCATTGTCAGTGAGGATCAGTCGCGCAACAGTTTAACCGAGTTTGATCCTTAAAAGTGCATTGTCAGCGAGGTTCCAACGGCAAAACCTGAGGCTCCCTGACAAAATCAGAGAATTCTGGATGGGCCGAAAGGTCAGGCACTTCGCCAACTTCCGCTGCCTGCGTATGATTTTGGGGCCGGAGCTGGCTCGTTTTCGCATCAAGGAAGTGGCCAAATGCAGGTTGGAAAGGAACTCTCAAGGATAGCACCTTCAATGCAACCATTGCAGCTATGGCCTCAAATGGCGCTCTGACATGTTCGATCCGCAAGTCCACAAAGAGCACGCAAGATTAAATGCTGCGGTTGGAATGAATGCAAGGAGAACAGTGAACTGCGACTGGATGAAAACCAAAACGCACTGAATTGACTTCAAAATCTGGCAGATCTGAGGGGTGGTCATTTTCCCTAGAAATCCCTACCCTTGTTTGCAATTGACTTGTCCATATGATTTACAATACCATGAAATATCTAAATTCCATGTATATAAATAGAAGTACAATTAAATATACATAGACAAACATATATATTTATATATATGATTATATGTGCGTGTTTATTCACATTTAGATGTACATATATCATCATATATATAAATATATATATATATATATATATCTCTCTCTCTCTCTCTGTTGCTTCTATACCCGAACAAGCCAGTGAATCAGCGTTCATCCGCATGGGCAAAGATTCTCTGTAAGGCGCTGGCTACCTTGGAAGTGGCTCTTCGAGCATCCCTCATTTCCAGCTGTCGCTGCAGGCTGCCGGATTTTTTCGATGTTTTCCACCGTTCTAAATGAATCTCTCAGAAATCTCAGGAACCCACGGCGTACGGCCAACGCCCACGCCCCAGCAGCCTCAACGCATGGAAATGAACGAAGAACTGATACGAATTGAACATTCGGACAGCTTTGCAAAAAAATTGAGCTCACCCAAATTGCTGCAGGTCGATAATTGTATGGGCTCCTTCAGGTAAAAGTCAAGCACTACATCAGCTAAACTGCAAGAATTCTAAACCTCATGATTGCTCATCTCTCCTCAACTGACGAGTGAGGCTTTAGGGCTTGCCCAACTTCGGGAAACCTGGGCAACGAATCGAAGAGCCGGCTCGTAATACACCCCAGTTGAATCGTGGCAGCTTACTCCCAAAAGGGTGGCTTGCTCAATCTGATTCACAAGGTGGCTTCTCAAAATAGGGAGCCAAAAAATGGCTGGTTTATGACTATAAATGGTTAAGAACTAGATGATTTGGGGGTACCCCCATTTTGAGAAAAAAACACAGGGATCCACCATTACTAGCCAATCACAATCACAAAAAACAGACTGCAGATCTTCGGAGTGCTTCAACAACGTGACATCGAAGCACAAACCCAGAGATGAAGAGTTGTGATTCTCCAGCATTCAAAGGCGTTGAAGATGCTGAGAGTCTCTCTGGTCCCAGTTGGGATCATCTATGAAGGTAATGTCCTCCTGGCACCAGGGTGACAGCAACTTGTTAAATGATATGAATCCAGCACAGGATGCCGTGCGGAGGCCTCAGGACTTGCTACCAGGTCTTTCAGCACAGCATCGATGCCCTTGTACAATGCCATGTGCGGCCGATCCTGGGCTTTCCAGCGTGACCACTGTTCTACAAGATTCTACAGGTAACGTATTCTTACATGTTCTAATGGCAACCCAGGATTAATAAACCCCTGGTTGATTCATAGGGGGTACCGGGGCCCCAAAAGTCTTGGTTTCCTTTGAAAATGGTGACCCCCCAATGAATCAACCAGGGGTTTATTTATCCTGGGCCACCATGAACTGTCTCCCTGGGATTCATGCTGTCGCAACCGCCACTGCATCGCTGCCGAACTCCTTGTGGCTGAGACTTGCGCAGCGCTGAACAGGCGCTTCCAATCCACAGGAGTTTGGACTGAACGTGGGATCTCGGTATTGCCTCATGAGTAGTTAAGCATCATCAACTAACAAGATCGAATCAAGATCTATCAAAAACCTTTCCCAGAGTCAATGCACATACGCTCAAAGCTGAAACGAATGACCTTCACCTGGAGACCACAAGCGTCATGTCGCGAGAGGCAAGGAATTGGAAAGCGCGACTGGGTCTCGGAGTCCCTGCTGCCGTCACTACACCAATTTTGACTGACAGCGCAGCCAACCGAACAAAGCCAGGCAAGGGCGGAACTCAAGACCAAAACATTTAATAGCAATAGGATTAAACTTGGCATACCAAGCGTCCCGCCCACTGAGAAACCCAGCTGTTGAAAGCTTTAATTATGGCATGGCTTCGTGCCATACGAATTCGTCTGCAAGTCTTTTGTTGCAGGACTCAGCGCACACTGCGTCAGCAGCTTTTGGCAAACATCCGGACTCACACTTCCAACTGGTAGTTTTGGTGAATCTGGGGACAGCAATGCTTGCCGCAGCTGCTTGATCCAGAAGGCCCCTGGCTTTGCCAAGGGGCCAGTAGATCACGACCTACATGGGTGTGTCCATGGGTAACCCCACCAGGTTGACATACAGAACCGTGGGCATCACGAATTTAGATCCACAAATTCGGTCCTGGGCAGTTTTGTAGCATCCCAGTACTCAAACATATGTATGCATAAAGACCGCACAGGATACCATAGAGATATACACCAAAACCGCGTGCGCGTGCATGGCTGGAAACCGTTGCCAGGACCGGGCTTTCCAAACGCCTGGGCCATGAAGTCCCACTGGCAATCACGGCGATCTACCCCTCCGCGCAGCTCTGGCAGCCGCTCGACTTTCTGCATCATCCTTGGGAGCCCCAGTGACACGGTGCAATGGAGCAATGGATAGAAATGTCGTATTTCATAACGCTCCAATTTCATCATCTTTCTCCAAATATGCAATTGTTTCATTTTCGAACTAATCGCGAGGAATTGTGAGCATGGTTCAAAATGGAAACACGAACCTTAACCATTCATACTGTAATCATTGCCACTTTCGAAGCTTTGCCTTTGCTTCTGACAAGTGTCGATCGCCCCCCTCACTGACTGAATGATCTGCTTGACATCAGGCACGAATAGAGTAATCTCAAACGCCTCACGCAAAGTTGGCCACTGTCTTGGTTAGCAGCATGCGACGCATCCAAAATGTCACCGAAAAAAAGGTTCTTAACTTTGCATCTAAGCCTTGGAGAAGGAATCCAAGCTTAAGCTGCCGTCTTTTCGGAAAGATTTATGTCCTGCAAAACAGGATCACCTAACAGTCACCTGGGCAGCTAACAATGATTCAAGGCTGCAGTCCTCGAATGGCTTCCAGCATCTTGGGCAAGCGGTCATTCCTCATGGCATCCACTTCATGCATGAGTGACATGATGATTGCACAGTGTTTGGAGAGGTGTCCAATGACAGTTAATTACTTGGAAGTTTGTCGAACAAGGTCAGTCAAATGTCAGTCAAACATGAGGCTCTGCAAACTTCCTATTCAAAGCCATCCCCTGGTTCCGCTCCTCAACCCCTTGATCATGGCTCCAAAAATGTCCGCCATTGTGTTGGTAGCCTGGTGGCATCTGGTCACAAAGTATGAAGTTTTTAGCAACTCTGCGAGAAGTTCCTCTGAAAACAAATGTCAAGACTGGTGACACTGCCCAGGCCTCGTCTAACTCTTTCTCCGAGATACGCTTGTCACCATCCTCAGGCTGCAGGAGACACACCTGGAGACACCTGGAGATAGACCTCTTGAGACCCTTGGAGTTCATCATTGCCTTCGCCCTTCCTTTCAACCGGTTTTTGAGCCCAAGGAGCGGTGTCCAAATACAGCTGAACCATCCTTCCAATGCTCATGCCCATTTGCGATCGAGCAGTTGTTTGCATCCTGCAACGCTGAAGAGAGCAAAGGGGAGACGCAAAACAGATTAGGCTCCAGTGAAGGTGCTTTTTTTTTTGCTGGGGCGTCCAGTGGCTTGCCAGAAATAAAAACAAAAGACTTGGTCAAGGTGCTTGCAAATGCTGATTACGGCCTGCTTTGTAACTGCCTCCGTAGCGCAGTTGGAACCGATGCGCGTTCAGCGGCTTTCAGTGCAGTCAAGACTCGTTTTGATCTCTTTCATAGCTCGCTCGATGTCACTGCCAAACTTTCCTCAGCCACGGCCCATTACCACAAGTACCGCTTCCTTTAGCAAAGCCAAGGCATCAAAACTCATCAAAACCAAGAACTTGCAAACATTTTCTTGTTTTTTTAAAATTGCTAGCCGTACTTTTTTCCTGCGTGCTCCTCCTCTCTTTGGAATTTGCCGGGCCGCTATCTATCTCTTCAAAGCCCTTGGCTGCAGTTTGCAGGGTTCTCACCTGCCGTTGGGGCATCCCTGTTTTTTCCCCAGCCAATGACATCGCACCCACGTCGCAAAACTACCAGGCGCAGTGCTGAATGGCGGTACAATCCGTTGCTGTGCTCAGTTGCTTGACAGTTCAAGCCTCTTTTGCTGCCTTGTCCAAGTTCTTCTGATAGCCTGGGCTCAAGCAAGTGCATCACTCTGCAACTTCAAAACTGCTACTTTTGATCATTTCATATCATTTCTGCATCCATAAAGATGCATCAACTTCAAAACTGCTGCTTTTTAAGAAAGCTGCAACTACAATACAGTATCGTACAGCTCCAAGATCTTCCCAGAACTTCCCAGGCCACGAACTCGTGATGGGACTTTGCTGACAGGGAGCTGTCGTTGTTGGCCTTGAACTTCTCAACCTGCCAAGGCATAGATGCGAGGGCAAGATGCCCCACAACAACTGATCAAACATGGCACAGATGTGTGTAGCGTATCGCTTGCAATGACTAAGATGGATAAAAGATTGGAGGTTGTATCACATACGAGTATGAGTGTAAAAAGTGAATAGACACACCTAGCCCTAAGAGCAAACTATTGGATGCCATTTTGATGAACAAATGGTCAGTGTTGCCGCAAGTTTTGCTGAGTAGGAGGTCTGTGCTTGGCTGTGTGTGAGTTCTTGATTTTGTTAATCCATACATGTGCGCACTAGAGGGCCTGGGGGGTGGACGAAAGCTAAGCATGGAGCTGTTTCTGCCAACTTCTGGCATCTCTCCGGCTCTATCATCTCACTGCACCTATCTTTTCATCCTGCTGACTGTGTTGCGACTGTGTGAACTTGTCTGTGTGACCTCTTGCATGGCTTTTCTTGTCCTTATTGCGTTACTACACTATATGCCTTGATTGGGGGAGAAAAAATTGATTCCTTGCTGGAAAGCTGTGTTGCTGCGGCTCAGGGGAGTGAGATCAACCCGGCCATAGACTTGCTCCATGTTTTCGAAGGCTCTGTTCCGCTCATCAAGAAAATCTTAGAAGCAAAGCAAAGTACCGAACACAATCAATAGAAGCAAAAATGGCTCAGCAAAAAGCAGGGGGAAAGGGGCTTGTCATTCAAACCTTGATTTGATTGCTACCAGGTGAAAATGACAGAAACATGCAGAAACGATATGAGAATGTTGGCCTGTTCATGAAGGCGGAAGTATGTCACGATGAGGTCGGAGTTCATCAGGAGAAAGACCTGTCCACATATAGTGGAGGCATTTGACTTACAATTTGACTTACAAGTGATTTCATTTCTGATTTCCTGACCATCGTCTCCGTCTAAATTGACCAAGTCACACCGGTGGCAAAAAGTAGAGTTCCAATGGCAGGTCTGACCATGCCCGGCTGTGGGACCAGGTACATCCACAGCCCAACTGCAAAAATCACCACCTCAAAGAAATCCGCAGCATATCCAAGCACCGCAGGAAGACAAAAATCTACAGCTTCGTACCTTGCTATCACTTCTTCTCTCCTCTCTCCCACCGTTCTTTCTTTACCACTGCATTTCATGCCCCTTGAGCCACAGGGTGGACAAAAGGAAGGGAAGGAAGTGATAGAGCTGACAGCGTGGGGGGGTTGAAATGGGTCACCCAAATGGACAAACAATACCTAAACTGACCGTCTCAGTAAAGGCATCCGAGAACCCCCTCGCACAAGTACATTCAACTCAGGCATGCCCAAGCTAGTTTTCGAGAACGCTCGGCTGCAGGCTTTGCACAGGCTCCGTGCAAGATCGGCTATATCCAATGCCAAGTTGCTGAAAAAGCGTAGACCACCTCGCAAGAGCTGATAAGGGAGACACTGGCAGAACAAAGCAGAACTGACATAACCCGACTACAAAATAAAAACAACTTCCTTTCAGCTGCTGATGTTACTAGTTCAAAGAACGTGGGCGCTTGCATCATAGGAAGGCGATCTCAGGCTCCACTCTAAGCCCCCTGCGTAGTAAAGTGAATTCAGATCCTCGTGTTTCTCGTCATCGCTACTCTGTCCGTCAAACTTTCCTTGGCCTATCTGCTGATACGCCTTGGCTCTGAAAAAATTCAACTCTTAGTGTCGCTCACCAATGGTGGTCGGAGACAGCTGTGCAAACCAAGCAGAGCAAAATTCTTCACACAAACCATGTCACTCCACCTTTCGTCGGACCGAGTCACTCCACCTTTCGTCAGAAAGTCAACAACCCAAGATGTCGTCAGGCACAAAAGCGGAAGAAGAAAAGCACCTGCAAACGTGGGATTTCACTAAGAAAAAGTCAACACGTCAGTCACCTGCACTGCTGGCAATCCTTCAACATACAGTCATGGCGGTGCCGTTGAAAAAATCGTCCAGCAAAAGCAATCGCATTTGCAAATCACTCGTGCGGCTCAGGCGGACCGCCTAAAAAGACTTGCTCTACGGCCAAAGCGGCCTGCCAACGATCACGACAAAGCCAAAACAGGTGAAACCAAAACCTTTGATTAAAAATGATTAAAACATCACGGTAGATCACATTGCGTTGTTGATTAAACATCACATTAGATCACATTCGCGTGAACACATGAACGGGGATGAAGTCCAACTTTTGCCTCTGAGATCCCGAGCTCAATTCTTCAGACCCTTCTGAGGTTTGAATGGCAACGCCAATGTTTTGCCAAGCAGCAAGTCCAGAGGTGCCACCGCTACATGCAGCAACATGAGTGGCTTTTTGGTAGTGCTCATACATTCCAGCAGGCGCCAGGACAGCTTCCTGAAAGGCTTGGTGGAACGTTGAACACGTAGCAACTAGTAATAACTAGTGGCTGATGGACAGTTTATGGATGAGTTGACACTTCATCTGATTTCAATGACGCTTTCTATTCGACAACGCCACAGTCTTCAGAGTTTTCGTCCACGGCTCCGTGGTATTCAACCTGCTCTCCAAACTCTTGAGGTCGTCGAAGACAGACTCTGCTTCCCACTTGGGACAGGTCTGCTGGAGTACCGTCCTGATCGCACTTCGAGACTACCAACTACTACGAGTGAGTACCAGACTTCACAAATCCTGTCTGAAGGAATTCGCGCATTGTCAGGCACATCCAAATCGCAAAAAGTTTCCAGAACTGGATGCAATTCTGGGATGCCTATACTCAGCGAGCCAGCTAACTCCAGCCATCACCGCCGCTCTCGCCAAATCCAAATGCTCCGTGGCAGGATTCGGAACCGAGCCTGGCACTGGGCATTCGAATGGTTTGCCCCAGCAGTTCCCCTGCAGTCATCCAACCCTTTCCATCCCAAGACGCGCCTGTAAGGTAGTGCTCAGCAACATCGTATGAGGAAGAGCTCTTGCCCGCCGACCTTAGCAGGGCCCATGCCGCCCAAGGAACCACAACATCGGGACCCAGATCTGGGGACCTGTGGAAATTGAGCTGTTTGAAATAGTTCGGGCATATGCTGCGGATGTATATGTGCAAGTATGACTATAGATACCGAATATATGTATATGAATACACGTATGGAAACTGACCGGTATCGTGACAGTCCGAAGTCAACACACCATTGTTTTGCGCGCCGCTATGACTCAAGGGCCCTGCACTGAGCTCCGTGTTACGGCAGTGTGAGAAATGACACGTGACAACCTGGCGCATGAATGAGTTCCTTTCACACTCAACCAAGTCTTCAGGGGTCACGTGGTCTGTACAAAAACTAATTCAGTCAGCGCTTCTTCTTCGTACGATGCGTCTCTATGCCTTCCATGCGTACCAGATTGCTGTTCAGGGTCTTCACCAGCAGGTCTGGTCGCATCATCTTCGTGAGTGCGTCCGCAACCATTGTTGCAGTTGACGTCCAACGAACTTGGTCGCCTCCTTTCATGGATTGGAATGTTCTGCGACTGTCCTTCCAAAGGTTCTCATGGATCGCACTCAGTTCAATGCCCAGACGTTTGTCTGCCACCTTCGCCGGGACCTCTGCGTCCAGATGGTCCGACAATGACCTGCAGTCCGTCAGGGCGAGATGCGGAATGCATTCTCGGGACTGCTCTTCCCATCCCTTCAGATTGGTGATGTGGCCTAAGACTTCTCCAAGAAGTCCTCGCAATTTATCGCCAATTTCCAAGCCACTTTGTAACGAATACGTTTCGGCCTGTAGTGTGCTGCGACATACACGCTTGATCGTGGTACTGGAAAACGAAAGGGGAAAACACGAAGTGTTTCTGTCTGGGACTTGATTTCCTTGGCGGACGCGATGAAAGTGATGCGTCCTTGCTGTGACCTGAAACCAGGTTCATTGCTAAATGAAGCGTCGGTGATGGTCAAGATGGCAAAGTCTTGCCAATCGATCCATCCGACCGGGAACTTCAGCTTCACAAGCTCCATGTTGTCAACAGCAAAGTTCACTGCACGATTTGCTTCTGCCAAGGTAGCACAGGTCGCTCCTTTGATTGAAGTCTGCAATTTCGACACCCGGTAGGCAATGTCAGGCCTTGCCTGTCTAGCTATCCAAGCCAGGCTTCCTACCACAGACCGGAGGTTCGTCACTTCAGACGCCTCCAACGAGTCGGTGCCAAGACGTGTTGCCTCGAATTGGATTCCGGAGATCCTTCGAGTGTTGTCAATCACGTCAATGGTAATTGCCGTCGTTCCATCAGTGTCTTCAACTTCAGAAAACTGCTTTCCACAGTATCGGAACGATTTCTTGTCTTGTGCTCCAAGATCAAACTTTTGCAACAAGCGATCAACCGCAGGTTGTCCTTTCTCTGTTGCTGCAAACAGGATGTCATCAACATGCGTGGTCAGCATGGCTTCACAGACTCCGTCAACCATCAAGTAGTAGAATGCAGCGTAGATGCGGCTTGGTGTCAATCCAGCTTTCTTGGCTTCTTCATCCAATTGCAGGAAGAAACCACGGCCTGAGTCTGACAAACCATACACTGGAACTCTGATGAGTAAGAGGGCTTCAGGATCTACCCCAGGTAGTCCACCTCTTGGAAGTCTCATCAGGAGAATGCGGTCTAGGGGTTTTGCCTGGAAGTAGGCGTTGGTCACATCTGCTGAGCACAGGGTCAGTGCTCTGGAGGCGGCGAATGCCGCGAGCAGATGATGAAGCTCGCACTCTGCTGTGGGTGAGTCCGAGCGTAGGCCCTCGGCTCCCCTTTCAAAGTTCCCGCAGGATACAAGCCTGGACTTGTACTTCGGAGAGTACCCTGCTGTACCCTGCTTGTGCTGGTTCTTGTCCGTGTCGATCCATTGCGATGGTATCGGGACATGACCAGCGGCCAACAAGTCTTCCTTCTCCTTTCCTGTCACAGGAATCGCTGCTGCGAAGCGAATGAACTTTTCCCATTCAGCTTCTCTTGACTTGTTCAATCCTGCTTGCACTTCAGGGCTCGCTCGCTCATAATTGATCGACTTCAAGACCTTCTTTCCCAATTCTTCCGATGGCGGATAGTTGGGCATGGCCTGCGAAAAGAAGCTTGAAAACAAACCCATGGCCTCATCTCTGGCCTCTTGGTCTGCATCATGGGCTCCCTTGCGGACTCTTTGGAAATGGTCTCTCAATGGAGCTGGCAAGTCATCTAAGTTATTATACGGATTCGGCCACGCACGTGGTCCGGATGAACTTGCAGGAGCAGCGGGCGCTGCTTCCGTCAGATCTACGGATTCACGGCGGGTAGGTGGATACGATGATCCTCTCTCGGGATCAGGCTGGCTTCCTTCCGTTCTTGGTCGAACGTTTCTGTCTGAACTGCTTCCTGCAGCTGTTCTTCTTCTGTCAGATCGTTCTTCCACTTCAACCAAGACGTCTGAGTCTTCATCTTCATCTGGTCCAGTCTCTTCTTCAATGTCCTCAGCATTGTCCCCATATTCATCGGGATCAACACTGATCTCAGCTGGATCGGGTCCAAATAGATACAAATTCTCTGCTTGCATCCATTCCTCTCTTTCTTGTTCAGTCATGTCATCGAAAGGACTTCGATGAAAGCTTGGCTCATCCTCTCCTTCCTCTCCTTCTTCTGGTATTTCGTCAAGCGGTTGACGTGCATCAAGGAAGGACTGCTGTCCGTCTCCGTTCACCACATCATATGGCAAGACGGGTTCGCCGTTCAGCACTGAATCGGCCAGAGCTTCCGTGGGTGTTGCAATTCTCATGTTGTGCGTGGATACCAACACTGGAGTGTTCCCACACAACAGCCACACATTCTTCTGACCTTCATGGCCAATCACTCGGCACGTGGGTGACCATCGTGTTCCTCCTCGTTGGTTGTCTCTTCGGAAAGTGACAAGATCACCAACAGAGTACTCACGTTCAAAGCTCGCAACATTGTGGGTCAAAGCCTTTTGAACTCTTCTGGAACAATCGAGGTGCACGAAGGCTTTCTGAGCTTCGATGCGTGCCATGTGCTGCAATGCAAAGATGCTACTGGGGTCAAAGCGTGACTGGATAGCTCCTAACTCGGCATGCTGTTCCTCCGACATCAAGGATGGAACTCCTCTGGGTGCTTTTCCTAGTACCCATTGTGAAGGGCTAAAACCTCCAACTCGCAAGGAGTCATTCTTGACCTGGCATACCTGAATCAATGCGGCCTCCACATCAGCTCTGCTGTGTGCATTGATCTCCGCACATACCTTACGGAACATGGCCTTCATTAGCCCGCCATGGCGCTCGACGCGTCCAAGGCTTTCCGGCGATTCAAGCGCAACATGCTTGACTTGAACGCCAACCTCGTCGAGGTACTTCTGGAGCACTCCGCGGTTGTGCAAACCACGGTCGCACATGACTTGGACCGGGAAGCCGGCCCACGAGAACCACCTCTTCGTGAGCGCTTCCAAGCATGCCTTTGAAGAAGGCTGTCCGGCACCTACCTTGATGATTTCCGACAATTGGAATGTGGTCCCAATGTCGACCATGTTCAACACCTGATACTTTTCACCTCTGGTGTCCAGCACCTCAAGGATATCGATGCCTAATGTGTGGTTGAAAGTGTACTCAGACGGCAGCTGAGTTTTGTGCGTGGGCTTCTTTGGGCCGGTCTTCTCGCAGATCTCGCACCTGTGAACTTTCACAGCATCGATGAACTCCCTCCTGACCTTCGCGGCTCGAAGGAGATTGATGAGGGTGTTCTTCGGGGCGTGCCCGAAAGCTCGATGGAGCCTTCTCACTCCGATGCGCACTCTCTGCGGAAGCTGTTTCCAAAGTCTTCGCCTCTCAGTTTCATCTGGAGGAAGTCCAGGAATGTCGATCTCGTCGACAAACGTTTCTTCTCGGATCACCTCCTCCATGGTCAGGTAGGATGATGTCCTCTTGAGAAAACACTCCATCAAGGACAGGTCTGTCATCAGATCCTTCCAAGTCTTCCTCAACAGTTGCCGGGAATGCAACACTCAAACGATCGTCCAACTGGACGTCATGTGACCATTCTTGCAACCAGATCACAAAATCCCATGACAAAACTTCATCCATGGTCTTGTTGGTTGACCATGACTCAAAGGCTTCTCTAAGGTCATCGCTATTAGTGGTAAAAGCTAAGCCTGACTCGGTTATGAAAGGGATTTGCGGGGTCACATGGTGTTCCCATCTTTCGGTGTGAGTCACATCCAGATGTAAAAAGCGTGCACTCGTTGCATCGCAGTACAATTCAACCTCATACAGCAACCTCTTGTGGTTCAGTGGCGTTGAATGAGATGGGTACTCAATCGCAATCACCACCAATTCACAACCTTCCAACATCTCTTGAAAGTTGGTGGTGGCGGCAACGCCATCCTCCAAGAATCCCGCCTCGACACCAACGTCGTAGACGGTCATTGCAGTGTCCTGGAACAAGGCCGGATGCGAAGTAAACACAGCTACCCTAGGGTAGGCCACTTGGGATGCATGTGCCAAACCCATGCTGGAACGAAGCATGGCATCATGTTGGTTCAGCCTAACGACACCTTCCAGCACTGCATTGCGATGCTTCCTACTCATGGTGGTGCGTTCGCTGGGTTCAACTCGAATCGCCATAAATGCACATGGAGACACTGGCTCAGCTTTGGTGGGCTTATCAGGTTCAGGCTCTATGGATGGCTTCACTGGGTCAACTGCTGGAGCTGGTGAGGCGGTGTCACATGATTCGGTTGGTGATGGGGATTCATATTCATAGGTGTACGAGTACTCACTGGGTTCCTTCTTAGGTGACTTGGTGTTCTTGGCTGGCGCTCGGGCAATTATCTTTACTGGCTCAACCAAGTCTTTGGATCTTTTCCCCAAAACCTTACGCACATCAACCTTGATTCTTTGAGTGGGCTTCCCTTGCCAAACCTTCTGGACCCCACCCCTGACCCACGTCCCATAGGCAGCAGTGTATCGCTCTGCCGCTGCCGGTGCTTCACGCGGCTGTAAAAACTGGACGAGCGTCAGCTCCAGTCCATCCAGTGAAACGGAATCCTGCGGTGGCACTCGGTCCTCAAGAAGTGTCCAACCGCTCGACCCTGTGCGTGAAATCGCCCAGGTCGTCTTGCACCACTGGTCGCCATCTCGTGCGATCCATGGCGGAACCGCGAGCTTGGTGCTCATGGGGCGGCCCTTGTGCTTGAAAGTTCACCGAACCCCCTGTCGCTGCTGGGCCTCAGCTTCAACTGAGCCGTCAGTCAGCCACAGTGTAACGTCCCTCGGCGCATTGTCCGTCACCGATTGGAGTGCTTCAGGTACTCCTGGGACAGCTCTGCTAAGTTGACCGTTGGGTTCAACTCATCGCCTTCTTGAAGAACCCTTTTCATATTCTCCTCAAGGGTTTGGCGCCATTCTGGCGCCGGGCCAACTCCCCGGTGTGTCACCGGGCCCTTTTGGCGTCCATCTTGCTCAGAGCCCCCACTGGATCTCTGTTTCCCTTTTCCTTTTCCTTTGTCCTTGCGCTTGGTCTTGCCCTTGCCTTTTCCTCGACTCTTCCACATCTTCTCCTTCTCCCGTTCCATCGCCTGCGCCAGTCGTCCCCCCAGCCTCCATGCCATGGCTGGGAGCTCTTCCAACTCTTCCATCCATACCCTCCTTCTCCTTCTCCAGGAACTTCTTCATGGACTTCTTCATACTCTTCTCTTGGAGGGTAGTCTGGTTCCCTCGGTCTCGATGGCTGCGGGCTCGGTGGCGGAGAAGATGACGGCGACCTTCTCGACGGCGATCTCCTCGATGAAGCTCTCGAAGGCGGGTCCGGTGGACTCGGAGGTCGCTTTGCCATGGGTGGCCTTTTCACGGGAGGTCCACCCCTTCTCGAACGGGATCTCGCGCGACTGTCGCGTTCGCGACTATCGCGATGTCGACGTCCCCTACGGGATCGCGACCTGCTCCTCTTTGCAGTCGCTGACTGTTCCGTCAGCGTCTTCATCATCTTGGTCAAGGCTTCGACCTGCTTCTGAAGGCCTTGGATCTTGTCATCCTTCTTGGCCTCCTCCTCTCTCATCTCATCCTTCTTCTCTTCCTTCTCACGTCCTCTGTCTCGGTTGCTCCTCTTCTCCTTCTCATTCATCTTTTCCTTCTTCCTCAGCCTCGCAGTCTCTTCCTCATGGGCGATCTCGGCCTCCACTCGCCTCTCTGCATCCTTGCGAAGGTCGCTCCTCACCTGCTTTGAGCGAGCCTCCGCATCTCTTGGATCCACTCTCCCGGCCGTCCCTGTCTTCGCCGGGATCGGTCCCTCATGGCCACTGGCAATTCCATTGGCCTGGAAATGCTCGAGGGTCCTCCTCAAGAATCCCTCTGCGTCCTGGCAGTGACTACATTCACCGCCACATTCCATCTGTTTCCACTCAGGACTGCTGCCGTGGACCACGGTGGAGGAGATGCCGTAGACCTTGTCCAGGAAGATGGAGAGCACCAGGCCCATGAAGACGGACCTACGCCGTCCCGACGTGCATCGGACGATCACGAGGAGGGTCTTCTCTCCAGCTTCCGCCAAAGCATCTGACAGCTTCCGCTGCCACTCAACTGGGTCCAAGTGGGCCATCAGTCCTTTCATGAGCTGACTGTGCGTCCCCACATGGCCTCGCAATGAGGCGTCCTTGTCCGGATCGCCCCAGTGGTGTAAATCAAACACCACCTTGCGCACAGCATCCTTGTCGTAATCGATGCCATGCAGCGGATCACCCCACCGAGATCCACAGGTGAGGATCACAACCTTCGGACCTTCTTGTTCTGAGAACCTTCCCGCCTCGTTCCATTGATCGAAGCGGTTTCCCAGTCCGAATGCCATGGCTCTGGATGCTCGAGGGCGCGTGGCAGTCCTAGATGAGGTGGTGGATGAGGTCCTATCTGATGAGTCTACGTCTGTGTTAGCCGTGAGTGCCTGTTGGTTGCCTTCCGGCGCAATCCATTCTCGGTCACTCAGCCATGGCCATGATTTGGAATTGGGATTAATGGGCCTAGGACAAAATGACCTATGACACTTGGGTACGGTGCTGCGTGTGGGTGATTTGCGAAGGCCTGCTGTCAGATTGACGACCAGCAAACCGGTCTGAGCACATCGGAACCAACGCAGCGGACGGCCATCAATGGAAATCTGGTGGGTTCGGGGGTTCTTGGCCAAGCCCAGCGATGTTTGGGCATGTAATGATAAGAGTAAGGGGGTCTCTCCAGCTAGCTCATGGCTATCCAAAACACCATCCAAACATGCTCCATTATCCTCAAAGGTGAGTGAGAATGGCATCTTACGCATCCCAAGGGTCTGATTCTTGTTAGATCCCAATCCTGCGAAACTCTTGGTACTCGAAGTATCCAGGGGAAACAGGTAGCCTAACTTCTCGAATTTCTGTTGTGCGTTGGTGGCCCATTTGGTGGAATGACAGGTGCTGTTACAGCCCTCGTCAAGCACAGCATAAACATCATCATCATTATAAATGTGCTTGACAATTCCCGGGGCTTCTACCCAATCTTCTGGTTGCACATCTGGGTCGTCCAGATGCATGCACACACTAACGTGAGCATATCCCTCAGGGTCCATCTGGCCCTCATCATCCCCCACCACGGCAAAACTGTCCTCTTCAACATCGTCGACAGCTTGGTGAAGGATCTCATGGAGGCGAGAACGAGTGATGTCCTCAGAGGCACTTGCGGACGCAACCAGGGAGGCAAACTGGGTCAACACCTTGTCAATCATGTCGGGTGACATGGCAGCCGTGTCGGGTTCAACCAAGGATTCGATCACGGGCATCTTACTTACAGGGGCAACACACGTCTGCTTCATCGTGTATGCCGTGGATCCCCTCTTGGTGAACTCCTTGCACTGGGCACACTTGGTTGGCAGTGGAGGATTCGGAGGAACCTTGTGCGCACCCTGGCGGTGTGCTCTCTGTCCTCTTGGTTCTCCTCCAACGTAGGGTTGTTCTCTGACGTACACTCCTGTATCGTCAATCTCAAAGAACGAATCAACCCATTCAAGGTACTCGACATAGTAGGGGCTTCTGGGGTTGTTGTCTCTAATCCATTGGATGAATCCTCGTTGCTTATGCAGTACATCCCAGAATGTCATTCCCTTGAACTGTCCTGATGGGAAAGTGGTCTCACTACCATTGGGTCGTTCTCCTACAGCTAACTCTTTGGGGCAAGGTCGAAGGCTGTGTGGTGGCCCTGCTTTGGGTTTCGCAGCTGCCAAGCTTCTGCTGCCGGATGCAGCTTCGGGTCTGCCTCTTCCAGATCCCTTCACCGCCATGTGTCCCACGGGGGACTTCGGTGACGAGGCACCAAAGTACACGCCTTCGTCATCAGAGCTATCACTGAACTCCATGCGTGCGAAGTGTGCAGCTCCCTTAGGAGCTCCCTTCGATGGGCTTGACCCCGGTGCACGGCTTCCAGGAAATTTACACTGCGGGTCTCCTGCCCAATGTCCAATGCCACCGCATCGAACACACTTGGATTTGGCCTTCAAGGCCTGGAGCCTCTCACGCCGTTGCTCAAGCGTGAGCTGAGAACGCACTAGCTTTCCCTTGCCTTTGCCCTTTTTGCCTTTACCTTTGGCTTTTCCAAATGCAGCCATGGCAGCCAACTGCAATTGGATGGCTTCTCCAACTTGACGTTCATCGAAAGCTGTTCCATCCTGAACCAGCTCTTCGAGGGCATTCAAGGCAATCGCTTCTACTTCGTCGGTTTCTTCTGCTTCTTCCTCTTCTGGGTCCTCCCAACTGGATCCCAAAAGTCCAACATACTCCTGTTCTTCTTCTTCGTATTCCGTCCACCAGGTTTCCGGCGGTTCTTCCATCCATGATTCTTCTTCCTCGGCAAAGGTTACGTGTGCTGTACGCGGAAAACTGTACCCTTTGCCTTTCGCTGACTTTCCTTTGGTGAAACCTTTCCCCTTCGGGGTAAAGCTTGCACGGGTACCGGTCCACGATCTGGATCCGTCCCGGAGATGTATCCCAGAGTAATTCGCAATCAACACCTTGGCGATGGATTCGAAGTCGGTTCCCTGGGCACAGGCCTTCACTACAAGACATTCCTGCCGCCCCGACAGCTCCAGCATCAACTCGCTCCGGATTTGATCCGATAGCTGCATTGATGCGTCGAGCTCACAGAGCACGCGCCACCATCGGCGTCGTCTTTGGACATACTCTCCCTTGGTTGTCTCGCTAAGACTCCTCCCTGTTTCTGTCCTGCGCGAAACAATTCTTTCGCCTCTTCCTGGGCGCGAGGGAAGACATTTTGTCGGGTCGTCGCGATCAACAAGTCCAGTCCTCCAGGTCGGATGAGGGAATCCGCACCTAAGTCTCTTGCAATTAAAAAGGCGTCCCCGCGCAACCCCTCGATGATCTTGTTCACGAGCGGGCTTCGGTCGACGGTGGTCTTGCGCTTTTGCTTTGGGCTTCCACTTGGGCTCACACTAGCCTTTGCTGCAGCTTTCGGGGTCGCTGCAGGCGATTGCGTGGCACCTGGGGATGGGTATTCCTCTTCTCCTTCAGCCGCTTCGGGTTCCTCTTGGTCCGGATACCCATTCGGCAGTTCTTCGGCTTGTGGTTGGGCTACAAAGCCATCATCTTCGATGATTGCGGTCTTCTGCTCGAACAGTTGGATCCGCAGCTTTGTCCGGAATTCCCAGTCGTGAAAGCTAGCTGCATCTCCTGCATAGATGTAGCTTCCGCTCTTCGTTTCCAATGGGGCTAACCCCGGCCGTTCGGCTCCGTACTTGAGTCCCGCAACGGACATTTCGACGATTCTGCAATCGCTGGCGACGACGCCAGCCGTGCAAAGGACTGTCACTGAGATCAGTCTATTTCTCGAACACTGTTCTTGGGTTCTTGGCTCGCAACGCAGAATGGCACAAAGGCCTCAAGGATCTGCACGTACCACGGAGGGTCGCTAACCGCTCCGCTACCAGTATGGAAACTGACCGGTATCGTGACAGATCGTGACAGTCCGAAGTCAACACACCATTGTTTTGCGCGCCGCTATGACTCAAGGGCCCTGCATTGAGCCCCGTGTTACGGCAGTGTGAGAAATGACACGTGACAACCTGGCGCATGAATGAGTTCCTTTCACACACGTATATAAATGTTTAGACATGTGCATATGTATGCACCAATACTATCCCCGTTTCAATTCCCAAGGTGGAGTGGTGACCCTCTTTTTATCAATCTAGGCCTAAAAAGATTCCAGAAGGCTTGGCACATTATGGGTTTTCTAGCTCCATTCAGTCTAAAAAGAGAGACACAAGTTTACTGTTTTTTTTTTTGCGTGTACTCCCATTTGGGACCAAAAACGTACAGGGGGATCCATTACCAGTCTATAACGCGAAGCGCTCAAAAAATGCTACTGTATCTCTACCTGAGAAATCTCTCGCCAGGAGTCATGGTGACTCAAGATGAGTCTAGATTAGTCAAGAGTCTGCTCAGCAATCTCCAGAATTTTCACATCTGGTCCGCCTTGGCCGATCAGAAGTTTGAGACATGGTGTATATTATGATGGTGTTTATTATGACCTGACCCCGAAATCTGCACAGAGCATCAACAAAAGCTTGCTGAAAAAGCGTCAACCAGTTGATTTGTTTGCTAATACCTATGTGTTCTGTGACTTGGAAGCTTGATGATCAATTTACATCAAGTTGGAACGTTTTTTCAATCCAAGGGACTGCCACTGCAGAATCGAACCACGTCGCTCGCAGTGGAGAGTTCCGCAGCTGCAGCTGTGCAAAGCACGAGAGTCGCAAAGGCTACGCATGTCGGCAAGATGAGCCTCAACCTTGGTGTGAACTAATGGCTACCCAGGAGTAATAAACCCCTGGTTGATTAACTAGGGGGTTCCCATTTTAATGGAAAACCAAGGCTTTTAGGGGATACCCCCTATTAATCAACCAGGGGTTTATTAATCCTGAGTAGCCATTATGGCATCTCATCACCTCTTTGATTTGGAATCTGGACAGTCCTCGTGACCCACAACCCCACACGGAAGTGCTTGAAAAATCTCCTCCACCAATCATCTGCAAGCCAGTGGCGCTGATGCCGATATTTTGTTCGCGAGCCGCTTGTTGACTGTGGCATTTTGGCTCGCAATAAATTGAAGCCAAACCTCAAGTTAAGCTTAGCAGGTGTTCTTGGTAAACATATTCCGGCGTGCCCACCTCTCCCCCTCATGCAAATGAAAAGTCTTCCAGATTCCTGCCCTTACCCAATTCGCGTCTTGTCTTAGCTTGTCTCTTGCCCTGCAGCCAGCAAATCTCTACTGCGGCTTGTTGATTTGCATTTTTGATTCAAATGGATTTGTGATGTTTTGAGAACTTCGTTTCTTCTCCGTGGAGTGGCGTGCCCCTGCCCTTTCCTTCTGTCTTCGTCTCTGTGTCTGCTCATGCCCCCACACATCGCGCATCATGTGATTTCTCAGCGAGGAACTGCGCCCGCGCAGACGAGCACAGCGGCCAGATTTAGTCCAGCAAAGATCGGAAGCCTGAATTTCGTTGCCCACCAGCTCGGCAGCAGTTTCTACAGTTTCTGCATGTTTCTAGGGCTACCGACTGGCTGGGTTTCCAAATGCAACCGATATGTTCAGGCTACATCCACTGCACATGCTGCACATGCTGCATGATACTGCATTCCAACATCTTAACTGCCATCGTGACACCAGGTCGACAAACTTCTGATATCATCAATCCCGTTCTGCACCAAAGCAGGGAAGTTTTCCAATGCCTTGGCCTTAGAGGAACGCAAACCGTGGACGGTGAATAATCTGATGATCTGTCAGCTACCGGAACTAAGTCGCCAGCTGCTAAGGAAGCTTCACTGGAGGCTTTGGAGATGTCCTCTTTGACTCTGGACACTGAGCTGCCAAGCATTTGCTCGATGGACGGTGGACAAATCTTGTATAGATCGCTCCTCAGCACTGGCCCAATGAAATCTGGAAGGATGCGGCGCAGCGCTGAACATGCCACATGGATCCATGTGGATCCATATGGCTAGAAACTACTGAAAACAGGGGAACAAAACGCAACAGCGAGGAATTTGATTAGAAACATAAACACACTTGTGGAACCATACCAACAAACTACAAGTCGGGAGATATGTATATGTATATATATATATACATAAATATATATATATATATATACTAAGAACTAAGAACGTGCAATTTTGAGGTGGTGATAAAAAGCAAGCAGTTATAAGAGCAACGCAAACACGGCAAAAGTGGCCAAACAGACCAGACAAAACGTAGCAAGTGGAACTCGGCTTTGTGTCCCATTATGAATTATGAATTTAATGTGATGCCGCGACAGTGCCGCAACAGTTATCAAAGTCAGTAGAAGAGGAACACTTTGCTCGAACACTTGCTGAATGTGGCTGGCTGAAAAGCTAATCCACAAAGGTATCATCTGTTTGATTGTGACCGACAACCTGTTTTGTCGGAATCCATGTTGGCTACCCAACCAGCGTAGTGCACTGTCCGAATTGTGGTGGGCCAACAAACCGACCCAAAGTCACAGTCAAACAGGAATGAAAATGAATAAAGGAGGACGCGTGAAAACATTCCTTCAATGAATAATGATGAATAATGGATAATAATAATCGTATACACGTTTGCCTATGCCCGTGCAGTAAACGAGTGGGTCAGTGTCTTGCCGACTGAACTCGGCACAAATATACAGGGAGAGCATTCAGAAGTACGCAATACGCTCTCTCGGCTCCCCTGGTGACCGACTGGTGCACAGCAAATGCTGCAAGGCGTCAGGTCTGCTATCACCTTCTGCGCGCTTCGACTGACACCGTCTACCTTCGCAGCAGTCAAAGGTAGGGGATGGTCGGATAGCACTCAGTACAATTGCACATCCAAACTTAGGAAGCACCATGATCTGCAGGCAAGCTGCGTCAGTCACACTCATCTGCACGCCATCTACAATTTGGCCAGCTTCCTTGCTTGAACAGGGCCGAGTTGACAAGGATTGACAAGGTGACAACGCAAACAAATCGGCCCTTTGCTGGAATGCACAACCGGCCAAATTGGGCACAGCTGAGAATCCGAGGCAGCCCAATTGAAGGCATTGCCGCCAAAACCCGACGAAAAAGAAACAACGCAGTTCAGGAGCATCACTGCCTTGGTTAGCTCTTTAGTTGCAATTGTCTTCCCATGTCTTCCAATGTCTTCCAGGCTGCACAGCTTCAGGACTCAAGTTTGCAGGCACACGATGGCACACGGTTGAACAAGGGGATACAGGGCCAAACTTCTCCAGTTGAAGATCCAAAACGGCTTGAGAATGGCATGCTGCCTAAGCCATCCTGAGGATCTGGCACTCAAAAGGACTGTTGCTGCAAAGCCGCCCCAATAATAATACTCTTCCTGCAATCGCGGGACGGATTGCCTGCACTAACATGTGCATATGCAGAAATATGTGATTTAAACTGTGTGAATACCTCTTATGTTACATTTATATTTATACAGGTCCATCAGCACGTCAATGCATTCTCATCGTCTCTCTCTCTCTCTCTCTCTCTTGGTGATCACGCTTGTTCATACAAATGAATATATATATATATGTATATGTATATTTGTTATTTGCTCCTTTCTGTATCTTCTGGCACATATATGCAGATAAAACTGTGCATGAAAATACGTACATATGTACATATAAGTCAGAGTTCTCTCTCTCTCTCTCTTGGTGAAATCCAAGCCCCTTTTTGAGAACTCAAACAAGCGAGATATCAAATCATTCAGTCGTTCTCGCGTGCATGCATATGTGTGGGCGCGCGCGTGCAGGTGCGTGAACATCCATGCACACATGGATGGCAAATGCATCACTTGCAATATAGTTAACCTCTAAAAAGAAAAAGATATAAGTAGAATGAGATATATCTATATATATATAAATACATCTTTTCATAAGACTCTATCTATCTATATATATATATATATTAAATATATAGATAGATATAAAACCGACCTGGAGTAGTCAGAATATGTGCTTTTTCAATCCGCAGGGTAACATCGGAAAAAAAGTACTTGGAATTATATTTTTTGTGTGTTAAACTGGGAGGACAAAAAGCTGCACTTAGAATGAGGAGAAACAAATGATTTGTCATCCCAGGTAAGGAACGGCAACGAAATATTCTATTCTATGTACTCCAGGGCTCCAATGTAAACAAGGAACAGAATCGTACTGAAAACAATATAAGCATGAATACTTATATGTTGATTCCTCAATCTATTGAGGTCCAGGAGGAATATCCGGCGATATGTATACTCACTTTTTTGTTTTTCCAAGAATTGAAGAAAAATATATTCTAAGAACCAGTTCAGAATATTCTCAGTACCGGTTTTTTCGTTCAATCTTTTAAACGTCCCATATCAGCCAAAATCCCCCATTCCATATTCTAATTATTTCAGGTTCGTTAAATATACATACACATACATAAGGAATGTAATCAACAGCATGCACAACTTCAAGATACCAGCATGATTCAAGCACGTTCAAAGCTCCGCTGACCCATGCATACGCAGGCCGCTGGCCAGTGATTTCAAATTTACCAGAGAACATCAAACAACCACACGTTGACGAAGACACTTGGTGCCTCGACTCCCGGAAATGTAGGCAGCTGCAAACCACAAAAAGGCTTTGGAACAGCGTCGTGCGTATAGACCTTGGTGCCAAAATCTGAAGCTGAAGCTCCAGCAGTTTTCTTTTGCCAAGACGCATAAATGATCAAAGCTGCTGCGGATAGGCCAAGAAGGACCGCCAAAATGGGCCTCTCAAAAAGCGACCGTGGTCTGGATATGGATGCACAAAGGTTGTAGACGTTTAGACATCTCTAGTCTCTAGGCTATGCAATGGGAATCAATGGGAAGGGGCGTCAAATGGATCCAAATGGTTGAATTCGAGGAGCCAAAAATAGCCACCAGCACCACTGAGCAGAAAGGGCCAAATGCCCTGTAAGCTGAAAGGCTCCACCCAAGCACCACCTCGGCACTGCAGTACTTGGACTATCGAAATGATTTGCCGTTTGTGACAAGAAATGAAGCCCTGGAGCTTGAGACGGTGCCAATGACACAACAAGTCTTTTTCAGCGATTCGCACGTTCCACCTTTCCTGGGCACATGCTGAATCATGCTGGCACATTTTGCGGCCAGTTTGAAGACAGGTATGGCGGCAGTTATGGTTCCAAGTTTGCTTCATTGAGGGGCATATCTTCAGCCTCTGCTGACCTGTCTCGTCCCTCGCTTCTCCGAGGGACTGCACAGGTCAAATAGCTACAAAATGAGCTACGACAAAGGGGGCACTTCTCATCTCGCAGGGAACGCAAGCATGAGTGGCAAACGGAGCAATGGCGACATGGTAACAAAAGCACATTCTTGGGACGCGCGTAGCAAATCATGCAATCACTCTCGCCGTCGTCCTCAAAACCAAATATTCCTTGGACATCAACCACTAGGCTTGGTGAGTCGCTGAAGCAAAGTTGTCGAAAAATTTCTGCAGTATCGAAGGGAGCGTTTGACTGGCGCTGTGCGGAGCTCTTGTGAAAACGGACGGCCGAAATCTGACCTTTGGTGTCAAGAACTTGACGCCCCTGCACCTGTGCTTGCGTGGGCCGGCCCGAGGCCAGGACGACAATCGCCAGGGGAATGGTAGCAGTCTGGTCTGCTTGACCATTTCTTAGCCATGAGGCACCCATGTCAAAATCTGACAACATGCTGGGGTGTATCAAGTCACCCGCTGGCGTCACGTACCGTTGTGCACAGCCAGCTGGCATGAAGAAGTCACGAGATTGGACAAGGAACTGTGAAGTGGGAAATATGTGATCCTCAGATGCTTCGGCGCTGGTGGTCGCTGACCAACTTGCAGTGTCGGTTGCCTGGCATGAGGAAGCCGTCGTCGTCAAATCTTCCATTTCAAGGAGTGACCGAGTTGTTTCAGGATTGGCATAGGCACGGCCGCTTGCCCATCTGCCCCGCAAGTTCCTCAGGGATCCAGTAAAAGACCCAGTTCCCAAGCGTCGGCTAGAGGACTCAGCATGACTCTTCTGCATCAAGTCATTGCAAGCCTGGGCGTTCACTCCCCAGTACAGCTGAACGCAGCAAGGCACTGAGGCATCGATGTCAAACTCCACACCGAAGCCCATGGGTCCACCACCCGAATCCTCTTCTCCGTTCCACACGCATCGGATGGATTCAGGGTGCACGTGGGCAAAGACTTCTTGTCTCGAGACCAGCTTGGGTGGAACGGTTCTTCGGATACGAAGTATCTGATTGAAATGCTGCCGGATAAGGACCATGAAGTCTTGTGCATAGATGCTCATGGATTCCAGCTGCAAAGACCTACTTCGGGTCAAGCGAAAGTTTGCCTCCGCTGCACGGAAGATTTGGTATGCGACTTTGGCCACCCATGCTGAAAGCAGCCCAAGCAGGAGCAGAACAAAGATGTTGTGGAAATCTCGCCGCATGCTTTCCGGCTTCTGCAGCGCAGTGCCATCTATCTGTGCTGTGGCTAGTACGTTGCTAGAGCTGAGCGCAGCTGCTACCAGTTTCAAGCAGCTTGGCATCCCCAAACCAAACCTACGAGCCATCTAAAGGCCTTGAGACCTCAACCTGCGGACACAGAATTGGAGGCACCACCAGCTTGGGTCATTGCATTTCACCTCATGAACCTTCAAGAACATGTTTCTCAATTTCCTTATTCATCTTGAGTATTCAATGGGTTCGGAATTCATTTGGGATTTTTTTTGCTTTTTTCTTGATTCCTTTTTGTTTTCTGTCTGAATTTGGTTTTCCCTGCTGTTTGCAGCAGTTTGGAGCTAAAATCCTTCCTTTGGTGTGATTTTCGGGTGGTATTTGCAACATTTTGGAACTCTGACCTTCGTAAGCCAATTCTCTCATTTCATGAACAATTCAAACCAATGTTGGAGCTGAAATCCTTCATCTTGATTAATTTTGTTTGCCTTCTTCAACATTTTGGAGCGAGGACTTGTCTTCTGTTTTGAAGGTTGAATTATAGTGTTTGGGTTTTATGACTCCTTTGAATCATGTGTCGTCCGTTTTTAGGTTTATAGTTTTACGGTTCTATGATCCATCTAAAACACTCAAGAACTGAAATCCTTGATTTTGCTTGGTATTTTGCTAAACTGCTTGATTGTGTTTGATTTTGCATGGCATTCACAGCATTTTGGCGCTGGGTAAATTATGGTTTTAGCGTTTGGGTTTTGTGTTTATACGTTCATTGTTCTCGGGTGTATGTGTTTTTTCAGGTTTAGGTCGACATCTTTAGGTTTAGGAATTGGGATTTGGGTCGATATCTTTAGGTTCATGGGGGTCACCAAAGCCAAGACCCAAAGAAAACTCGAAAAAAACTGGTGATGTTGCTGCTGCTGTTGTTCCTGCTGTCGGCTGCTCAGGGGAAACGATGAAAGTGGCAGGCGCAGTGTTGGAAATACAATGCAAACTTCGTGGCAGGCGCATGGCGGGAGGGGGGGATAGCGCCTCCCCCCCGAAGCGTATCGCCAAAACGACCGTTAACCAGGGAGAAAATTGAACCAGCCAACCCACCAACCCACCTGGCGGTGGTTTTTGTTTTAGCAGTCGCTGTGTTTCAGGTGTTGTTTGTTTGTTGGTTGGTTGGTTTGTTTGTTTGTTTGTTTGTTTGCTTGTTTGTTCGTTTTTTCTTTACTGCCTTTTGTCTTTCTTTGCTTTTGACACGTTATATCTTGTTGTTGTTGTTGTTGTTGTTGTTGTTGTTGTTGTTGTTGTTGTTGTTGCTGTTGCTGTTGCTGTTGCTGTTGCTGTTCTTCTTGTTGTTGGGGTGTTGAGTGTTGATACCATTGCTGCTTGTTATTTGCATGGTTGCTGACACAAAAATCAACTGCAATAGTTTGGAAAATGATGAGAAAATATGTCCGATAGATTCCCTCCAAAAATTAAACATGCTACAAACAGGCAACAACCTACTATAAAACAAAGGAAAGAAGCCAGGGAAGCCAAAAGCCAGAGAAGCCAGAGAAGCCAGAGAAGCCGGAGAAGCCAGAGAAGCCAGAGAAGCCAGAGAAGCCAAAGAAGCCAGAGAAGCCAGAGAAGCCAGAGCAGCCAGAGAAGCCAAAGAAACCAAAAGCTAGAGAAGCTAAAGCCAAAGAAGCCAAAAGCCAGGAAAACCAGAAAAATTTGGGAAAACACAAAAAATCCAAAATAAAAGAAAAAAAATAGCCTCCGAGAGAATAGCCCTCGTACGAGCTGACATGAGAGCATAGCTCTCGTACCATCTGCATGTTGCTGACATGAGAGCATAGCCGACCTACAAACCCTGCAGGTCAGGCCTAGCGTAGCGTTCTAAGGCGCGCACTGTCCATGGCTCACCAGGTGAACATTGAGCGGCACTGGGGGCGATTCAGCTCCGATGTTCTAAGCTTCTCAAGATTTTTGAAGTATTGGTGAGCGATCCATGAGCCCAAGCATAGGTGAACTATGTTGAATTCAGGGGTATCATATCATATCAAATATCATATCTGTTCCTGCGCGTCTTCTCTGATGATCCCATCCTAGCCATTTCTGGTTTTGTCTTCGCTGGGTACAGTGTGTCAAGCAATGTTCTGCCTTGACTGCTCGAAGAATATGGGCATGGGTCGATGTTAACCATCAAGAATGGGGGATGATAACCCACAATAATATTGAATGTTAATAGGCTACAGGGTTTTGACCCACAGCCGTATGGTAAAAAGCGTGCTTCGTGCATGGCTGTCACAACAAAGGCTAGTTTCCGATGGTAGTCAGATGTTGTTAGGCATAGGCACATGTCTTGGTGATAAGCATGAGTTGAGCCGACAGCGGCCTTGCAAGTGGAAGATTTCAGGAGCTCATGAACACGCTGACTCCTTGGCCAACTTTCTGGCCCCTTGATTTGTCGATGGTTTCTTGTACATCCAAGCGGAAGGGATGGAGGCTGTTCTGTGTTGGCCACCTGGGACCTGATTCCACGTTAGAAGAACGAAGCGAATCAGACTCCTGAAGCACTTCAGGTGCCAGTTGGTCCTGGAGCAGCGGCTCAATGATTGCTGACTTCCCACATTGAGTGGAGACTGAGACCAAAGTTCGAAATACCACTATATAAAAAAAATATATATATATATATATACATATACATCTATATACTCTGAGACAGCTACGATACAGTGCTCCAAATTTACCCGGGTCTTTTGCTCCATGCCTATCCATGCTTACTCCCTGTCTTGTGCGTGGTGTCCGCGTGAATGACCAAAAAAAAAAATAGAGTCGCCAACTGTACATACCTGAGTTTTGCTACCAACTGTACGAGTTTGGCTACCAACATGGGTTAGCATCTTACGGCATCTTAGTCGGTCAGCCTGCGTGTCCCTAGCAATACGACTGGACAGCCGTCACCCTTCACCGGCCACGTCCTGAGGCAGCTGCACCCAAATGGGCGAATCCTTGGAGGCCAAACTTGCAGCTTCCACGGGGCTGCAAAAACGTTGGCCTTGGAATTGCCTTCAAGCATTTCCAAACATTTATCTTTTAAACATTTGTAACATTTGTTTTAAACATTATTTTTTTCATGTCTTTGTTTCATGTTTTTGTTTCATGTTTTTGTTTCATGTTTTTTGTTCATGTTTTTGTTCATGCTCTTTTTCATGCTCTTTCGTGGTCTTTCATTCTCTTTCCATGCTCTGCATATCTCTGCATCCATTTCGTGCTCTGGTCTCTGGTCTCCATCTCGGGCCAGGCCCAAGACTCGGGGCAGTGGCTTTGCAAACCTCGGGAAGTGACAGCTACAGCATCCTGCAACCGTGGCGGTGCACACTGCGGTAATCTCTAGAAGCAGGTGATGGAGTTCCGTCCACAATACGGTGGAGTGTTTTGCATCGTGCGCAGCAAGGTCTTTTGATCGGCTTCCAAAGTTCAGCTCGTCCCACTCCGATTTCATTGCAATTACTCTTCACATCTCAGCATCACGCTTTTTCCCTGCAAATGGGTTGCCTTTTTTGCCGTTGCCCTGAAGCAAGGATGGCAAAGAGAACCCATAATGAAAACTTGAAAACCCAAAGCCATAATGAAAACTTGAAAACCTATCTAACTAACCTGAACTAACCTGAACTAACCAACTGCGAAAAAAATCATTCTGATTCAGAAGCTTGGACTGCAGTCCTTCGCCTGTGCCGGGGCGTCTCCTTAGTGCCGGGGCGTGTCCCCGACGACGAAGGGAGGGCGTCAAGTCATGCTGCCAGCTGCGGCCAGCTGCTGCCAGGTCACCGCCCTTACCGGCACCTTTCGAAAGGTTGTCATCGGCAAACTTTCCTGGCGAAGGGACGTCTGAAGGATGTCTGAAGGATGTCTGAAGGATGTCCCAACGCTTGAGCTGGAAGAAAGGGGTCCTTGGGCTGGCGGTAGGAAGGCCTTTGGCGCCTCAACCTTCAAGGCATCCGATGTCAAAACCAGCAAATCATGGAAGTGAAGCGCCCCTGTCTGCGCCAATGCGTTTTATGGGCGAGCAAAGGTCTGCGACATCAACTTACAGCATATGGCCAAACTCGCATCGCAAGTGCCTTTGCTTTCTTTGGAGCCTGAGGCAGTTCACGGAAGTTGTCCCAAGTACACTTCAAGAATCGAAGCTTAGGGGGCCGCTTAGGGGGCCGATCTGAGAGTAGGACAGGCTCTAAGGAACTTGCCTCAGCGTCATGGGAATACACGTTGGATCTGATTAACGACCAAGTATTGAGGATCAAGAAATAGCAATATCAATAAATTATCCACAAGAAGGTTCATAGGTCAGCATATGCCAGTACAGTCTTAGTACATTGAAATTATAGTAATTACAAATAAACAAATCTAAATAAATCTATATATATATATATACACACATCTTAAAAAAATGTGTATAATAATAAAAATATACACTTTAATATTGACTTGCATCAACAAGCCACAAGATTCAACGAGTAGCAAGTGGTCACCAAGTCTAGGCGTCAGGCTCCAGGTGTACCAGCTGCATTGCAGAAAGCAGCAAAGTCTGGATACCTGAAACCACGTTGGAAATCATGGATGGTGAGAGCCATGGTTTCGTGGTTCGACCACTGGATTTCAATTGCTCATGCAGGTTTGTCGTGGCAATGATTCATTGGTTGCTTCAGTGGTTCAAAATGGAACAAGAGTAGTCCTGTAATCACCCATAGCGGTCAAAAGGCATTTACGTCCAATAAATCAATAATATCCAACACTGTAATCATGGCAACCGATGTGTTTTGCCCCGGACACACTAAGCCGGATACCGGAACATGGAACACTCCATCATGACACTCTTGCGTGGCACTCTTGCAATTCAGACGCGCCAGACCGTGTTGGGGTGAGACCCTAGAGAGACATATTTGGACGACGTGAGTGATCATGGTTGGAAGATGCTCTCGTAGGACACACTCCCAGCGGTTGCTTGTGCGGCAGTTCGCAGCAATCATTGGCCCCCACTGTTCACGGCAAGGCTGCTTGCCCCCTACACCTTACATCTCTTGCCGGAGCAAGTCCAGACCCCACAAGCATCCTCAACTCCTGCAACACACAGTCGGATACTCTCGACACGATTGCACTCAGTCCTAGGAAGCCCTTTTGCAAGACACTCTTGGACAACGCCACTGGAGAAACACCCGAGGGAGACACAGTTGTGAAATTGAAATTTCTTCCAAGACACTGGTGAGGAACTTTTTCCGCATGGAACCATGCTTTGCCACACACATCGAAATTATGATTTTGAAGCGTCATCCGAAAGCATGATGAGAAGATTGTATGCTAACATGACCCTGGCCAGAGGCATGGCTGTAAAAACAGATAAGAAGCACCGTGATAATAAGACGTGCTATAAGCTCACAAGCGCTTCATTGCGAACAAAACTCTCAGTGACAAGCTGCCCATAGCTGCCCTATCAAATCTGAAAACGCCGACTCCTACATTATAAAGCTGCCCATAGTCCTGCAATTGCCTTCATATTGTCTCCTCATGCATACCCGGGCCGGGATATGCTACGCCCGCGCTGAAAGCTGAGGCTCCTCACGACCGGGAAAATCGATCAATCTCCCCTGAGCTTGCCACCAGGGCAACGCCTCGTTGCTTCGTTAAGCGAGGCAGGGGAACTCATAGCTTTCAAGCATAGCTTTCAACTCATACCCTCTTTCCCGTAGCTTTCACGCTGAGGCATGAGCTGAGGGCTAATTTGCAAGCAGCCCTTGGTGGCAAAATGATGCAAAAAAAATATATAAGTACAGAGTACATATAAATACTTCAAATTGAGGTACAAAAAGCATCAAAAAGCACCAGCACTGAGATGTACTGCGCCCAAGTCAGGCAGAACTCACGACTTGGGATCCAGCTCTCGAACTTTCCAACCACCAGCAAGGCCCACGGCCCACAAGCCCTCAGGAAAGGTGCCAAAATGTGCCGGAGGAAAACGCTTGACGTACTGAGCCCGAGGAACATGTGAGGGTAGAGTTGCCACCTCGGGAAGAACACCGAAAAGATGGAAAACAGCGAAAATTCATCGAGAACATTCAAGAACCAGCATGTTTTGAATGCACGGGGACATCCAATGGAGGTCCAATAACTGACTGCTTCTTGCTGCAGCTGAAGCCATCCAGCAAGCTTCAGAGGCACTGACAGCGTAGCAGTTTTCTTCGCCTCCACCTTGCTTGACGGCCTCTGCGATTTCTGGCATTTTATCCTCACCAAACAGGGGAAACATTATGAAAAAATCATATGATTCATATATGGTCAATAGATGTGAATAGGGCTCCATGTCTTAGGACTGCAGTGCGCACAAAGAAAAAAGCGCGGTCCCAATCAGCGTCGTGAGTGATGACAACCTCATTGTTCACATCACCGATGGCCTGAAGAGTCCAGCTTGGTTGGCTGCAAGCACTTGTGCAAACAGCTGGACAGCGTTCCTTTCAACGAAACCCCAGGCCGTTTGAAGGCACTCCGTGCATGCTTGGTGTTCACGCACGTTTTGCGTTACGGTTCAACTTTTTCCTCTCGCCATTTGAATGGTTTCTGTGAGAAAGCCATGCCGTAGAAACATGCCTTCTCAAGTAGCATGCCAGGACATGAGAATGAATGTACAGCAAGCTCCGGCATGAATTGAAGGCTGATCCTCGGAATCCGCCTTATTTAAACTGTTTCCTCAAAACATGTCTGCGGCTAAGAACTGTAGGACCGATGCGGGCAAAAAGAGCCAGTTTCATGGCCTGCGTGAAGAAATCAAATCAACTTCTAGCTGAACCAACCTCTGGCACGAATCTTGCAGCTTGAACTTAAATCGTCTTCATTTTGATTTGAACGCAGAGGCCAGGTTAGACCCGGCCAGCTTTGTTTTCAAAACATAAGCCACTCTAAATTCATTCAACGATCCATTTGAGAACATCCACATGTCGCAAGATGGCTGCCAGCATCAGAAGGCAGGGGGGAAGAGGCAGGAAAATTCCACTTCGTTCAGACCACCGAGTCAAACCAATATGCCACGCATGTCCCGAAGCATTGATATTGATTTACTGCTGAACGTTGGAAGCAAAAAGGCGTCAAGTGGAGTTGCACAAGAGCGACAAACGACATTGTGCGATTTCAAATTGTGTTTCCTAGCTTCTAAGGAGCCACCTCTTCGACCAAATCACCTAGTCAATTTCAAGGTGCTCGCAAGCAACACTAAACATATCGTCTCTAAAAAAATGGATATGTACAAAAATCCGCTGCACGCTCACTTCTGGACTATGACCGCTGTGCGTCTGCCAGCTCAGTGATGATTCCGCCAGAGACCTAGTAGCCCACCGGCCGCAGCCACCCACAAGCTGAATCGAATAGTAGTAACGAATAATCAAATGATTGAAATGACATAAACATGGCACCCAAGTAATAATAGTAACATGGTATTTCAATAGCAAGATATTGAAATCACTCTAAATTACTGGTATCTAGTGATAACGCAATTGCGGTGAGCAGTTTCTTGGTATAACTGATCGATATGTGGTTGAGAAAAACACATGGCTGTGGCCTAATAGCCGGCACCCCTACTGTTCACATCCCCGAAGAGACCAAACCAGTCCGACTGTACGTCTTTGTTGGAATGTTCACCTACCCTTTTTTTCGTTGGTTGATATTGACACCAGCTGTTCATGCTTAAAATGGCTGTGGCGTGAAATGTTTTCTATAATTGCATGACATGGACCTACCATTGCTGTCAAACTTCAAGATTTTCGGTACCAATGGAATCCAACGGGCCAAAATTGTACTATTGCTGGCGCCGTGCTAGCACCAGCCCAGCACCAAATTACATCTTCGTACATATTCATTGCCAATGGCCAACAACTCGGTGTCATTCGCTGTCCCTCACAGCTTCTATTTTGCATCTTGCATGTATGTAATCAATTGTGTCTTGTGTCAACGTGTCACTTGACTTCAAAATGGCATTGTCAGTTTTCATCGCAATTCTAGCTCTCTATTATCGCCTGCATCTTTGCAGTACCAGTATCTGGGCGCCCGCCACATAACAAATCCAAGGACAACCCTGAATTTTGCATTTGGGTCATTTGTTGTTAATCTTACAAATGTAAATAAATAAATAAATAAATAAATAAATAAATATATATATATATATACCTGTGTGTGTGTGCGTGAATCACTTTTTATCAATTCCTCTTCACCGGGGCCATGGCAACATGCGAACTGATGCGAACTGTGCCTGTTGGAACTTTTGACCACCGTCCCTGCAGGACATTCGAATGCTTCCAAGGATGAAGACGATAGATCCCTGGCACAAACGCAAGCAGCACAAGCCAGTCCATCAACGCTACAACCGCTACAACGTGTGGAACGAGGGGGTCCCTCTGGGCACATTTGGATTCTACACGGGAGGGATTTGAACGGCGTGCCGTTTTCAGGCTAAAAGGACTGACTTAGTGAGATTGATTCGGGATCCATCAGCTCCGTTTGCTCGCAGGTTCAGTATTGAAGGAATTGTAAGCAACTGGCACCCTGCCAATCCTGGTGGAGGCAAGGTAAAGTTGCCGCGCGCGCTATCTTCACAAAGAATACTGAAAAATCTCTAAAGCATCCTAATGCATCCTATTCATATCCATATATAAATACATATAAATACATGTATATATATATATATATCCATTCATGATGCAAATTCGTTTTGACTGCACCCTCCATGCGGATCTTCCACGACGCTGCGGATTGTGCGGTGTGCTTTGAATCAGGTACCTTGCATGCTGAAGCGTGACCTGCAGGCATCGCTTTGCATAGCCTGATTTACATCTGGCAGCTTTCATTGTGCCATCTGCATTGGGTAAAACTTGCACTGCGAAACTGGCGTTGCGCTCAACTTGCTTTGTGTCAGGGGTGCTGCATTGTGCTTACATGGACCCTATCCTACTGCTGACCTACTGGCACAGAACAACGCGAAGGGCCGAGGGTTGCAGGCTTGAGGCTAAGAGAATCAGATCTTGGGAACTGCCCTGTGTGTGTGTGCAACAAAGGCTACGCAAAGAAGTTGCCACGAGAGCTGAAGCATCTGAAGCAGTTGAAAGCAGTCACTTTGTGTCACATTGAGACGTCACTTTCGGCCGCCTGATCACAAGCGCTGATCCCGGTTTGGCAGTCTCGCAGGGTGCAGTCTTCTTCGATCGTGAGCTGCCCACCCATGAAGCAAAGGCAAGATGTGCTAGCCTGGAGCGTCAAGGCGCAGGAACTCGTGTGTTCATTGAATATGTATCTCTGAAAATTCACTGCGGTGACATGTGGTCAGCAAAGGCAAAGGCTGGAGTGACATAAGTCTTCTTGTAACCGAGGCTCGTGTAAAACTTCTGATCTTTTGAGCATAACATGTGGCTTGGAGACTGAAGGAGATGCTAAAATGTCAGGCCCGACCACAACGCCAAATCCTGCGTTGCCCTCCTTCAGTCTGACTTGGCAATCGGCCAAAAAGCATGTACCCGCTGAAACGCGCAGGACGCAATCTCCAATACCTGTTGGGCGACTTTGCTGTGTTCCAACCCCGCACAAGATAAAGTTTTGCAGCTCGACGCAACCATCGCCAGTCAGTTTGATTTCGAGACTTTGGAGGGCTAGCGTTGGGACATAGGCTCTCCAGCCATTCTTGCTATTGGACCAAGGTGGATTCGGCGGAGTATGCCACCTTGAACCTTAGTTCGCTTTGCTCTTCGTGCGAAGCATCGCAGGTATGGCCTGCATGCATAGCGCAGTATAGCACCGCAAAACTAGCATAGCATGGCATAGCATAATAAAGCGTAATATAGTATAGTATAGTATAGTATAGTATAGTATAGTATAGTGTAGTATAGTATAGTATAGTATAGTATAGTATAGTATAGTATAGTATAGTATAGTATAGTATAGTATAGTATAGTATAGTATAGTATAGTATAGCATGATATAGTGTAGTACAATATTGTATAGTCTGGTAGAGCGTGGTATGGAAAAGCATTCGTCAGTATGGCATGGCATCGCATCGAAGGGAATCTCTCAATAAAGCATCTACTATACTGCAGGAGGGTGGAAAAGAGCGCTATATAGCACAGTATCACATGTGTGTATGTGCCATACATACATTCATGTGTTGTTTCTGCCCCATCCCTGCAACCAAGGAGGGCAATGCATCGATGCCAACTTTGAACCTCCAGGTCGACAACAATCAAAAGCTAGTTCTGCCTAGTGACGAATTCGAAAGTCTGCACCGGGCAAGTGAGGAAGTGGCAGGCCAATGATTTTCATCGCCTTGCGACTGTACTTGAGAGGACTGAGAACTCAAGACAACTCAAGACAGCTTAGGTAGCAGAACTGTAGTGGCCTAGCAGGAATAGATACTTGCCTGATTAAGAGCTCATTGGTGTTGATTGGTGTTGACTAGTGCTGTGCAGTGATGCTGGGTAGTGGAGATCAAAGGTTTATTGGTGTTACTTATATGCTTCATAAGTTTATTGGCACTTTATTGGCATGTGTTTCATGGGCATTCAAATTGTGCAATCGCCAAAAAACAAATGACAATTACTGTTCATACAATGATCTTGTGATGAATGTTGTGGTATATGGTGGTTGGTATGGCCGCCACCATGAACAACTTGTCTATGATGGCAAATGAAATTGATGGCTGAAATAATGCTGAAAATAGTTCATATCCCACAGCTGTCAACAGCGGTTACGAGTCATGTTTTTTTCTCTCCTCAAGGCTTCTTCCCATGCTCCAAATGCATGGTGGATATGTTGGATTTGTTCGCCGGTGTGGCGAACAGATCTGCAGAACAAACTGCATCTAAAAGCTGCAACTGCCTCCATAGTGGATCTGTGAACAGTGGCTTCTAATTATGATCTTTTCCCTCTTCACAGCTTATCATGCTCCAAATGCAAGTCAGCGAGTGTGATGAGTGGATCTGCAAGGCAAACTGCATCTAACAGCTGCCCATTGGGCAAAACTAGACGTTGCTGTTCCCGACAAGTCTTCTGCTTGTGGATGAGTTGTTTGAGAGCATCCACTGCAAGGTCAGAGCCCCTAGTCCTCAAGCGCACCACTTCCTCGCCATCCATACCGAAGCATCTTAAAATGAGTGCATCTCCTTCGTGCAGAAAATCAACTTGCAAGATGCGCTCGGGTCTTCCTGCTGCTACCTTAAAGCTGGCAATGTACCGACGTCTCACCCGCTCAACGCCAAACCAAAGCATCCGCATCCAGGATAGCAACGATGGAATTTTACATTGACCCGAACAATTGTTTCCGCAGGCAACTGCAGAGCCATCACTTCGGAGAAGCACAGTGTGTGTCCTGCCTGCAGAAACCTGGGTGTATGTCACACCGTCATCTAAAGTTGGAATGTCACATTGACCAAAATCATTCCTTCCGCAAGCAACAGCAGAGCCATCACTTCGAAGAAGAACAGTGTGAAAGCCACCTGCAGAAACTTGTGTGATTGTCACACGGTCATCTACAGGTGGAATGCCACATTGACCAGAATAGTTGTTTCCGCAAGCAACAGCAGAGCCATCACTTCGGAGAAGGACGGTGTGATCCGAGCTTGAAGAAATCTGGGTGTATGGCACACCGTCATCTACAGGTGGAATGTCACATCGACAAGATGTGTTGTCTCCGCAGGCAACAGCAAAGCCATCACTTCGGAGAAGCACAGTGTGTGTCCTGCCTGCAGAAAGCTGGGTGTATGTCACTCCGTCATCTAAAGTTGGAATGTCACATTGACCAAAATCATTCCTTCCGCAAGCAACAGCAGAGCCATCACTTCGAAGAAGAACAGTGTGAAAGCCACCTGCAGAAACCTGTGTGATTGTCACACGGTCATCTACAGGTGGAATGCCACATTGACCAAAATGGTTTCCTCCACAGGCAACAGCAGAGCCATCACTTCGGAGAAGGACGGTGTGCTCGCCACCTGCCGAAACCTGGGTGTATGCCACACCATCATCTACAGGTACGTTCACAGCCTGCAAAAGCCCTTGGAAATGTTCTTGAAGGCCTACCAGAGCTAGCATGAGTTGCAGGGAATCTGCACTCGGTTTAGGCTGCGACTGGGACTCTTGAGCCAAGATTGAACACAACCGAAGTAGGGATAAAGATTAAATAACGAGAACATGTCTGGTGGTGCAGGATGGTTGCCCTCTGGTGACCTGACGTAGCCAGCTACAACATCTACCATGATGGCCACAACATCCTGACAGATATGCCTGTTTGAACTAGACACTAGCCCGGCAACAAAGATAATCGCAAGTGATGGCACGCAGACTCTCTGGTTCGAAGGTTGCCCTGGTGGAGTTTACTAAACCCCTCCCCTGGGCAAAGCTCATATCGTCGCTGCAAAACTCTGAGCAATTCCAGCTTGAGGATGTGTGTGTGTGTGTGTGTGTCACGCGTGTCTTTCACAGCCAAAAGTCCGGCATTAAAACCCCACCATCCCCATCGGACAAACATTGATGACACCATGTTTGACCATCCTCATTGGACAATCGGTTGCACATGTTTGCACCACAATCAATCAACAAATCTCTTTGCAAATTGCCGTCATTATCTTTTCACATGTGTACAATGCCAACCACGATTTCTCATCTCAGCATGCACACGCTAGGCTGGGCGACCAAATCCGTGCCTTCTGAACGCACACGTGCTGCTCAGCTGTCACATGCTGCTGCGCAGAAGGCAACAAAGCCACCGTGACCGAATCGGCGCTTTCCTTGGCTCGACGGGACAGGAATTACAAACTTCCACTCAGAAATAACTCCTTCTTCCTAGCCGAGAGACAGTCTTAGCAAAAATGTTTTCATAAATTTCATGTTTCCTTTGAGTTACGTTTGAAAGTCTCTATCTCTCTTAGTTTGCAAGTCATTTCAGAGACTCAACCTTCCACCTCCGAGGCTGAAAGGGCCATGGCTCCTTCTCTGCTCTTGCGACGGCCTCGCAGAAGTCCCCCACAACTTCTGCATCGCGGCCGATGCACACGACACAAAGCGAAGCGCCTCGGATGAGCTACACGGCAACCAACTTGAACCAAGGAGAATAACACACACACACACACACACACACACACACACACACACACACACGCATATACACACACACACACACACGTACACACACACACACACACACACACGTATACACACGTATACATATGTGATCTGTTTTACACATAGTGATACTATATCTGTGCGTGTGTGGAGGAGAGGCATGAATTTGCAAAGAACCACTTGGGAATTCTTGGGAGATCTTCGCATGTTTTCGCACCTTGCATCTCCTGTTTGTAGAGTAGATCCAGCCATGAGTTGCATTGACGCGGCAGAGATATTTCATTCACATCCAGCAGTTCTTCGGCCAAGTGAAGGCCACACCTCAATCGCGCTGCCAGCTGGGAGACTCCCATGACTTGCTGAGACGCGATCCGGATCGCTGGGTCGTTCCGAGTTCCTGGCAGGTGCCATGGAAGGAGGATTTTCTGATAGCCCTGGCAGGAACAAGCCATTGAGGCCATGGCTTGTCCATCTGAAAGCAACAGGACCAAAAGCCAAATCTCCGGCCGGAAAAACTGTACAAAGGCTCCGTTCCATGAGAAATCTGGAGGAGCACCTTCTGTAGCAATGATCTGCCCACTGGCATCCAGGTTTTTTCCTTTTTCCCGGCGCAGTGCGAAATATTGACGCCACTGATTGTATGTAAAGCGTCCGCCATAGCATTTCGCGTCGCTGTGCGGGCGATCTGCACCTTTCAGTCTTCGAGGTTTCTCGGGTGACGCGCTGTCCACTGACCGGGATCGGACCAACAGGATCCCCTCTGAGCCATCTGGATCCTGTACACCATGGGATGACATACCTTGAGAACAGCTTGAGCCCAAAGGAAGCAGCAAGCTCGCCGTGGCCCAAGGAAACCTCAGACTCAAAAAGACACGCATCTGTCAGCCTGGGGCCCTAGAACTAAAACGCATCTGGGTTCTGAAAGGGCGCCCCAGGACTGGTGACACTGGTCTTCCTTTTGAAAGACTTGAAGTGACCGTTGCATTTTGGAAGCTTATGCACACTCTGCCACGACAAGGCGCCTCCTGTAGAACGAACTGCCCGTTCTTAAAGAGTTCCTGGCATCGTGGGAATGATAGGATCTTCCAAGCAAATCATACGCAACATTACGCAAATACGCGCAAATCACCTACATATCTCTATATATCAAGAACGAAAGAGATTCAAAAGAATAACTCCAGATTGACCACCATATCTTAAAAATTCTTAAAACTTAAAAAGGGTTGACTACTAAAAGCTGCATGGCCATGTGCCAGCCCCTGTGCCATCGGCCACTGTTGTCCACCCAGCAGCTCTGGTGCCGGCCCTCATCAAAAGCAGGGCGGTTGTGCGGCAAATTGCTTGTCATAATAGACGCAAAAGCCTTCTGATGGCAATCCCTCCTGGGGCTGCGAGGCTTGCCGTGTTTCTCATGCGAACACTAAAACAATACGCAGCAACAAGTAAAAGTAGAATCAATCCTGCACCATATTCGCAGAAGAATCCAGCGAGATCCACAGGAACTGTGGGAAGCCTGCAAGAAAATTGAGAGGTCAGACCAGGTCGGGTCTTATCTTTCTGCGAAATCATTCTTTCATGCACTCGTAACATTCAAAACATTCCTGATCCACTGATCCACTCCAGCACAAAAAATGTTTTGGAAGCCACGCCTCCTGCAAAGTGCGGCGCAGCGTGAGGCACGGTTGTAGGTGCAGGAGCTGCCTCAGCCAAGTGGGACCAGCTTTGAAGTACCAGCTGCCGCCAGTGAGGCTAGGATGGCATGTCTCATCTCAGTAGCCCCAAGCGAGTTTTGTTTCTGGTAGATGCTACGTGTCACAGAGGCAGCCCTCAACTAATATCGGGCCATTGCGAAGCAGCTGACTGCTACCCAGCTTGCGCTTCCCAGTCTGGGGGCTGTTCTCTTGCAGGTGTCTCATGTCAAGGGTTTTAACTTTTCCTTCAACAGTCTAGAAACTCATGTTCAAACTACATGCTTTATTTATACATAATCTATACATGGTTACAGTTCTGCACATTCTCGTTTGCATCGACACGGCTGTGCTGCTTTCAGGAGCGAACTGCCGCAAAGGGCGGAGCCGCAGCACCCTGGCAACGAAAAAGTGCACAATGCGTCAACAGACACTGCTGCTGTGGAAGGCCTTGCCACTCGCTGGTGGGAAATGCATCTGGGCTCAAGGGCGATGTCAGCTGTGCAGCTGGTCAAACCGTACGACAGCATCTCCAAGCTTGGGACATTTCGCTTCTGAGGGCCGCCTGGTGTGCTCGGCTCATTGCACTCAACATTGCAGTCGAGCTTTGCAGTTGCCAACATCGAACACCAAGCCTCGCGGAGGCAAAAGACCCGCATCAGCCAACACAGCCTCGTTGAAGCGCAGGCCACTTCGCACCGAAATCAAATATCTCCCTCGAGCTGCAAGGCTGATCACATGTAGGCTGATCACATGTAGGTCGATCAAGCTGTTTGCTTCAGGTCCCTGCACGAAATTCTGCATAGTTCCGGCAGAAATTTTCCAAGTCGGCTGGATCTGGACACAAAGAGTTACTTTCAGCACAGAACCCACACAAAGCTGCATAATATTTCACAACTATTCACTGTGATTCACATTGATTCACTGGATATATCTAAAATTATCTCAATACTGCAGATTCAAGTGATGTGAATCTGAAGGCAATGCGAAGCCCCCCCCCAGTCCCGACCTCTATCTACGAGTAGCGCAAATGCGAGGGCCAGTTTGCCTGCAACTTCACGGCCTGCAAAACGGCTAGCACAACGGCAATCTATGGCAACTGCTCAGCAAGTCTCAGCAAGTCTGGCAAGTTGAGGCATACTAAAGCACTCACCATAGCACATCTCCCATCAGCAATAGAAGCGCTTCGCCAGTCCCGGTTCGTCGCCTTTCTTGCCGGCTGCTATGCCAACTGCCTCAGGGACTGCCATTGAAAATGAATCAATCGGAACCAAGTTCCATTAATCGCAGGGGAACAACGAACAATTCATTAAATTTCCATTGAGCAACATTCAGGACAACATAATACAAACAAAAAATGTAGAGCCATCTGAGCCTAGAGCCCACTTCCCGTGGTTTGGACAGGTCACCACACCTCGCTGCTGATCTGCAGCAAGATTGCAAGTCCAAGGGCCATTTCCATACAGTCAGATTCTGGGGGCAAGGCTGAAGCATGACTCCTCGCCACCTGCCGGTCAAGAGCTTCGGAATTCTCCAAAGCTTCGCCATGTTTCAAATCAACCCCCGGGGGTTGAACAATTTAGCGTTGATCATGATGATTAATGGGAGATTCATACCAACAATGACACAACCAGGGGGTATGCATGAATGGTACCATCAACCATCCAAAAAATTAAAACAAAGCACTTTTGGGGCACACTGTTCGCCATTTGTAGGTGCCCAGGTCCAACAGTGTCTGCCTGATCTCTGGATGGCTTCTCCGATTTCTGGGAAAATATCCCATTCCTGCAACTGTTTCAACTGTTTCAACTGCTTTTTGCAGGAGACTTCTAGAAACTAAAGCCAGCACTGAGGCACTTGGAAGACTTGTAAAGCTGCAACAAACATGCCATGGTGAAGCAGGGTTTGCCAATTGCCAAGGTCCGTATCATGGTGAATCTCCACCTCTGAACCTGAGATGCTCGGAGCCGAACCGGTGCCACAATGCGAATACGCTGAATACAAAACTACGCCTGCATGCACCATGAATCTCAATCAGACCAGCATGCAAGAGATGAATTTCGAGACAAACAGAGACTGAGGGAGAAAAAAACAGAAACAGACCAATAGACATAAATAGACATAGATAGATAGACACGGAGAGAGATAGAAAGAGACAGATTGACATAGATAGATAGATAGATAGATAGATAGATAGAAAGATAGCTAGATAGATAGATAGATAGGCATAGATAGGCATAGATAGGCATGTGATAGGCATAGATAGGCATAGATAGGCATAGATAGGCATAGATAGGCATAGATAGGCATAGATAGGCATAGATAGGCATAGATAGGCATAGATAGGCATAGATAGATAGATAGATAGATAGATAGATAGATAGATAGATAGATAGATAGATAGGCATAGATAGGCATAGATAGGCATAGATAGGCATAGATAGGCATAGATAGGCATAGATAGGCATAGATAGATAGATAGATAGATAGACATAAACAGATAGATAGACATAAACAAATAGATAGATGGGTAGATGGATCGATAGATAGATGGATGGAAAGAGATACACCATATAGATAGAAAGACCAAGATACAGTATTTAGATAGATAGACTGAGATAGATAGATAGATAGATAGATAGATAGATAGATGGATAGAGATAGAGATAGAGATAGAAATAGAGATAGAGATAGAGATAGAGATAGAGATAGAGATAGAGATAGAGATAGAGATATAGATAGAGATAGTGAGAGAGTGAGAGAGATAGAGATAGAGATAGAAATAGAGATAGAGATAGAGATGAGATAGAGATAGAGATAGAGATAGAGATAGAGATAGAGATAGAGATAGATAGATAGAGATAGATAGATAGATAGATAGGCATAGATAAATAGATAGATAGATGGATGGACTGAGATACAGCACATAGATAGAAAGACCAAGATACATGTTTAGATAGATAGATAGAGATAGAGATAGAGATAGAGGTAGAGATAGAGATAGAGATAGAGATAGAGATATAGATATAGGTATAGGTATAGATGTAGATAGATAGGCAATGATAAATAGATAGATAGATAGATGTATAAATAGATAGACATAAACAGATAGATAGACATGAACGATAGATAGCTTCAAATCACAACTCTCAGAAGTGGATCTGGCTGCTGCAGACCACCAATGGCAGGGAAAACCTTCTTAGAAGGGAAAAACCCCGCCGGACATAGATGGGTAGATGGATGGATAGATAGATGGATGGACTGAGATACAGCAAATAGATAGAAAGACCAAGATACAGTATTAATTTAGATAGATAGACTTAGATAGATAGATAGATAGATAATAGATAGATAGATTGATAGATAGATAGGCAGAGATAAATAGATAGATAGATAGATAGATAGATAGATAGATAGAGTCGGATAGATAGACTGAGATAGACTGAGATAGACTGAGATAGACTGAAATAGACTGAGATAGACTGATAGGTAGAGAGATAGACAGCCAAGAAGAGATGAGAAATTATATGAGATGAGATAAGACTAGAGAAAGAGATGAGGTGCAGAGGGGGATAGGCAGATACGCAGGTAGATAGGCAGGTTGTAGGCAAAGAATGGCAAAGGTAGGTCGATACTTGATAGTAGATAGGTAAATCGGCACATAGGTAGGAAGGATTGAGGTCGACAGGTCGATGGGTCGATAGCAAATGGGTAGATAAGTAGAGGGGTAGATGGGTATGTAGGTAGAGAGACAAATCGACAGAATATATAGATGGTGCATTGAGCGTATGAAACATGACATCGTTTTTATGTCATTTTTGACACTTGCATGAGATGCACCACATTTATGACTAAGGCATCCCGATGCAGCCGCGTCTTGCATGCACCATTCTGTTTCGCTGAGACGCTGATATCTCCAACCACCTCCGAGAGAATCGAATGCGCCTGGAAGCAAAAGACACAGCGAAAATCAACGAACTCTGCCACTGAAAGATTTGTGTTCGCTGGGACCGCGACAGAGCTGAAGACTGTCATCGACTTGTCATGTTCGATGGCAGGCGCCTCCCGCAGGGCTTTGGGAAACGGCGTTGCCGCAGTTAGACCCGCTGAACAAAAAGGTCAATGTCGAAACCACCGAATCAACCATGACAAGCTCAGAATTGAAGTGTGCCTCCGGCGGGAAGCCCTGCGTTGTTAGCTGGGATTCCTGGCAGAATGACTCAGCACTCCATTAGCATCTGCGTACTACGTCTCGCCACAGTCTGGAAAGTTCTTCCCATCTGCCAGTCCAAAAGGACGAACAATCATTCCAATGACGTTTCGTACCACGCACAAGCAGAATGGCAGTGCCAGAAAAAGCAACACAAATTGGCACAGAATGGCACAAACATTCACGAGTAGAAAGCAGTGATCAAGCAAAGCGTCCAAAGTTCCAATACAAGTACACATCCAAAAAGAACGTGAATGATCAATAAAAACCTGAATGATCAAGAATTGACAAGTTGAGTACAGCACCGTTTCCAAAGCTCATGACGTCAGATTTTCAGAATGCAGCTGAGGCCTGCGTCAGCTCCAAATTGAGGACTCGTGGGGGCCCTCGATCCTCCTGCGAAACATGAAAAACCACCAGCCACGAATGAAACAGTCAAAAAGGATGCAAAAGGGTCTGGCAAAGAGAATGAAGCCGAATAACATGCGCATGTGACGAAAATATGACCAAACAGACCAAAGCACTAAAAAAAACAACTCCAAGTGCTCGTCCTTCTGCCACTGATCCTGCCAAGTGCTGGGAATTCACAACAGTCACAGCACCCAGCAGTGCAACATGGCGCACCTGCCAGGCTGGTTGCTGCCA
>VSDK01026699.1:160608-175896 GCA_009767595.1 Symbiodinium kawagutii
GTGGCGCCCGCCGTGACGGCGCCCTGCAGCAACCGATGAGTCTTGGAGTCTGTCCCACTTGGCCTGGTGGAAAAGAATCCTACCAGTTTTTTTTACATAATAAATATATATATATATATATCAATAATATCTAAAAAAAATCTACTTATCTAAAAAACCTACAAGTTGTTTTTTTACTTATCTATTAAAAAAAAACCTGTGTGACTTTTGATTCTGAATCTTGAGTCGACTTGTGACACATTCTTGATGTCGACGTCACATCCTGAAGTCAAAACATTGGACGTTTAACGGCACCACTTACTTCCTCGGTTCTTTGCCAGCCTTGTATCCAGCTGCAGGCGGGATCAATGGCCTAGGGTAAAGGCAAAAGTCACCAAAAGTCCATGGATCCGAGGTCAAATTCAATCTAGAAAGCTTCGGATGCTTAGGCAGGCACGCAGCTGCTCCCTGCATGCAAGACATGCCCAGAATCACGTTCGACTTAATGGCTGACTTGGAAAATGACTCAACGGGTGCCACCACAACATGGTTCTTCAGGCAGGTTTCCCCACTTGAGACGGCTGACAACCAAGGGGTGCCACGGAGTCACCAGCGCCCGAAGGCTTTTCCTTGTACTTGCCGGAACAACCAAGCACAGGTACTTCGACTCAAACCAAACAAATGCTCAACGCATTGAGACTCTGCCAGAAATCGAGCCCAGGGATATGTGGGAACCAACCACAGCACCACCCCGCAAGCCCACTGGAGCCTGACTAAACTTGACCAGAAGCAACATGAACCAGCTGCCACGATCCCACTAATTGCCCCAGGGAATTCCCGAGCTTCATCTGGCCAAAACCGAACTCTATTTTTTTTTGGAGGGGGGTCCAGAAAATTACACTGCGTTCCAGACAATTACACTGCGTGAGAAAATGAAAGACAGTAGGCTCCGTCCACAGTGTGGATGCGGCGCGAAACAAGGGGGAACTCGGCACATGTTGGCTGCCTGCCGGGCTTTGCCATAGCCAGCGGCAGTACCCCACTGGCCTGCAAGGCTCACGTTTCTGTGACCGTGGGAAGCTCCGAATTTGAAGAACTTGAAAGCTTCAAAGGTTAGAACAGCGTTGCCTCTCATCCCCGCGGTACGGCTGTCACTCTGTCTATCCTACCTTTACTACAGAGCCCATGGAGCGAGTAGAAACAAGCTAAGGAGACGGCAAAGGCATGCAAAGGCCACAATATACCACGGTCAGTCATTTCAATCAAGGCTTATGAAATCGTTTCAAAAACAAACAACACAAATTGCGTGCTGGGCGGGCATTTTTGTACCACAAAGTTTTCTCGGGGCTCTTGAAGATCTGCCTTGGTTTTTGCGAGGTCATCTCAGAATGCTGGGATCCAAACCTGTACCTGAAGATTTTCCTCAACTGAGGGCGTATACTTCCAAGTCAGGTTGCCGGTCGGCCTTCATGCAGCGATCAACAAATCGCGGAATGGCTGAGCTACTTTGTGGGCATTCTCATGGCATTTCACACGCCATGATTTGTTGACCCTGTATCTGCAAGAGGGGAACTGCACTTTGAATTAGGCTTTCAACTTTTATATACATGTGTATATAATATGCATACACACAGACACAGACACACATAAATCAAGCTAAGCGCCTGCATCTGCAAGAATGCTCCAGCCAAGTTCGACAACATGACCCGGAACTGAGCCGCTCAGTGTGCTCCAGTCACTGGCGCCAAAGTTCTTCAACGACGTAACTAAGCAGAGTACATGCAGCCCACGGAGCTTTCGGCACAAACCTTCGTCCTGGTTTGCCTTGGAATCTTCATACCTGCACACATCATCCAAGTGACGTCTTCAACCTTTCAAGGTCTCAAGATTCCAAGGAGTCTTTTGAAGGAATCGAATCTCCCTTGTCACTTGTCATGACCCATCGACATGCAGGGACGACGCTGTCAAATCCGCAGCTGCTAGCAATACCTCAGAACTCGTGAGCACTGCCTAGCAAAACAGGCCCTGGAGTCAGTACCAATTCACTGCGAACAGAAGTTCGCACACCGAAGGCGCTAAGACGAATAACCTATGAACAGCTGGATATCCTGAAGGACGACTTCGAAGGGAGACCCCAGCTTGAGCAAGGGGCGCGGTTGTGCTAACGCCATTGTCTTGAGCCCTGTGGTATGCATCTAACTCAGTCCGTACCATGGACAAACAGGGACATGAACGGCAAAGACTACGCGCATTTCACATGCAGCTGTGCGCTTCACACCGGTCACAATGCAGAAACATTGGTAGAAACACGGACAAGCAAGAACCCAATGTCCAGGAATACCCAATCCGAAAAATGAGTAGCAATTCGGCACTGGTTCTTTCTGCTCAATAGGGTTCGAAAAGATTCACCTGATTCGTTGGAATCATATACCTGTTTTTGGAGGTTATCCGAGTATACAATTGCAACAGGCGCAAGGGACTAGTATGAGAAGGGTTTCACTCAGTGTTTCAGTCTTCTGGCTCTCCCTTTTCAAGATCTCCGAAGAATCGTCTTAGAGGGATTTGGAGCGGCAAACCTCTGCCGAGCGGCTGTAGGACCCCAGCAAAACGTGAAGGAGGATGGAATGGAGCTGGAAGGGTTGCAAGTATACGAGCAGGAAGGATTGGAGAGGCCCAAATATGTGTATACCATGCTATTACTATGATGTTTCCAGGCGAATAGCGACTTTGGGTTGGTATATCCTCTCTTCCCTATTGTATTCTCTTGCAGCTTCTCATGATATACTGTGCGCGCTGCCTGCAGTGCGAAGCACCATGAATATGTCGAAATGGTATGAAATGGACTGAAATGAAAGCGCTAAATTCAAACAGACCTGATTACCAAAGTAGGCAGCATGTCGCTCAATCGTGACAATACTTGACGTGCAGCATTGGATCTGCAGCGAGTTCAGCTTCAAACATGTTGCACTAGAACGCTGCCCACAAAAAGTACCTCACAGCATGTCACAGCGATAGGAAAATGCTGGCACCGTCATCTACGACCGTTGTCGCTTTTCGACGCGATTTGAAGCTGCCAAAATCGCCCGAGGCACAAGGATGCAGTCCAGCATAAAAGTTGCCGAGACCTTGAAACTGAAACAACTGTCTGAGTGCAGCGTCCCATGTCCTACGCAAAGCTAGGTAATGCCTGCACCGCATAAGTGCCTATGCAGCCGACACCCTCAGAATGTATGAGAACAAACTGCACAACTCTTGGAACAATTCAAAAGTGACTCCGCACCGGACCTTGGAATCTATCTGGGCTGAAGACCCCGCATGAACGCTTCGCGATTTATGCGAGGAAAACATTCAAACGGGGAAAATCACACTGGTGGGCAGGCAAGTCACTAAAACAACAAATGTTCATTCAGCCCGGACAAACCCTAGATGTGAATTCCTTGTGCTGGCCAGTCAAGATGCACCTTCAAGATTCTACGACTTGAGTACCCAGTATGCATCATCATGATCTGGTTGCATCAAAGTGTGAGTGTCCGTGGAAATCATTTGCATTTCGGTGGGCTCTGCTCTCAGCTCTCTGACAAGAATATATTAATACACAGAAGGTTCGTAAGGCCACTACATACCAAGAGCATGTACATTCCTGCAGGTGCAGCATTTTCATCCGGTGCACAATGCTAGATCGATTCTCACGCATTTGACTGCCCTTGGTCTGCCTCAGGAAGATGCCAGGCCAGCTTCAAAGCCAAGAGGAGCGACCTCATTTCTTTGCGCGTGGAGGTGACTGGCTGACACAAATCACTGTCGCGTGGATGTGGCTGGCACATCATTCTACCCTTAGGTCAGGGCAGCAAAGTGGAACTCAGGAACCTGCAACAAGCATCAACAAGCTGACGCTGATTCTGTGGACTTGGAACCAGGAATTTGCGGACTGACACTGACGAGATCTGATGAGTATTGGATGGGCATTGCTCTCCACGAATTTGAAATTCTAACAAATATATAGCCAGGTTTTACAAGCATTGGGGAACAGGCAATCTCCCACCATCCACAGGATCCACAGGGAATCCACGATTTTCATACCCTCAACCGGACATCCGAGATCAACCTAGGGGCGGCCTCAGGAACATGGACCTTGGCAAGTTGGCAACTGGTGAAACTTCGGAGGGCAGTTCAGAGGCCAGGACAAATTGCGCCCTCCAATACCTGTGGCCCAACATAGGACACCCCAAGGTAGAGAAAAGAAGCAGAGTAGGCATAGGGATGGATAGGGTAGGCATAGATTCTCAGCCGAAATTATTCCAAAGCACGAATAGTACGAAGCGATCGAAATAGCGATACACTATACGGTCTTAGCACGCGTGAACTCGGGGGCGATGCATTCTCGGGATTGCTACGGTCTACACCTGCAAGTGCCTTCTCTAGATACGGTCCTTTGATGCAGGGGCGTGCTCGGTTCTAGAATCAGACCTGTGATGGGATTGAAACTGGCCTGGAATGAATCTTAAGGTCTGATATGACTCACAGTTGAATGGTTGTGCCAAGGTGGGTTTGACAACATGAAAATAAGCACTTGAGGCTGGAGGACTGAGTCGGATATGGACCTGAACCTAACAGGGTGAAAGCCTCAAATGACCCTGAACCTGGGTGGAAAAGGGACGGTAGACTCGGTAGACTTTCTGATCGTAACGATCTAAGGGTCTAGGATGGTCAAGATGCTTCTTGAGATTTTGGACTGAGATTCTTGTTACAGTTTTACACTGAGATTCTTCTCTTCCTCAAATGGAGTCACTAATGTTATCTTGATACCATTTGCGCCAACAAGTGATTCCAACAGCTGTCTGTGCGGCCAGGTTTCAGTTCCCGAGCCAAGGACAATGATGATCATATCTTGCAACGCATCGCCCACAATGCCTGACGCACTGACGTGCATCTTCAAAAATTAGAACCCTTCTCTAAAAAAACATGCTGGGGTCGGTTGAGGATACGTATCATTTATGGGATTAAAAAATTGTCTCTTTTTTTGAGCAGCGTTGGCTGCATTCCGCCATCCGCCTGCAATGCTTGCACCGGGCGGCTCGCAAGCGTCCACAAATTACGCAAGCTGCTTGCGACCAACCTGGCCATGCAAACCATATCCCAGTGAAAGAATTGGGGTCATGGGCTCTACACGGACATCATGCAGGGCAAGGGAGTTTTTCCCTCATTAAAAAAACAAACTAAGAAACCAAATAATATCAAATAGCGGAGACTTGGTGTATCCAAATGTGTGGAGTGCGGCCGAGTTTGGGCGTTTTTTTCTTGCAGCTTTGCATCCTTCGCGACGTGGTGCATGTCACGGTGTCATCCAACACCTCGATCAGGCACACGAAAACCCATTGGATCCAGAGCTCGTTGACCGGAGGAAAGTCGTCCTTCAAACTTTCGCAACCACCTTCGTCAGGCACCCTTCCTCATTGCAACTGCCAATTCCCTGATCTCATGATGCAACACCGGATGCTCGAGCAGGCCAATCATTCGGCGGGATTCCAGGATGCCAGAAATTCACCAACAGGATGATACGGCTCCGGTCTGAGTTGTTCTCAACTGAGTGCTCAAAAGAATCGTCGAAGACAAGACATTTCCCCTCCTTCCATGTTCTTGGTGCCTGGTCTCCTGCTGTAATGTGGCAACCTTCGGGTATTATCAGACCCAAATGGCAGGTCAATCGAATGTTAGTTGGCCCGCAATGTGTTCGCAGCTTGGTGTGTGGCTTCAGCAATGAGAAGAGTGCTTCCCCAACACCCAGGCGAGCACATTCCACCGCTTCAGGTCTGGAAGAAAGGGCGCTGCTTGTAGCCGGACAGCGCTGGCGGTTTGCAAAGCAGTCTTCGGAGTCTCCCAGGAGGACCACCTCATTCCACTCTCCAGTTGAGATGAGGCCTCCATCATGTGCAGCTCTTTCACCAACACGTCCCCAGGAAATACCCATCAGTGCAAGCAACTCTGCCTTAATGCTGTCATAAGATGACTCCAATCTGCGGCAAAGTTCAAAATGACTCGCGCAGTGCCAAGGTTGGGCTTTTAAGCCAGGAACAAAATGTCCTGGTCGTTGATAAGGGTGTTCCCACAGGACACGTCTTGAAACACATCTGTTGGCCCATGAGCGGCAAGCAACCCAATCATGCTGGGCATCCAGAACACGATTCAGCCAAATGTGTAACCAGGCCACTTCATCATCTCCAACTTCGTGCCCTGCAGTCTCAAGACGGCTGATCAAGTAGCCCCGTGCACGTTGGAGCGCATCATGACGCTTGCATCCGTTGCAGCTGCGAGATTGATGAAACCAGAGCTCTCCAAGCACACCTTGCAAGCGGCCATCGAGAAACTCAGCATTGTGGCACGCAGTCTCCAAATCCCACATCTACATCTTCAGCTGCTCAGCGCTCAAGTTGTTTCTTTTTGAGTTCAGACTTACCATGGCAGAACCACAAAAGCAAAGGGCGAGCTGAGAGCGAACAAAATTGAATAGGATTCTGTCTCCGTTTGACACGTTGAGGATTTTCTAGCTTGCCGACATCAGGACACATTCCTCTTGGATACGGTATCATGATATGTCATGTAATGCTTACTTCTTTTTGTGTGGTGCTGGTCTTCCGATGTATGTTTTCGGCTCTCTGTCGAATCAGCAAAGCCGCTTTCGAACTGATTTAGGAATTCATTGAACACCATTGAACTCTACAAATTGCAAAGGGATGCAAACAAATGCAAAGAGATGCAAAGAGCATCTTCTTTGGGATGGAGATGTGTTTCTAGCACCAATCTGCATGCTTGTGATACCCACATGGTGACACAACTTGACATCTGCAACTTGGCAGCAGCCTCCAGGGTCCAGTTCAACTGCTTCAGAAGTGGCAAGTTCAACATACCTCGGGCTGTGCCCAGTGCTGAGACATCTCAATTCTTGGTCCCCGCAGGCTGAAGACTAGTTTTAGTTTTACTACCTTAAAATGTCTTACAATTGCATGCTAATGGCATAAATATATTCTGCAAAGCATTCTGCAAGGCCACCGACCGTGCCGACTGAGAAAAAAAACCTACCATATTCCATAATATACAGTTTTCACATGTAATCACATGTACTCACCATAAATCATCTTTCTATAGATCCATCACGATCGATGTGCCACTGCCCCTTGTAGAACTCACGAAGGGGCACTCATGTGGGAAAGCCACCAGCCGCTCCGAAACGTCACTGTGGGTGATGTGGTCCGCTTGCCTCGGAGCACGGGCGAAACCTAGATACACAGATGTATCCACAGCATGCACTTAAAACACACATGTGTGTGCTTGTGCTTGTGCTTGTTAACATATATAGTTCCATATAGGTATTTTCCTACAATTACAAGGTGGTCAATAGTAGATGAACCTGGCTTGAAAGATCTTGAAAGCAAAAGTATACGGGCCACCTCCACCGAGGTTCACGCGTCCCCTGCATGAACACTTTACCTTCGTTCAATGCTGTTGCCCCATGGCGGGGATCAGTAGGATCAGGGTAGTCATCGAGAAACATCAGTAGGGCGGCCACAATATCCAGGATCACCATGGCATAGCCCCACAAAGCACCTCTGCAACTAAAACTTTTCCACTACAATTCTTCAGGTCAATCAGGCCTCAGGGAATAAAGCTGCCCAACCAGCTGCAACAAAGCGACCTGACATGGTGTGCTGTGGCGTTGGCCTAACATGTGAGACAAGTGTCTGTGAACCAGAAGGGAAGGATCACATTCCAGCGAGATCCCGGACCAATCAAAGACTTGAACATCTTGAACGATGCCGCAATATTACATGACAAAGATACAACTTCATTGCTCAGGTTCTTCACTGCTGGCGCCCAAGTCTAGATAAGTACGACCGTCCCAACTTCATTGCAACCAGTTGCTGAAGTCAACCAATCGGCACCAAACCGAGCTGCCTTTTCGCACAACGCGTTGGGCACGTTTTGGGGGGCGTGAGGAAAAGGCATGGTTTGAGCGTGCACTCTCCAGGAGCTACAATTGCGTTGGGCACTACGGTGCGCACTCTGTCACGCGACGCCCTAAGGCAAAATTTGCGCAGGTCTCCAAAGCACTGCCTTATTGAAATCTTCTTGAAGGCCAGGTTTGCTCAGGACTCGCATGCACCCCAACTGCATACAAACATTCTGCATGCGTCCCGCGTGTTTTCACTACTGCCCTCGCCGGACGACTGCCTTCCTCACCCCATCAAAGCCTAAAAACTGTGTACATTCTTCTGGTTTCTGCCGTTCACCCCACCACACGGCCCTACCCGAAGCAGCAGAAGAGGTAAGAGGGAGGGTGTAAATCTAAGATTTGGGGCAGCTGTCATTCACCCCACTCACACTTCAGCAATGCGCTAGTCGATTAAAGCCTGTGAGAAAAGTGCCACTGGCCGCGCTTTCTAGGGCCAGGCCCAGTGGTGTGCCCCGATTCGGTCAGAGAAAAAGATAGGCGAGTCATGAACAGTCGATCATGTGATGCGCTTGCTTTCAAAGACTGGAAAACGGCACAATACGAAATAGATTCAAATAGAACTGGTATGAACTGCTCAGGTGAAAATTTGGACGGTACCTGAATGTACCTGATAGAAATGACTAGCAATTCCAGTCCCCAACCCTGATAGGCCGATTGGGCATCCAGGCGAAGAAGCACTTTATCGAGGCATCTGCCCTAGTAGCCTCACGAAGCATGATCCCTGGGGTGTCCAAATTCTCGAGAAACATAGATCATATCTTCAGATTCAGGTGGAAATCATGCACATCGTTTGGGCATCCAATGGAAGCATGCCATGCCTCCAGGAAAGGAATGGCAGTTGCCAAGCCAGCGTTCAAGCCTTACGTTTCTGAGAGCACAGTTGATTGGACTCTTTTCGATGCACAACCAACGATCTGCCTTCGTTCGCTCTTTCACTTTTGTCTCTTTGGCCTAGCTACCTCAGCTACCTCCTTTGGATGCAGCAAACTGGTCTCTGAAGGGTGACACTGGGAGGACCATGGTCGAAGCTTCACAACACACTTCGCACCGCTTCGCAATGCTTCGCACCGCGAACCGCGACCTTCGGAGTGTAGACATCTTCATGTTGGCGAGTGGACCAAATCATCACAGAGTCTTGGTGCCCTCAGTGCGGGGAAAACGCCATCAGAATTCGACAAATCAAACCAAGAGATTTGTTCCCCATTCTTTCCTCATTGTTTATTGCTATTGATTGCAATTCATTGCATGCTTCAATTGATCTTTGCTCTCTTTGCTCTCTCTTTGGGCTCGGGTGCATAGTTGAGAAAGACTTTGGAGCGTGGCGGATATATGCTTGTCTCCTCAGTCGTGAGCAAACAAATCATTGCCTAAACAGCTCCATCCATAGCTGCCAAAACAATCCTCTCCAATGAGAAAAGGCCCTATGCTTGCCTGGATCTGTGCGCCAGCTTTTATGCTTGATTTCTGCACCATCCAGTTCACTGCAACTTTAGACATTTCAACTTCAACCTGCATTGCCCATGCTGTACATGAGGACGAAGATTCTGAAAAGCCGAGCTCTGTCATCTTTGACATTATGTCCTGAAAGGTGACAGCTGGGTCAAAGAGGGATAAGGATGCTAATACACTCAGCCTTGGTAGAATCCCAGTCCAATGCTTGAAAGGACATATCATCTGATATCATTTTGTCGATTTGGATGATTTGGGCCCAGAGGGGCAAGTCGAAAATGTTGTGAGCCTCCCTGTCCTTGGCTAATTTTTTTCCAGACGAAGTCGCAATGGCCAACCTGTCACTTTCACACAGCCTTGCTGCCCATGCTGTCCATGCCAATGACAAAGCAATGCCCTCGGGGCGTCGTTTCAGTCCAGTTGGGGGCCTGCCGCCCACCTTGAGAATGCGGTGAATGCCTGGCAGTTGCACAACTTGGAAAAATCATAAAAATGCAATGCTTCAGCTGTCCAAAGCAGTGCTGCACTGTCAACAGGTGCCTGCAAGCACGGTCTCAGGATTTTCAACTTCGTCCCAGCCAAAAGACCACCAAACCTGAAAACATGAAGCTGAAATGCGCCCAAAAAAATCCAGCACTTAGTCGCACTGAAATCGATTTACTTTCATGTTCCAATGCCATTTGATTCTACTAAATCATTGCAAAATAACAAACAGAGCATATACAAATGCTGAATATCGTAAAAGACTGACGGGCTGTTTTCAACGGGCTTCAGCCCTTTTCCCGAGCCACATAGTCAATCTGCTGGTCGCGAAATGGAAGGTCTTGAGCGTCTGCGCGTAGCAAAAATAGGCCCTGCTCTGGTCCAATTTGTTCGTCTTCGCTCTCCTTGAGCGACCGTCCGCCGACATGCTGAGACATGCTGAGACTGTGCAACGGATCCAATTCACAGAGCTCTCCAATTTTCCAAGCGACCATCCTCGCTTCATAGAGGGCTGTGGAATTGATATCCAATCCTGGGGGTGCTCCCAAGTAAGTATTCCCAAGAAAATCAAATCCACACGTGTATATAAGAGATGCAGTACTCCACAGTGTCCGCAGCCCCCACTGTGCAATCGAATCTGAATTAGAGGCCACGATGCCAAAGACTAGATCAAACTTTCGGGAACTCCTCAGCTGCTCTCCCGGGGCAAATGATGACAAGTGTATGACGTCCATTGGACTCTGGTGTTCTTTTTCAGTTTGTTTCATCGGTTTGGACTTGACCCAGCAACTGCTACCATCTGCTACCAGAGTGTCGCAAAAAGCCTGCTACTGCTGCCATGTCCGCAGCCAATATCGAGAACGACCCCAGAATCTTCTCCGTCTCGATTCTTTTTGAAGAATACCTAAGTGATCTAAGTCTGAGATCCTAAGATCTTCTTGCCCCCTTTTCTGCTTCACATTGGAATCATGGGAAGCCATCACCACATGCCACTCCCTGGCCCCCATTGCATTTACCCATGTTTTTGTTTCGGCTTTCGAGACTTTCGGACCCTGCCTGTCCGAAAGCAGCATCGCGCAGCCTTAGAAGTCCGCGAAGCCCGCTGCAACATCTTGTTTCACATGGCTTAGGTCCTCATATGATTTCTAATATGATGTCTTCCAAACATGCCAGAACCACGTGCAGTCGGAACCACGCAAAGTTTCAAGCAAACCATCGGAAATCTATTATAAATTACATCCACGGGACGGATCCGGCTTCATCATCGGGCCGCTGTCCACGGCAGCCCAGCCCAAGCTGTATTGAACGGTCCGTGTCATCTGCTTCTCGAAGGACTCTGGTCTGAACAACCTCAGAAGGGCAGGCATGGACCCGCCTTGGCGGGGCAAGCTTCACAAGAGCCATGTCAGTCTTCGAGATGCTGTTGCAACATGTTGCACATGGGAGAATCTTGATGAGTCTTGATGTTGCTATCTTTGCATAAGGTTGCAGTTTGGCTCTGCGCAACCTGCATGGCTTCATCAAAGCCAAGTCACGCACCCTTGTTCATTCGCACAAGGGCTCGCTGGTAAAACTCGTACGGCTGCTCTTCGCCATCGGGATTCAAGTACGTCAGCACATTGGTGGGCAGCCAAGCTGAGAAGCCCTCTTCAGGCGACAACCACACAACAACTTCCTTGGCCACACAGCACACTACGAAACTTCCAGAGAAAAAAAAAAAAAACAGAGCTCGGCACAGCTCGGTACCGCTCGGCACAGCTCGCAGAAGCTCAGGCGACGGCCGTGATGCCCCACTCGGGATCATCAAACTGAACGGTGCCCACTTGGCCGGCCAAGCTTGCCATGTCCCTGTCCCACTGCAACTCCCTGGCACATCATTCAACTGGACAAGTCGAACATACGAATCCGCCAATCTCTTGGTGCAGGGCCAGCACCCTTATGACTGTTTGAACCTGTTTTTGATTGGTTTGTTTATGAGATTTTATGATGGTTTATGATTGTTTATGTATGTCTGGGTGCTATGTTCTTGACCGGATGCGGTCACCAAGTGCCTGTTATTCTCGACCGCAGACCGCAGAGTTGCGAGGTCCGGAAGTCTTACTTTGCGCTCCTCTTGCGTTGAATCGCCAGCATCAGACCCCGTATCATCAAAAGCCTTTCGTCGTTCGTCATCGCTGAGAATACGATACGCCAGCAGCACATCTTGAAAAACCACCGCGTCGCCGCCGGTATCTGGATGTGTCTCTTTGGCCAGCCGAATGTACCTGTCAGTCACGAGTCACAAGCAAGAGACGTTCGGAGCCAACCAGCCCAGCTATGTATAGCTATGTGCTGCCAAAGTTGCGCTCTTCTAATCTCTTTCAGGGTGGCGTTGGTAGACACGCCCAAGGTGTTGTATGGATCCTTAGCCCCTCCTAGACTTCCATTGAACGCAAACAGCAACAAAAAAACAAAACAAAAAAAACGAAACTCACAAAGCAAAGCACATCGAAAATGGAAGAGAAACAAACGCCAAGAGAAGTATGCATCACTGCGTCACAGACACTGCGGGCGCCTCATCCTTTTCTTCCTCACGACGTTTCAGCCACCGTCTCCGGAAGGGAGGTTCCTCTGAGCTAGCCAGGTTGTCTTTGCTCAGGCATTCCTTGGCCACGCGCAATTGGCTCAACCCTGCCAATTGCCTGACCAAAACCACACTTTGCGCTATCTTCGGCTGCAAAGTAGAAAAGCATGAGGTGTATGCAACGGCCTTGTTGAGCAAACCCCTCTTTTAAAACCTGGAACCCGCCCCCAAGACAAGAGGAGTTGGGGAAATCTGAAATTTTCGCTCCACACATGTCTGCCCAAGAGTTGCCAGCCCCGGGTCTGCTATGGCCAGTGATAATGATGAATCAATGAACATCAATGATTTCAATGATGGTAAATGTCGGCCTTTCTCAAAATAGGTGTGCCCCCAGATCATCCAATTTCTTCACCATTCATCACATACTACCCAACTACTTCCCCCTGGCCCTGGCCTGAGAAACCCCCAACCCCTGGCCATCCCCGTGCAGCCTCGCGTCTGCAATGTAGCCCGGCACCTTTCCATCGAAGCCTTCGCCCCAACAGCGCTTCCCCTCGAGCTGATACGCTTCGTGCAAGGCTTCCCAGGGCCTCTTCCGAAGATCCACCGGGGGCGCCTCACGAATCGATCTGGAGCAACCAGTCATTTGTAGCAACCAACTTGTGGCAACATATGACTCTATTACATATACTTGATGCTAATTGATACTAATTATTTGATACCAATTGATACTGATTGGCTATAATAACTCACCACGAACTGCACAATTGATGCTGCAGCTGAGAATTTCCAAGCCCTGAAAACTTGCCAAGTTGCCAAGTCTGCTGCGACTTCAGCTTCCGAAACTGCTCTGCGTCTGCCCTTCCAGCTGCGAAGCGTTTTGCAAAAGATCACAAGCTTCACACGTTGAACAGACTCCTCTCACCTCCGCCTTTGTAAAAAAGACACAGTTGGAGAATGTAGGGCGATGGTTTGGGGCTGGAGTGAAAAAATGTCAACAAATGCTCTCATGCGAACAGCACTGCCACAGTGGAAAATGGAATGTTCTTTCACATAGCCCCCTAGGGTTTCCGAACAATACTTTTGGCAAGTGCCCTCCTACTGTAGGAGCGGTTGTTCCAAATGGCCTGCTGCAATCTGGTTTGTCCTCTGCAAAGGGATACAAAGCCTCAGAAGCCCAGCAAACATGAAGGAAGCCAATGGAAGTAGTAAGCTGCCTGACATTCCTTTTTGCACAAAAAATCTCAAAAAGCCTAGCACTCTTAGAAGCACCCGTGAGACATACACTTCTCGCAAGGTCTCTGACAATCCTTCAATCCTCCAACAAATCTTGGCTCATGGCCCCACGTTGTGCCATATCCACAGGCTGCCCAAACGGTAGCCACAAGGGGCCAACCTGTTGACCTTGTGCGTATCCGTCGCTTGCGCATGGCTTCAAAATCGGCAGGTCGGAATCGAGTCATCTTGAGCCAAGGGAATTTTGGACAAGCGAGAGCTTTCTCCCTCAAAAACCATGCACATGCTTGAAAAATGTTTGCAAAAGCTAAGTTGTAAAGCCTCTTTCCGATTCTTTCTCCCCTGTGAACACCACTAACTCCCTTTGTGCAGCTGGGGGCCTGGCAATGAAACAGGGGCGTCAACAGCACCATCAGAACGGATGAGGGCTGCCGCCAAAGCATGAAAGCGCACCACAAAAAAAGACCCAAATTTTGTGCCTCTACATTTGTTTCTGTGTGTGTGTGTCCAAGGAATATTTCCACCAACGACCATGCTTGTGTAAACACGTACATGCATGGGCATGTGTCCATGTGTTTGTGTGTGTGTGCGCAGGCATATTGATTTGAGTGGATTTGACCGACATGTAGCCACATCCACATGCATGTTTGCGCACATGTGTGCATATGCGTAAATCAATGCGCATGCGCGTACACTTTATGCAAATAAATTTCACGCGCGTGTAAATGTGCCCTGCACTTGTGCACAAGCAGGTTCAAATGTATGTGCCTGTAGCTTGAAATGCGTACCCTCGCGTGCGGATACACACACACACACTGAGTAAATGCAAGGCATAAGGTGAAATGAGATGAAATGATTTCCTGTGTTACAGGTTCACTGGGTTGAATCTTTGACGGTTGAACTCTGGAAATCGCACTTCTTCCACAACATGTAATTGACACTCACAGCGATTGCAGTGGACGGCTGAAGCTGACAGAAACACGGCATTAGAACAGCTTGTGATGGTCACTTTATTGAAATTGCAGGTACACATCCGTGGCCAGTGGATGCTTCCCTCTCTGATGCACAGCTTCGTTGGACAGAGTAGCATCAGAGAGCTCTGTCCCCCTGCGTTTGTTGGTGTGACGTGAAGCCCCTAGAAACGGGGTGTGACACACACAAGGAGCCCAGGTGGGCAATAAACATGAAATTCGTCCGCTTTTTGTTGACTGTAACTCAGACATGTCTTATATATCGATATATAACCTGATACATCAACGCTCAGAACCAGACATGGATAGACAGCAAGGCAAATTTGACAAATAACAAGGCAGCTCAAGATAAGATGACCGGTATGTAGTGATACGTTAACACGAACCAAGCGAGACAAGTATATACTCTAGCAGCTTCGGCTCTGATAACCAGGTTTGCTAACACACAGGCAGCCTGAGTCCAGGCATGCTTTGTTGTTGCTGAAGCCATGACTGGTGAAGTGGACGGGAGAGGAGTGAAGCATGAGCAGTGAATGCCACAGACGGCAAGAAGAAGGAAAAGGGGGGGGGGCCGTGGAAGCTACTGAAAAAAGCCACAG
>VSDK01026699.1:176262-190687 GCA_009767595.1 Symbiodinium kawagutii
GCGGCCCCCCCGGGGCGCCCCCCCGCCACACCGGGGGTCTTGCCGCTTTGGATGGCCGCATCGTAGATGCACTTCCTGCGGCGGCGACCAACCACGGGTTGACAGGTGCTGGTTGATGGCTAAACATAGGGGAGAATCACCAACCAATGGCTGGTTACAATGGTTAATAATAGGGGATGATAACTAGAAACTATAGGAGATATTCCTACTATATATGGCTATACCAGCTAAGCACCCAACCAACAGCTGAGAGCAGCCAATTTGGAGAGATGGGCAGCTCAAGAAACTAGATTGCTTCGCGGGGAAGAACTCTTGCCATGCGAAGATGAGGCTTCCACTGGCAAAGGACTGTGTCTTCAACTCAGCACTTCAAGCATCAGTATAGGTGAGATCGCTAGATCTAAGAAAGTGAATAGTACTCAACAAAGACACACACACACTGAGTAAATGCAAGGCATAAGGTGAAATGAGATGAAATGATTTCCTGTGTTACAGGTTCACTGGGTTGAATCTTTGACGGTTGAACTCTGGAAATCGCACTTCTTCCACAACATGTAATTGACACTCACAGCGATTGCAGTGGACGGCTGAAGCTGACAGAAACACGGCATTAGAACAGCTTGTGATGGTCACTTTATTGAAATTGCAGGTACACATCCGTGGCCAGTGGATGCTTCCCTCTCTGATGCACAGCTTCGTTGGACAGAGTAGCATCAGAGAGCTCTGTCCCCCTGCGTTTGTTGGTGTGACGTGAAGCCCCTAGAAACGGGGTGTGACACACACACACACACACACACACACGTGGCACACAAATATATGTGTACTTGTTTCAGATCTCTTGACATGCGCGCATACAATGCATTTCATTGTATTCCAATCATTTCCCATTCAATTTATTCATGTCCGGACGTGCACTCGTGCTTGTGCTTGTGTGTGTGTGCACGTTTGAGTCTGTCTGTGTACACATCTGTCCGTGCATCTCTGCGTTGCACCGATCTACCCCACATGGACTTCCCACTGTTGAGGCCTGACCCGGAGGCGGAAGTCGATGCCAAAAGCAAGACATGCCGCTGCCTTTGTGGCTGAGCCGCTGATTTGCCTTTCTCGGAAGTTGGGAGCTGCAAAAGCTGGGTTGGCTGCTGGATGTCTGCTTCTGCCACCGCTCCCACGCCTCAAGGGCTAGTGGAAGCTGCGAGCGGTGACTCAGTGGCTTGACCCTGCAAGTCTTTCAATTGGCGCCTCCAAGCAAAACAGGTGCAGCATCATGGACAGATCCTGCCACATGACAAAACCCACCTTTCATCACATAGCTTTACACATGTGTTTTGACGTAGCTCAATATCTAAAATTCAGCGCGGTCCATTCGCCGAGTCAGCTGCACAGGTCTCTTCATGCCAGAATCCTGCTCATGCTGAGCCATGCTTCCCTTGTCTTCTACATGCTGTGCCGCACATCCACCCATGATCTGTTGATATTGATATGTCACGCATTGTCATGGTGGTGATATCCCTTGATTGTCATGGATGCCCAACCCAAATGTCCCAAGTTTTGGGACAGACACAGATGTACGTCGCGTGCGTCTTGAATGAGGCTTCGTTGTCTCCGCTGTCTCCGTTGCGTCACGTCTTCCTCCATCCTCAGGGCTCTGCTGCCTCCCAGGGAATTCTCCCAGCGCACCTCCGGCAAGGGGCAGCAACAACAGTCGTCTGCTTTACCCGGTTTGGCTAAGCTTAAAAGCTGAAGTGATACCACATAAGCTACCCATATATCAAGATATATCAAGATATGAACATAAATTAACCAAGAATTGATTGGGAAATTGCTGATGTCCGATATTGTCAAATTCGGCAGCCATGATCAAACATCAGCTTCGCACAGATAGGCCAGCATTTTGAAACCACTAGCCATTCAAAGGATGTGACGCCACACATCACCACACTATTAAAAGACAGAGCTTTCAAAATCTGCGGATTTCTCACGGATCATGGTGTATAAATGCCCCACGAAACCACATAGATCCAGGTGGTAGGGCCACTTGAGTCACTCAACTGACCCCGGGACAACCAGAGATTCCCCACCGAAGCCAGGAGTGAGCTGCGGCTGTGGAGAGCAGCCCAATGAAGAGGAGTGCCTTGCACTGTTGAGGCTTGAGTTCTCCGTATGAAGTTTTATCATATGGTCTCTTTGTGAAATGAAGGAATTGTTTTATCATGTCTTTGTGAAATGAAGAAAGTTACATCCAAGCCCTGTCTCTAATGACTTAGAAAGTCTTTGCGAAATGCCATCGGTTCATTGTCATATCTTTTCATATCCATCCCGCTCTCCTCTCTCTCAAGATCTCTCAAGTGCTTTGAAGTCATGAGGGTCCACAAATCGTTGGTCATTAGTGGTAGTTTGCTATAGTTTGCCCACTTAAATGACCTTTCTTGGGGTGCTTGAGGGTACCACCAAGATGCCATGCCCCTGTGTTGCCCTTGCAGCGGCTGAGGCATTGGCGGCCCTTCAGATCTACAGCCAGGGCGTCCGCCTGACGCCTGCCAACAAACTTCCGCCCGCCAACGTGTCCGCTACCGGTGGGGAGTCTCCCCACGCGCCTCACCAAAAGGTGTGCGGTTTGCTGCTTGCCAGCCATCACCTTCGAGTCAGCGATGGAGGAACAAGGACATGCGACTTCAATTCCAAGATGTTCCAAGCCAACGACTGCGCAGTGCAAGGGCCTGCAGGTGTCAAACTCATGAGACCGGTCCCTATTCCCACGTTTGTCCAGTCACTCCTAACATGTCCTTACATGTCCTCACATGCCCCAGCTTACTTGCAACATCTTGCAACGTTTTGCAGAAAGCTGGGATGAGTGCGTAAGCCCATATGCGTCCCTTGCATTCACAAAGGCTCCTTTGAAGTACCTGGGCAAGCTTTGCACATTGCGGGGCACACGCTGTGTCACACGCCTAGCTGTGCTGCAAATGTTCTTCCCAATTCTTTCCAAGAGCATGGGAGCCAAGAAATGAAGGTCACAGCCACTCCAGGATGTGAAGGAAGCCACAGTTGGCTGCATGGTGCACTGGAGTTCCGCCCTGCGAAATGCCGTGATCCAATGCTGTGACCCAGCCACGCTATGTTGCGCTTCCATGTTCCATGCAGCAGTGCCTCGGAATCTGCCTCGAAAATGATGTTGGAGTCGTGGCCTGGGCTGTGATATGGACATGCACTTGCTTCGACATGTCAAGCTGAGCAAGCTGAGCAAGCTACGCCACAAGGCAGCCAAAGTAGACCTTTGAAAAGCGAGACTTGCCATCCCTCAAGTAGCTAAGCCTTGGGAGGCTCCATCCTTTATTCTCCCTTTTGTCAAGAGCGTCAACCCTTCACAACCTCCAAATACGTGGAAGACACCCACCACCACCAACACCAACACCACCACCATGATGCAGCACGGCAGATCTGCTTTCAAGCAAAGTGTTTCACCAGTTTTTTGAGGAGGACCTTGCCCAAGTACAGCTGTTCTACAGGCGTTTGCATACAATCAGGTGTTTGCGGCAGAAGGCTGCAAGAGCTATATGGACGATACCTCCCCAACGTGTGCGATCATTTGCATTTATCAATTCAGCTTCCTTGCACCCGCGGAAATGGATCATACTGTTGGGCTTGCGGCCTGCGGATATCCTGATGGCATGCCTTTCTCACAAGCAGGGCTCAGCAATGGAACACTGCACGCTCTTGTTCCTGTTGCAGGCTATTGTTGCTGCTGTCGTTGTCGACATCTCTGCTGCCTTAATTCGGTTCATGGTGTTTTTTTTCTTACTTGCGTTTGTTTGCTGAAATTAAGCTATTTATGTGTGTGTGTGTGTCCTCTGGCCATTGTTTTTTTGACTTCTTGTCGCTATCCTTGCTGCTGTTGTTGTTATTGTTGTTGTTGTCGTTGTTGTTGTCGTTGGTGTTGGTGTTGGTGTTGGTGTTGGTGTTGGTGTTGGTGTTGCTGTTGTCGTTGTTGTTGTTGTTGTTGTTGTTGTTGTTGTTGCTGTTGTTGTTGTTGTTGTTGTTGTTGCTGCTGTAGTTGTAGTAGTTGTTGTCGAGTTGTCGTCGTCGTCTTCTCCGTCGTCGTCGTTGTCGTCGTCGTCGTCTTCGTCGTCGTCGTCGTCGTTGTTGTCGTCGTCGTCGTTGTTGTTGTGGTTGTTGTCGTTGCTTTCCTTGTTGCTGTGTTTTTTTGTTGTTGTTGTTGTTGTTGTTGCTGTCTTGGCCTTGGCGGTGGTGATGGTGACGCCGCACGGAAGCGTGCTTCAGTCGAATCCAAAAATTGAGACCCAGGGGCTTCACTCCCCAAAGTTGTCAATTGTCAGCATCTCGTCGAGACGAGAAGGGCGGAAGATTTCTGTTTCTTTCACAGCTGAAGTGCTCCAAACTACCCTAAGCAAGCGTGTATGTATATACTGTTCGCTTGGCCTATCTCTCTGTGCGTGAGTGTCATACAGTACTCATTCTACTCATCACTCCCACTTTTCACAAAGAGTCCATGTTGAAGAAACGAGAAGAAGGAGACGAAGAAGAAGAAGAAGAAGAAGAAGAAGAAGAAGAAGAGGAAGAAGAAGAAGAAGACGAAGAAGAAAGAAGAAGAAGAAGAAGAAGGAAGAAGAAGAAGAAGAAGAAAAAGAAGTTTCGCAAAGAGTTTCCTTTCCACAAAGAGCCCATGCTTAAGAAACTTCGCCGCCCAGGGGCAAGCTTCCATTTCGCACCGCGAGGTGAACTGCCTGCAAGCCTTCAGCATTTGGCTGCCTCAACACTGCGCCATGCTGCAGTAGCTCTTCCACCTTGGCCAAGCGAAATGCCTATGACGACCACCATGACCACCACCTCCTATCCCTCTGTCCCAGATTGTCCCCTTCACCTCCTGAGGTTTCGACTAGATTATGGTTCCCATTCCACGCCTGACACCGAACAGAGAACCGCATGGACCAGCTGCAACACATACTTTCAGCATCTGGCTGTGGGACATACTTTCAGCATCTTTCAGCATCTATGAGTCTATGAGACATAGGCAATGCTGGGCAATGCTGGGCATGCCACCGCCCAGTGCAAAGGCCCATTGAAATTCTCAGCATCAGGCCTTGGCAAAATGTTGGGTCGCGCATTGGTTTACAGCATTTTGGCTGATGCGCAAAGCAAACCGCAATGTGTGTGAAGTTCGTCACTCTCTCTCTGTCCTCTCGCTCTCCTTCTGCATTTCTTTTTAAACACAAGAGAGAGCATAAGGAAGGAGTGCAAAAGTTTGTCTCGCTCTCCTGTATGCAATGTGTTTTTTCCTTTCTTCCTTCCTTCCTCCCTTCCTTCCTTCCTTCCTTTCTTCAAGTGCATTGCTGCATATGGTATGTTCACTCAATGACAAGCACGAATCCCCGGCGCGCGGCGGTTTGCCTCCATCTCTCTCACTCTCACTCTCACTCTCACTCTCTCTCTCTCTCTCTCTCTCTCTCTCTCTGCGCGCATGTGCGTAAATGCCAGTGGTGGAGATGACCTGGGGTGTGCTGAAGCTGTTCATCCTCCTCGATCTTGCACACTTGGAATCTGGTCGAAGGGAGCAGCGGCTTCCTCCCGAGGCTAACCTTCTTCGGGGTTGAGTCTAAGGGCTGTTCTGCATCACATCCTCACCAGCTGCAATCAAAGCTCTCGCTGCGTCAAGGTCCTGCAGACTCAAGAAGGTCTTATGGGAGATTAATCTGGGAGATGAGTTTTTTTCCAAATAGTGCACTTTGGTTTGCAAAACTTCCAAGCAATCTGCGGCAAAGTCGTTTCACAAAAGAGTAGCCAGCCTTGCGGCGACAAGCGGCTGCCAGGCCACCACTTTGACCTGCGCAGGCTCAGACAACGTCACGAGGGCATCCAATAAAATGGTCGCACAAAATGAGATGTTTCGATCCATGCTCGCAACTTGACAGCAATTTTCTGAAATGCAGCATCCGTCATCCTGTGAAACAATCCCTTGAAGATCACTATATGTCACATTTGCATTTGTCTTCCAACGCCAAATGCCCGCAGAGTGTGGGTGCATTGATCGCAGCACTCCAATCGATGGTTTCTGTTCATCAAACACATCCAGCGCACCATTGCTAGTCACAGCCGTCCAGAAATTATTTCGGCAGAAGCAGTACTCTCTTGCCAGCCGCCACCATGATTCCTCGGTGGTGACAAGCGCCGCCAGCGCCTGAGGCGGCTCCTTTCAACCACATGGTCGCTGTCAGACCCATCGTTTTCTTCAGGAAAGCACCAGAGCAAGAGGGGAGTCACCTCCTGCTCTGGTGCTGTCCCAGCAGCTCCCACGGCCTTTGGGCTGCTTGCATCAACAATTTCCTCTGTGCCCTCAAGCCTCTCCACATCCTCTCCATGGCCACTCTCGCCATCCTGAGTTAGAACCAAGTCGATAGGCAAGTCCTGCTTCGGATGCTGAGAGATCCCTTCTCTGAGAGCATCATCCACATCCCCGGTGCGGCTCCTTCGGCGCCTCGACCATTCCGATCTTGTTCCATCCTCATTCAGTCATCGTCGACGTCATCGCAATGGCAAATTTGCCATCTCGATTCGACGTTCTCAAGGTTGGCCGTGCCGCAAGCAGGAGGTTTTCGAAGGAGAAGGGCCAACTCTCCTTCGAAAAACTCCTGCTTGCGGCGGCGCGGCTTGCCCGAGCGCTCGCCCGAAGCTATTTTCTCCTAACATCATCTTTCCCATTCTTCTTCTCTTCGGACCCAAAAAAAAGTCGTGGGACTTCACCAAGATGTCCTGATTTAAATCTCCGATGAAGACCACTTCCTCTTTTTCCCTGCGCTTAGGAACCAGTGCCCCCGAGACCTATGAAGAGACCACTTCCTCTCTTTCCACGGCTCGGGGCGCCACCTGGGGGACGTTGGCTTTCGGCTTCACTGGCAGGAAAGGAGGATGGAGGAGCTGCACTGCCCAGTGGGCACCGCAGGCAACTCAGCTCCTGCATCCTTCTCTGCTGAAGCATCTGCTCCATGCCGCCAGCATCCTTCCATGTACGATCCTATCCACATCCAGACTGGTACGACAGATCGAAAAATGATCGTAGACACGAGCGGTCATCTTCAAATCTTGCTCTGCCAAGGCTCTGTCGGATTTAAACTTTGTGCTCGCGAACAGCTTGAGCTAGTAATTATTATCCGGAATGCTGCGGAATGGAATCTCAGGGATGCGAATCAATGAACAAGCAAACACATAAGATCAAATGAGTTGGATGGAATCTGGGCTTCAACCCTAGGTTGCACTCAGTACCTAGCCGCCAGACTGACAACAACACGACAAAAATAGTGCCAGTGATGTGCCTTCACGCATTTCTTCTTGGCAAGGACCATCACAGCCGTGTTTGACCATGCGCAGATCCATGCAAAGGCGCAGCTGAGTTCAGAAAGGAACTTTTTGTATGTTTGCCTTTGGCTCATCTACGTGCACTTCATTGTGGCCGAAAGCGTTTGTGCAAAGGTAGGCGTACATGATGTACATAATACGAGGGAAAATTGCGCGTACAAACAAATATATACATGTAATATCATTGCATGCACATGCATGCCTTACATGTCAGTACATTCATGTTTAAGGTAAGTAACTACATGATATAAATTCATGTTAAATATACCTACGTTAATCATGTGGATTTACGCTGTCTATGTGTGTGCTTTCCCCGGCTCTTTGCTGTAGATGTGCGCGTCTCTATGGAAATACGGCACTGTTGCCAGTATCATCCATCTTGGCTCCCTTGAACAGAACACCTGAAGCTGAAACTTCCTGGCTGTTTCACAATGGCAGGCTATCCGAATATTCGACCAAGTAGACCCTATCCATCCCTATCCTATCCTACGAATTTCTACGATGAATCGTCCTGGAGCAACGATCTCTCACGTCGTGCGCTTTTTCCCTTTGCCCTGCTGTCCGCGCGACCTTGGCAACTTAAGTCATGGCACAGCTGCGCACACTTCCAAGCTGTCAGGCCCTTGCGTCTGAGGGCGACCAGAAGGAATTCTAACTTGTTGCCCTGAGCCAACTGCCATGGGATCAAAGCAGTTGAGGTTGCACGATGTGTCGCTCAGTCCAACATCCCGTCCTGGCCTCCCCTCGACCTATCACCCACGAGGCTACCGCCTCCCACTTGTCTTTGGAAATCGTCCTCGAGATTTGCAATGACATCCCCCCAACATGTCCGTTCACACATCTTCACACCGCTCCCCTCATCTCCCCTCCTCAAGAGCATGGCTCTACGCTCAGACAGCAGGACACACCGTCCATTGGGCCTGCGCAGAACCCACTGTCTACTGTGCCTTTTCTTTGCCTCTACTGTGCCTTGGCAACCGCAAAAAACGCATTGGAGGTTCCTAGAATCAATTGCAGCCTAACAATGCGCTCTGCAAGCTGCATGAAGGATGCATATGACCTCGAGAGCGGACAGGTGCATGTTTGCAGCGTTTAGCTGTATTGTGTTTCATGCTTTCCCAAGTATGCTCTGGTCTGCCAGGATTCGAGCTCCCAATCCGAACTCGCCTCCCAGCTTTGGCAAAAGCTGACAAAATTCAAAATGCCGAAATGAAGCCGAACGACTTGAAGCTGTACTTGTGAAGCCTTGTGTGCAGCGCCGCTGGGCAAGTCACAAAGAAGAGCATCGACCTTGCGAGAACAAGACAGGCACCTACAACTCTCATGGTGAAAAGAGCCAGCACCAATAAAAGAGACCAGGATACAGGAAGGAACCGGATGAATACGGTGGCTACTAGAAATTTCAGCAATCAATGGAAAGATTCTCAAAGCGGGCTTGTGGTCTGGCATAGCCTGCAGTTCAGGCATCGCATGCGAAAGGGCAAGGGAAGGTGAATTCAGCTTTTATTGGTTGTTCTTACAGAAATATTTTTTCCCGCCTGAACTTGTTCTGCCTAGCCGCAATGGCGAAGGGCCAAACATGTGATACACTACTTTCGCGGAGATTTGTCCGGAGCATTTTCAAGCTCGGCAGTCATGCTTCTAGCTCAGCCAAGGAAATGCCAGGAAGCAGGAAGCAAATCCCTTTTGCATTTTAGTACTGCCGAGACAAGGAATGGAAAAGTTGCAAAGCTCCAAAAAGGACACAGGAAAACATCAACACCAACCCTTAAAAACCTTCACCGAAGCGCTGTACTTCTTGATACGTCACTATGCTGGCATCGACGGCGACGTCGATGAATGTATGTCGGCGACGTCGATCAATTTGATCAACGTCGGCGACTCCGATGACTGGCCAGCTACAGCATCAACGTCGACTGCTCGGTTGGTGAGTCGGCTATAGTCGTCGGCTGTAGTCGGCTGTAGCTGGCTGGTGGGCCATAGTCGGCTGTAGTCGACCCCGGGAAATTCGCGGACCCAATCTGCAATGAAAACAAGTGAGCCTCACTCCATCTCACAAACAGCAGAGGACAAAGGGACAATCTCTGTGTTAGCTTGGGGCTGCGGTGCAAATGGTGCCGCAACCCAAAACAAAGCAGCACCATCCCAGCAGCCATGCGTCCATTCCAAGGACGACACTGAAGCATCCGCCACATCAACGAAGGATTCTCCGTCCTCAGGGGAGCTTCTGGTTCTGACTTGCGCCTCCACGAGTCTTTGAGGATGGCACCCTTGCATCCCCAAGCCGCACATTCGACCTTCGTCCAGGGACGGGAAAGCACGACGAAGTGAACAGACTTATGCGGCCAGTTGAATCAAGCCAGAATAAAGTGGAAAAAAATGCAACCCCATGCTACTCATATGCCAGGGCCTCCCTCGGAACACAAAAATGCTGGGGCATCTGGCATATCCAAGTTGCAGGCACAGAAGTTTGAATAGCATTTCCTCAGCTCAAAGAATTGACAAATGCGGTGCTTCCTCAAACCATTCCCATCCATTACCATCCATCCCCATCCATCCCCATCCATCCCCATCCCATCCACTACCTTTCCCTCTGCTCATCTTAGCTTGCGGCTGTAGCTGGCTGGGGTTCATGTCGCGGCCTGGGTTTGGCAACCAGCCGTAGCTGTAGCTGGTAGCCATCCCTCCCCGTGGGCTCAGTTTCCTGCCCACCAGCTGGAGATGCCGTTGGCCTAACCAGTGATGCTGGACACAACTCAAGCGAACACCAATATCAATCGAAGTCAACACCGGTAAAGTTAGAATCATTTTTCTAAATCTTGTTAATAAACCTGATATGACACAAGCAATTGCAACAATGACCATATGGGCCCTTACTACTAGTAGTACACATAAATACAATGACTTATATACTACAAGTAGAACCCGCACACTGGGGGGGGCAGAAGTTTCCAGTAGAAGGGAAACGTGATCCTATAGGAGGTTGGGACATTTTTTTTGTCTATAGGAATGGGCAGATTGTTTGTCAAGTTTGTGGTGCTCGCGTTGCTGGCGCGGATGTCTGTGCGGTCTTGGCATTGCTTGTTGCGCTTGAGCAATTGGAGCTACTCTTCGCCGAGCTGCACGTTTCCTCTGAGCTCTTCTTCTGAGCGACTCGTCTCTGAGCTACCTGACTCTTCTGAGCTACTCTTCTGAGTTGCATTGCTCTTCTTAGTTTCTCTTCTCTGAGCTATCTGACTCTTCTGAACTACTGGTACTACTCTTCTCCGTGCGGTTCTGTTCTACAAGGTACTGCAACATGTAATTAACGTACTACAAAATACTACAGGTAATACAACGTACTGCGACGCACTACAAGGTGCCACGATGTATTCCAACCTGCTACAAGACACTGCAACGTACTACAAGTTCGTGCAAGGTACTCCAAGGTATTGCAACGCACTGCAACATACTACATTGCAGTACAATGTAGTACAACATGCTGCAATGTACTACAACATACTCCAACGTATTGCAACTAGATCAACTTAAGAATGACTTCCAAACTGAATAGATCAACTGCAATGCCCTTGCAATGGTCCGTCGACCGGGCATCCTGGGGCCGACACCAGCAACTTGCGGCCAAACACGAGCAGCAGCCTCAGCAGCATTGCAGCAACCATCGTTAATAACCGTGGTTGACGACGTGCTTCATAACGTTTTAGTCACCATGGCTAATGATGGTTGTAGCATCCACCTAGGCCTAGATTAAGAACATCCAAGAGCCAAGCTAGAAGCAGTGTTCCCATACCACAAGTTGGATCAACCTGGCGGTGCAAAGTCGGAAGTCCCACTTGCAGAAGCTTCAAGATCAGGTAGCACAGTGGGACAGCTGTCAAATTCTGTACCAGCAGCACAAATTGCATCTTGGTGCTTTTTGGGACCTACCATGGCCTGTCTTGCAAGTTTCAAAGCAGGCCCGCAGCGCGATGATGCTCGGACCGTTCACTGGATCCACTTCCTTACTGCCAGGCCCTGCTGTCGTGCACGGCTGCCGGCTGCATGACTGGGCCGACGGACTGCAGCGGACTCAGCAGCCCATACTGCCATGGCCTTGGTGCCATGGCCTTGGACGTTGCGGCTAGACACGACGAAACCCGCAAGGCTGCGCCCCACCGTGTGCCCATTGCCATATCCCTAAACCCCAATAAATGTGATCCATCAAGTGTGATCTTTCGAGCCATTCTGACGCTGGAAGGATGGAGAGAACTTGCACGAATTCATTAATCTGTACTTCAACAGCAAGACTTCCAAGCTTTGAGGTACAGCGATCAGGGAAAACTGGTGGTGAATGGTGACGTACGTTCTGAGACTGGTGCGACAGTGGCGTGTCTTCATTTGGGAAGTTCGAGGGACTTCCATCATGGGATGATCCTATTTCCCACTCTAGACTCTCGACTCTATGGCCAGGTGAAGGCGAACCCGTTTGTTTGCTACATCTGCGATGGTTCGATCACTACCACTACCTTGGAACCAAGCGTGTTTCCATTGTGTCCGCATATGCAGCAACCCTCCCAAGTCATTATCTTTTTCTCGGCATGAGATCCGTGATCAGGCACACCCTGTACGCGAGTCTGTGACAACTTCTCGGCTGAGCCTGTGCTCCCCTGAACAGTGTGCAGTGTGGCCCATCCAAAGCTCACCCCAGGGTGGCTCCCTGCAACGACCTCTGGTGACACCATATTGGGACGCATCGTCCAATGCGATTTCTCAACGAATTACTGCCGCAAGGCGATACAAGGCTAAGCAATGCTAATGCAACGCTAATGCAACGCTCTGCAGCTCCTAACTCAACATGTCAACGTGCCGCCTCGGCTCACTCCACAGTCCAGGTCCAGCCCCAACCAACCAGAGAATTCGCATCCATGGCAGCGGCGCGGGCAAACCAAACGTTGCTCTTTGCATCCTCTATGACATCTGCAAGGGTCGCAGCAACCTCAAAGGGCTCAGGAACATTCACACCACATTTTTTGGCAAGGGCCATTATGGAACAGCATAAGCATAGAACAATCACCTTCAGCCTTCAAGCAACCAAAAAAAAGGGAAGAATAGGTGTTTCGCATCTCCTCTCTGTTCGGCTTGTGCTATTCTTTCTCTGACTCCCGCCTTTTGATCTTGAGAGGTCGAGGTCTCTTTCGCAGCTACAAGAAAATGCCGGTGGCGAAAGAAACTCACAATGGTGAAGAGCATCAGCGGCATGTGAATCGGCACCGTGAATTTGAAAAGAATTGTCCCTTCTGCCAGTCCTAAAGCAAGACCTCTGGAGTTGAGGTTCAAACTTCGGGTGAATGCGCCCCAAATTCGGTTGGAGCCTGCCGAAGCCTCAAGTTTGTCCGAAAGCTGCCAATACTTCGCAGAGGTCCAAGAATACCATGTGATGGCACGCTGCTGCTTAAGAGGAACCTTGCGGGAAATCAAATCATTCGAAATGCGGACCAAGATCAAAAGCCTCTAACAAAATCTCAAGCTATTGGCCACTTTTCATTGACAAACGTGATAAATGAACCGGGCTGGAGGAAAGAATGGCGGGGCCTCCTTGACAAGGAGAAACAGAACTCAGACTCTCTACTGCATCCATGCGGGATCAGTATCAAACTCGTCCATTTGTCGTACTCAGTGGGGCCAAGATCAGCGTTCAAACGAATGGTCTTTGACAAAATGGCCGGTGTTGCCAGAAACTGCTGCGGTCTGCCGCTCAGTACCAGCAAACAAAGCTGGAAAAGGAAAGGCTGCAGTTGGCTCGACATGAACATGTTCATAGAACTTCATACGCATCAACTGACATCAATAAGCAGTGCACCTCCCAAGCTACTCATTTCTTGACTGTTTGGAGTGCCGGCCATGGTTCGTAGGATTTATTGGCTGGTTCACCGGCTTTCCACTCCTGTTGCTGCACCCAGTGGCTCAGGTGTGGCTCCCCCTGTGTTCTCCTAGTCACTTGGTTGCAACGCCGAGGCACAACGCCCAGCTTTTGACGTTCCTGAGTGCGAAGCTGCTGCCAGCCAGCGAGTTTCCAGCTGTAGTTGGCTGCATGGTACTTTGCTCGAAAGCTTGCAATGCCTGCAGCTACAGCCTGCCACGGACAGAAACGAGCTCTTGAACGCTTGAAATTCGAGGTCAAAACGACCATTCTCAACCAGTGCCGCCATGAATCCAGCAAGCCAAACTTGCATCAAGTGAGCTAAAGGATACTTTTTTGGTAAGAAACTACAGCAAACTGCTAGACTGCTAAACCATTTCTTTACTTGACATCTGTATCTATGTAAAAGAATGAATGCTAAAAAATAAAAAGCAACAAAGAAAAGCAGTTCAACTTTGAAGCGCCTTTCGAACTCTGCTGGGCAGTCTTTTCAGCGAGGCACGTGTGGTCAAGGCCCGGGAACTTCCAGAGCTTCCGGTCACCGCTGCCTTGCCACTCCTCACATGGTCAAGGCGGTCCAAAGCCTCAACGAGCCAGAGCCTCTTTCGTTCAGAAAACGACAAGTTTCGCGCTCTCTGGAGGAATGCTTCACGTCTTGACAGGAAAACTCGGCGCAGTGGCCGATATCGCACCGCAAGTGCAACAGAGGCGGCCCAAACGCAGTACTTCGCCCCTAGGAAGGTTGCAGCTACTTTGGGCACATCTTCAGCCTCCAAACCACAACGCTTCAGATATCCGGTCAAAAATTGCCCCACCATTGAGCAGTGCCTTGGGCAGCACTCTGTACAGGATGTACTGAAAACTGAAAAGCTGCGGAAAAAAATGCAGGTTTCATCAGGTGTCACTATCTCTGACCTTCCCAGTTGCATGTCGCAGCATGTGGATGCACAAATCTGTACACCAGGTTGTGCCATGTTGTGCTTGTCAGCTTGGCTTAGACATCTCTGTGGTCCCATGCTCCAGCGATCTGTGTCTGCATCCCGGGTCTAGGCAAACGGCCTGACAGCAGAGCAGCTGCTGTCAATCAGCTCTGCCCCAGGTCTTCTCAGGCCGCAACTCCACAGGATTTCCGGTGCCAGGTATTGCTCCATCTCTCGA
>VSDK01026699.1:190697-221018 GCA_009767595.1 Symbiodinium kawagutii
GGAAGAGACTTGGAGCTTTCAGAAGTTCACTTTGGCTGCCTCCACCCCAAGGGCAATGTGATTCGAAGTGAAGAGTGTGGCAATGAAGACCTCCAGGCCCAAGTTCATATCTAGATGCAACTAGCAGCACTACTAGTAACACAACTGGTGACACCTGAAGTGTTTCTGAATCAGCTGTGCATGCTTGCAGAGCTGGAAGAGCTCAAGCCCCAAACCCTTGAGCCTCAGCAAGTTCAGTTCTAGGCTCAAGAACCTCGCAGGGCAGCTCCATGCAACCTCTGACCTGCTGGATGCCTCGACAAGTCTTTGGCGCACCCAGCTGGTCGCAGTTTGAATGGCTTGACGCACGGCTTGCTTCAGCAGAACCCAGTCCTGAGAGCCGCAGACACAGCTTGACCTACACCTCCCCACCAGCAGATGACTCCCTCGGGTTGAGGGCTGTGCAGGCTGGATACAGCCCTTGGAAATGGTGAATCGCTGAGGGCAGGACTGCATCATCACCCAAAGTAAGCTTTTCAGCACCTCTTTGGCCAACACCTTGCAGGTGTCGGCACTCTGTGCCAAGCTAAGCGCAGCAGCGCAGCGCAGCGCAGTTGGGAATTGAGCTGCCAACGGCATTTAGCTCCGAAGCATATCTTTCGTCCAGGTGGATTTGCACCTGGAAATCAGCTTTGAGACTTTTTCGCTTTTCATTTCTTAAGCCCAATTCTATCCATTTCATTTCCAACGATTTTCATGTCCATTGTCTTATTCTGTACCCTTCACGTACTCTTGCAGTGACTCTTGCAGGTCATTTTGGGCTTCCGACCGGGATCATCTTCCTTCTCTGCACACAGGTGCATGTAGGATGGAAGCCTCAATAGATACACGGCCGGGCCAGGGATGAAAGTCAAGGTCTTGGATGGATGTGCTCCTTCCCCGTGTAGCCCACACAGTGTTGCGTGTAGGGACCCGACACCGTCCGAATTCGCGAACGTGCAGCCTGCTCCACGAAGTGTGCCTCTAAGGCGAGGGCAGCGCACGACTGGGAACTGCAAAACCAGGTCTGAGGAGGGGACAAAGGCTGCATGGACGTCGTTTGAGCGTCTCAAGTCGGCAAGATCTTCCCTGCACCACCATGCGTATAGAGGTGAAAGACTGCATGTGCTGAAAGATTCACAAAAGACGAAGCCTGGAAAACGCAATAAAATACGTCAAAAAAGCATGCGCGCATCTTGGAGAAGACCGATTTGCATCTTAAGCATTCACCAAAGAAGCCAAAAATACCACAGACAAATGAGAACTCCAAAGGCGAGCACGCGACATAAGTGAAAGGGATCAAAATGGGGTCGTTTAAGGAAAGCGATCGACGTCTCCCCAACACGTTCCTATACATCCCTTGTCAGCTTTGCCGCCCAAATTAGTCAGCCTGCACCCAATGCGCTGAGTGGCCAAAGCACGAGCTAATGTCATCGCAGGATATCGCAGCAGCGTAGAAGTGAATGGGGAGGTTTTTCCGAGTGAACGACGGCAAGCGGCTGAAGCAGTCCTCAGCTTGGCTCCTCAACAGCCCAGCAGGCCAAACGCGAGACACGAGCACGGGCCAACAAGTCGTCAACATGCGACCCCCCTCAACCCCCTGATCCCTCCGGATGGTTCGATCGCAGGGCCCAGTTCAAGAGCGGCATCGGGCTGGGTTTGCCGTGGCGCAGGGGGATGAACGGGGAGGTGGCCCATCAGCTTGAAGCAAACGGGGATCTTTCTCCAGTACTCGACTTCGGCGTGCGAATGTGAAAACTGAAAGCCAAACAGCATGTCAAACAAGTATAAACAAGTCATTTACATTAATTCACACTTTGATTCGCGACATCATGAACTTGGGTTCCAACCCGGCAATCACTGCAAAAACGGCAAATAAGCGACTGGCACCGTGCCTGGGTGTGGACATCAGGCATCAAGAGGCAAAGGGGTTGCTTTCTGTTGTGTTTGGCGGGTTTTGCAACGGTCTTCGCGCAACATTTCCACTGCTGGAGCTCTAAACTCAACTCCCCTGGCGCATCTTGCACCAAAGGTTTGGGACACTTTGGGAACTAAGCATTTCCAAGGGCCTCACTTTTGGATGCCTGGCAGAGAGCCTCATTTAAAATACCGGAGGCTGTAGGTTTCGTGGTGACACATGGAATCAGAGAACCCTTCTCTAAACGAGCTTTAAGTTCACGCGGTGATTCTCGAAAGCCCTTTTGAAAACTTCCATCGGCGTATCTTGGTGCTGCTCTTTCACGCCTCAGCTGCTTCCAGCATTGGAATCTACGCTCAAACTGAAAGTGACACTCGGCTGCCAAGCTGCTGCCCAGACTTGCGTCATACTTTGGAAAGCAGAAATGCACTTCTCTGTAAAGCCAACCAATAAGAACGCCTTCAAATGTTCTTTTGCCTGAAAGATACCTCGGCTGCAAATAGCTGTGCACAAGCACCTCTCTACCTGGGGTTGGTCGAGATGTCACAAGCACCTCTCTGCAAAGTCCAAGATGCTCTGCCAGTTTGGTAGCAATGTACTCTGTATCGGTGTCAAATCGAGGTTCGCATGCCCATGCCTCGGTGTCAGCACATGCAACAAAGGATCCAGAGCCTGTTCCACTTTCACCTGAAAATTTGCACAATTCAGTTTATAGCTTTACCGAATCGCTCAAATTCATGTTGGATTCAGTCAAGCGACTCCAAGAATCAGAGTTGTGCATGCGGGATTATGGACAACGGGCACCACGAAGATAGATGCCAAGGTCTCCTGCAGAGACCTGAAAGTTGAAGAAAACATACCACCACCGACCCCCCCAAGCCCCAATGATTTCGCCCAAGGCTCCTGTACTTGTCACATCTGCCTAGGCCGCTCCTCAAAGCTTGCTAGCTGCCAAGCAGCTTGTTGATCTCTTCTTGTGACAGATCGTGGGCAGGGGTCTTCAAAGGGGCTGCTGAACTAAGAACCTTGGAGCCAGTTGCAATAACCAGGACATCAATCTTTTGACAGAATCCACTGCCATTTCAGGTTGAAGAAGCAAGGAGACCGTTGATTGCAAAAGACTTGGGTTCTACGGTAACTGGAGCTGACGCAATATCACCAGAATGTACAGAATCGATCAGAATCATGGAGGGTCTCTTGACTCTAGTCCGGCAATGGCAGGTTGTACTGTCTGTGTGTCCGCCATTGCAGCTGAAGGGATCGATCCGTCACTGCAAGTCATGAGGCCATCGGCCAACTTCACTCATGACTGCTCTTGCCTTTACAGCTTGGCACCTTTGGTCTTGTGAAAGCAATTATCGATAATGATCGATAATGATCGGATTATCCGCTGACTCTGCATTCCCATCGCCATTTCCTACCGAAGCAAGGTGGACATCTTGCTCGGAGCTGACCACCCCAATCACAGCTGTCACCGCTGGTCACCAAGGTGCTGGAAGACTGCAGTCCACTCCCTCCAACAGGTTGAAGCCCTGGCAGCCGAAATCTCTCTCCAGGACTCTGTTTGAAACCTTGATCCTTGGGACCCTTGGGATTTCTGGGACCCTTGGGACCCTTGGACCCCTGGGACCCTTGGGACCCTTGGGACCCCTTGGGGCCCCTTGGGGCCCTTTCTTATTCTTCTCTCATTTTCTTTATCTTGAAATTCTCCACGCTTTCTTTCATCTTCGTTTCATTTCTTTCTTGTCTTGCTCCTGATGCTCCTTTAGTAAGCGTTAACCTTTTCCTATCATCTCTGGAAAGTGCCCTTGATGCCCTGTCCCTACTGCCCTTGCAGTGCCATGCCTCAGAAACTCCATGGCGACTGATTGAACACTCAGGGGTATAAACCACAGTGCCTCATGGTGGCGTTGAAAGAGATTTCTCGACAGCGTCTTCCGGCATTGTATGCATATCAGAAAGCATGCGAGCATGTACACGCGTACATGCTCTTAGTTTGTTGATAAAAAAAAACCTACGAGTAAGAAGAATAGGAATAACCATTTTAGCATAAACGACAGAAATAATAACAAAAACAGGAGTAATAGAAACAACTAATAACAATAAACTAAACATGATAGCAATCAGAAAAATCGAAATATCTGAGTGTGTGCGCGTGTCAGCGTGTGCGCGTTTCAGTGTGTGCGGGTGTCAGTCTGTGCACGCGTCAGTGTGTGCAAATGATGAATCCTTTCCCCTAAATGCCATAGACATTTCAAAGGGGGCCAGGGGCGGGCAATTTGAGCAGGAAGGAATGAAATCTTGTGAGGTATGCACATGCTGAACGATATGCTCTTTGGCTTTAAGTCGGCCACTGGTCACGTTCCTTGTGCAAAACGTTCGATGCAAACTTGTTTCAGTGAGTGCAAATGGCTGGCAAAAACTGCCCATCTGCAGTCTGGGATGGTCCCGACATGTCCCGACAAGGTGCTCATGTCAGCTATATCTCCACGATTGGAAGAAAGATAGGCAGCTGGACCAAAGGGACATACCGGATCTCGAGTCGCTGCCATCAGCGAATGCTTCAGCGCAGGAGCTTGGCAGTGGAGCTCTGTTTCCTTAGCGATCTGAGTTCCCCGACATCTGAGTTCCCCCTGTGGCTTTCGAATTTCACAGCTGGGTGTGGGTCAAAACAGCATATGGTTGGATATTTTTTTGACTGCGCCCTCCACTTATAAGCCATTATTGTTTGTTCATATTGACCCATAGCCAGCTATGCCAGCTGAGCATCTTGGTTGAGAGAGAGCTCTGGTGGCATCTTGCCACTGCCACAACTCACGATACAAATCTGTCGCTTTCGGTCCTGGAGCAGGTGCGACAACAGCATTCCCTCGGCCCCAAAGCCGCACCGCCGCACCTGCTGCCAGAACTCGAGCGCCGCAGATGCCAACGTCGTCTCTGCAAAAGTCACCTGGCTGCAACCCAAGCCATGTACCTAATGCATATATGAATACAATGTGAAAACCTAAACTTACATATACTGCCCTTCTTTATGTTTGTTCATTTGAAAATTCAAACTTGTGTGTCGGTGTGCTTGGGTATGCTGCTGCTACATCATTCCGCAAAAAAAAAAAAAAACGCTATTGATGTCATTTGGCTGTTGCTCACTGTGCATATTTCTTTATACCTTGCTTCGTGCAGTGGGTCCTCATGGTCCGACGCGGCCCTCCCAGCCGTGCCTCTGGCATTTGGTCGAAGGGTTTCAATGGAGAAGGGTTGACGCGAAGTGTCTTGGCCACATCCTTGGCACAAGATGCACAAAGCACCTCCAAGACCCAGGAGCAGCCGATCATGCACTGACAACCGCCTAAGACAAGTGGAAACGCTTGGACACGCCAATTGATGAGGCGACATGCTTGCGCCAAGAGACATAGGTTGTCACCTCGGAATGCGTTGCTACGCTGGATGAACAAACATTGCCCACGGATGCCCACGGTGAATGATGTTCAGCTACCCCATTCTGAACAGCTTCTGAAAGAAATGCGGGCCCAGCTGCCTGTCGTGACAAACAAATTGTGATGTTTGGACTACATTCTGCCAATTCCTTGTTTGCTCTGAACACCTCCTGCAGCAAGAAGCACCAGCAGCAGTAGTGTCACTGTTTCTCTTTAGATCCATTGTGATAACAAGTCATGGCCCCACAAAAATGCAACAACCCTCTCGCCCCGAAACAGCATGCACACATGCGTACTTAAACTGCCAACCCTCCACCCCTACACTCCTGAAGAAGCTCTTCGATTAACTTTTTCTTGCCTGCATCCTGAGCACAAGACCCACGTCATCTTCAAACAGCGTCCGAGGCGTGCTTAGACATCACATGTGCTGTGATGTGCTAGGACCTTTTTAGTGACACCGCGACATCAAGTGCAGCTGCGATTCACTGCGCTCTGTTCGCACCAGCTGAATTCGGTGGTTGAGATTCTTGGAGACCACCGATTTTCCTCAGAGACACATGGCCGATCAATGGGTGCCCAATGGTGCCCATGTGTCACCGACTGGGTGCCCAGGTGGTCGCTCCAAGTTCCAGGCGTTGCAGGGGGAGGGCCTGAGCTCGCTCGGTGCATCCAGTGACTTTCTTTAGCAGAGGCCAGAATCAAAAAGAGCAGTGGAATCAGGGGAATGCTGCTTGAGGATGTGGATTCGGCACTCATTTCTTCTCGGCAGTAAATAACCCCCACACGCACACACAAAAAAAAATGGTCTTTCAAATGATTTCTGTTGAGAGCCTTTGTCAAGGAAATGACCCTAGCATCATGCCTCTTCGTCAGCCGTAGCTTCTTGGACCTTGCAGAACTTAATTCACAAACTGTGCCTCTATGATCAGGCTGACGCGCACCTCCGTTTGCTCTAGATCTGCAACTGGCTTGTACCAAGTTCGCAGTTCTGGCTTGTCAGTTCGGTAATAGTAATAGCGGTTGACCTGCCAAAAACTGGCGGTGGCACAATTTTCAATAGCTTGAGCACCGGCACCAATGGGCTCGCACCTCTGGCCGTCTGTCCAGCTCCGCTTTCCACCCCTTTGGGAGGCCTTTAGGCGCTGGAGGACTTTTTCGCCGAGAGTTCTCCTTGCACCGAGTTCGCCAAGGCATCACACTGCCGCTGAGCTGCGCTGCCTGCGTACAAAGCGAGTTGCTCCTGTGGCGGCTTAGTCGGGATATCAAGATCGCATCCATGAGGCCGGCTCCAGCTGGATTTCCCTGAGACCTCCGCAGTAAATCAGGAAATGGGATAAGGACTGGACCTGATGTGAATGGATTGTTGCCTGACACTGAACGACATGTTTCGTTGAAAATTCAACGCGACCACTGAAACAAGCGAGCAACACTGCAAGCAAGCGCCTTGTCCATGAAATAATATCTCCTCATGTCCTTGCTCCATCCCACTTCCCATTGGCTCTCCGCCATAATAGAACTGGCTTCGCGAGTGGCGCTACGGCAAGGATTTAATGGCAAAAAAGGAAGTATTCGATCATCAAGGCCATGCATCCAGTTTTGTGTTGGCAAGACTTACCACAGTGAAAGAAGCACCAAATGAGTCTTGCATGCTACTTCTGTGTGACCCCGCTTCAAAGAATCGCGGCCTTCTACAAATTGAGCCTGCACTCTACGAAGCCGGAACACTAAGAAGCATGGGAACATATGGAAACATATGGAAACCGCTAACAGGAAGTGCAGAAATCTCGAAGCACCACAGGGACAAACTGAGCACCATGCACCACGGGGCACCGACCTGGACGTATGGCTGGCTACTTGCAGCTACCACAAGAGTCACACTAGAGTCACACAAGCCTTCCCCTCGCCACGGGAAATACAAGCGGTTCCCCAGCACAACCTTTGCACAGCTTGTCACAGGTTGACAGGTTTGACTTGACAACTCGGAGCTCTCAGCATCTCTCAGCGTGTCACCATCTCTCAGCATCTCTCAGCTCCCAACACTCTCAATGCCATGAAGCAGTTTCAATTCTCGTGCCACGAGTGCCTCGAGGCCTGCTCCATAAACTGAACAACTGGACTTTCTAAATTAACAATTGAAAGGACGAAGGCGAAACTGGACAGAAAGCAGGCACGAAGTACAAAGTATATTGAAGATCAGGAAAAGGACTCAAGACAGAAAAGAAGGCAGGAAGGAAGGAAGGCAGGAAAGCAGGAAGGCAGAAAGGCAGGAAGGAAGGAAGAGAAAGAGAGAGAGAGAGAGGGAGTCAGGAAGAAAAGGAAACAAATGTCAAGATCTGATAAGAAAGACAAAGGAGCATCAAGTTGAACGGAAAGAAATACAAAAGAGAACAACAAATGGGGAGAAAGAGAGGGAGAGAGAGGGCTCAAGTTGGAGTTCGCAGTATCGCTACTGAAACAACAATCTCAGGCAAGCTCTGTGCCTTTGTTGGTTACCGCCATCACAAGCTTGGCCTCAATACTTCATGCGAATCTAGCTCAGTCTTGATGATTTCAACGCAATCATGACACAACAAACCTGTCTTGGAGGTGCATGTCATTCATTTTTTCCCTTAAGTTTGGCCAAGACACGTCTGAACGCAACCAGGACTCCAAAGTCTCAAGGTCCAGGTTTGCCTGCACTATCTGCATTCGCAAAGGGAAAGCCCAGCCAAAAGCTGGAAGTCCATTGGCTTCCTTCAGTGGAGCCGCTGTGCGAAGTCTGTGGAGTGAAGCCTGCCTCTTTCTCCTGGGTTGAAGAGTACCTCCTGGCTGCCACTGTGTTTCGTCCTTTTGTGAGCCTTCGCCTGCAGGCGATTTTTGCCAAACAGTCATTGATTGATCGCTTGAGGAGCCTTTTCTGGCAGCCTAAACGTCGAGGTCAAGAGCGAGATTGCGCCGCATTCAATAGGAAGCGCCTTAGTCCAGCGTGCAACCGTGAGATTGCATCAACTAACTGTATTTTCAGATATGCTGTCTCAGGAAAACAAGCAGCTTCATCAACATCTGGGAACCACCACTTTCCAATCTCAAAGAGCTTGCTGGCCAAGGGCCAAAATCCCAACATCCAAGATGCCCACAAACCACCCGCGTACATTGGCAATCTTTGTGCCATCCACTGACGATCTTGAAGGCCTGCAGCAACTGACTTGTTGTTACCCCTCTTAATCGAAATTGACGGAAGGAAACTGTAAAAATACGTCAATCCTTCCGCATAAGCGTCCGCAAAGCAATGAAGGCGTTGCTTTCCCGCAAGTTTCCGAACAAAATCCCTGCTGCGATGCAGACACTGACACTGCAAAATGAATTTCGGAACCCTTCTGAGGCTCGTGCCTCTGCAAACGATTGGCGGCCTCCAAGGCTGACACCAAATGTCAACCCAAACAACCAGCGATCGCTTGCATACGCGGCACACAGGTGTTAGTCTCTGCACGCGTGCACGCGTGCTGTAGTTGCTCTGTTGCTGAAACGTATCCACGTCTATGTGGTATTTTTTAGATGTTGATGGTTGTGACTTTGCATCAAGATGTGCCTCCCTGTTGTACTCACTTGTACTCATTTTCTCACTTAGGACGTGTCTCCCTACCAGTGTCCTGGTTGCCGTGTTGGGTTTCCATCTCACGGTCAACCGCGACATCCAAACCAATGCCAGGGCAGAATGCGTGTTTTCCCCCTATTCTATAGATTCATTTGCATCACTCTGAATCACTCTTTGTTTTGACCTGACACCTTGTTTTGCAAACCACTAACCACCAATTTTCAGGAAAAACTCACACCAAAGAATGCATCGAGACCAGTGCCTAGAGTTGTTTTCCTTTTTTTCTTCAATCCTATCGAGAACCTTGCAAGTTTAGAAACCCAAAACATGCCCTGACACATGATGCGGAGAATCCACAACTATTGCTCTATTTGGACATCCCGGGCACCTAACATCATGGTCTTCAGAAAAGAAATACGCTATCTACTTCTTTTTGTTCTTTGTGATGTAAGCATGCCAAAGCTTTGCATAGATCCTGTCCCAAGAGCGGATGAATCACTTTCAATGGAGACGTTGTGCACGTTCCGAAGCGTGCATGGAAAATGGGTTCAAAAAAAATCTCACCTTTCTCTGATGATTTGCATGAAAAATATGCCATGTAACCACAGCCTTGTTGCCAGCAGGGTTTGCTACCCGGTTTTCGAAGTTATTCCATGGCCACGGCCCCGGAGCTATTGTCACCATCTCAGCTGAGAGGAAATCACGGTAGTCCCATCTTGCAAGTTCACTGTAGTTCTTGGTTCTGGGTCTGTGGCTACCCCTGTCTACAGTAACTTTTGCTTTGCTGACGCCAGCTTTGGACAAACAAACACTCCGGGCTGGCTGGCAAAAAACACCACGGCCGAAGCGCATTCGAACAACAGAACAAACTAAGTGCATTCTATTCACATGTTTAGATCGTATCAGATCAGGACATGAATATCGTTGGCACATGCAATGGAAACCCTGCACATACAAGTGTGCATATTTGCATATGTGTAAGAAAACCGGTACTGTATATCATCGGTGTGTGTGTGTGTGCGCATTCACGTCCAGATTTTGCAATTGCGGGTGCTTTTCTTATACAAATCACATCACGAACACGTGTGGCAAAAAATGAATGAACTCTGCTAGATTGGCGGAACCAGCCAGCCACCAATGCAGGATCTACATGGATCTACTACATGCTGGCTGGTCGGAAATGTGTCTGATGCCTGCAGTGCATACATGCGCATATCAGCTTTGGGCACGTAATTAGAGATTTTCCCAATGACAATAGACCCATCCGCAAGTGCCAGACAGCTGCAGCCCAACAGTTGAGCCACTGAAGCATGGATCTGGCCACAGCATGACACAGTGGCAAACAACACACTTGCAGCTTTTACCACTGCATCCCGCTTTTTCTTGCTGCCCGATTGCTGGCCCACATGGAGGTCGTCAGCGCAAATGGAACATGTCAGTGAAGACTTCCATAGGCTTTCTATCTCCACGTGGTTTCGGTATCTCTCGGATTCTGAGCTGGGCTCAGTTTCTCGCAAGCGATCAGCCCTCAACTTTTCTTCATCAATTGGTCTTCTTGTCTGCCTGGCTTGGGAGTTGTCTCAGGATACAGCAATGAGGACAATCAGCCGGAACCTTCTTGGACTCTACCAGCTTCTCGACTGGTTTGACGCTGGCGGACCGAATCTGAGCATGTCAGTCAGACTGCAAATGATGTGAACGATTGGTCAAAAAACTGGTACACCTTGGCCACTGGCACTGAGGCACATGCATAGTTGAAGGAAGCCAGCACGTTCATCATGGCCAGCGAAAGAAATACGTAGTCCCAGCCTAACATCTGGCTAATCCTGTGGCATTCGTGAAGTATATTCATATTATATATATATATATAGTACATTATCTAAATTATCGGTGTGTGTGTGTGATATGATATTCATGTTTGTGCATGTGTGTGTGTGTGTGTGTGTGGGTGGGTGGGTGGGTGGGACCAATAATGAATGGAAACTGTGCCCTTGCCAGCAGTTGAAGTTCCCAAAATTCGGAAGAACACGGAGCAAATATCAGCAACTGATGGCCCCAGAAGTCTTGCCAATGATCTCAAGCCTGCGTGGCTGCCAAAATTCCTGTTGTTGGATCTACTTTTTTTGCCTACATCTGTGGGTCAAAACCTTGCACGCCTGGTGAGCCTCCCCAACAATGACCAAAGTATATAGTCTTTATTGGGATGTTCACCTACCCATTTGTTGGATGGTTGGTTCTGACATGTCCAATATCGTGCTCAAATGCCCTAGCCACATCCCACCTTTGCCCTAAGCATCCTCAAGCTGTGTTTAAGGTCGCCGCTTTGAAAGCGCTGCAGAAGGAACGCCACAAATTGTGGCCCAGCCTTGGCAAGTCATCGGGCGCAGCTGGTCCCTGTGTCAATGTCTGAGTTCGATGCCCATGAAGCAACCGTTCCAAGAGTATTGCCGTAGCCACTCACCACCTTGGTGCTTTGAAGTCACTCGCTGCCACACCTCTTTAGTGGTCCATGGCATGTTCGACGCTGAAGCTGCAGACGCCGATGTACTGCTCTGTAATTTCGAGGTAGTTGGCCTTCCGGCTGAGTCAGCTAAGCTAAGCAAAATGGAACGCCAAACTCGGCCTTGAAGCCATTCGGCGTTAAACCATACAGCACATTCGCAGCGCTGAAGAGGGCCGTGGATATCCACCTAGGCGACCGTGAATTCTTCCGCACCTGGGATTCCAAGCTGCAACTGAAGCGCCGGGCGGATTGGAGCTGCTCAACTGATGGACCTTGGAGTCCCATGCGGTGCTGATAAGATCAGTCTTGAAGGGAAGCGCTGTTCACTTCCAAGCTGTGTTTTTTCTCAGAGTTGTACTGGAGCCAGAGCCAGACCTGCTAGAATGAAGCCAGCTGCTGTGAAGAAGCGCCGCATGGTCAGCAAGTCCCAGCCCAACCTTGGAGACAGGTGCCCTGGGAATTTTGGGACTTGCCCAGACTCACCGTGCTTCTTAGACTCCGACTTCCCGACGGCTTTGACCAGCATGGGGCTCCTGAGTGATCGATCGCACAGCCTTCAAACATCTTTTTTTAAAAAAAGGCCGTAGATCGCCAGAGATCGCCATAGCTGCAAGGCACCCACAGGTAGTGATCAAGCTCATGATGTACGGGGTCATGAGGTGATACTTCGCCTGGTACGCATTCGCTGCTTGAGCATGCCACTGGGGATGCAATGACAGGCTTCTTATCCACATGCCTCTTCGGGGCTAAGAAGAAGCACATCACTGTAGTATGTTGGGCCTGCGAGGGGCAGCAAGTTTGAACACATGGGCTCTACCTCAACGTCTCCACCAAGTGTCGGACTCCAATTCGTCAGGTAGTACCTGAAGAATCTTAACCTGCATCAGCCTGAACCATAATAAAATTAGCTTTGCGCTACGGACTCCGGACTTTTAACAGGTCGCGTATGCATACCTCTACAGAGAAACTAAATACAGCGTAGATGGATGTATCTTCCAAGCTGGTGCGCGAGTGGGCACACTCCGTAGTTGAATGCTATGTGAGCCTGCAAGTGTTCAGCCAATAACAGGCCTGTTGAGTTTGACCAGCAAGGTGATCTCCCTGTCACAATTTCAGAGAATCTGACGTATGCTCTGAGCATAGGGCGAAGAATATCGCCCAAAGGCTTGGGTGCACAGCCACTGCAAAGGGCATACCCAGGAGGTTTGTGCCACCTGGGACGTGTGGCTTGAACCATGGAGTCCAATCTGATATCCAGAACTTTGCGTCACCGTGGCCCGTGCCCTCCTTACCTTCATTCTTCACACCTCGAACCAGTTCGAGCCAGCTTGAAACCTGACAATTCCTCACCTTAATGGAAACTATGCAATGGAAAGGCTTGCAGTGTGACCTTTTTGCGGCCAAGATGCTTTTTGGCGGTGGTCTCGCAACATTTGCCTGCAGCAATAATTGAGGCAGTTCTTGCTTGATTTGCTTGACTCAGGACCACAACCCATGCCTTCAGGAACTTAAGCTCAGCCTCCGAGATATAGAAACACCTTGCCACTGCAGGGGGAAGTTGAGCAGGGTTGAAAGCCCGCAAAATCCCGATCTACCGTATGACTGGCCATATTTCACATAAACCAGGTGGAGTTTTTTGACTGCAGTGTCCAACTCAGCATCCATGAACGTGCCCCTGTCCTACTGTATGCTTCTTGGAGAATGGTGATTTTGCATTTCTGTTTTTGTCTGGCTGCAATGCTCTGAGTCTGACCCGGAATCAGGCTGGCAGGATTCCATTTGCGATTTCCCGCCTAGAAAAGACGACCACAGTTCTCCTCCAGCACCCAGTCCGACACACGGACACCAGGGTTTGCTGTCTTCCTGCAATAGCAATGCCTGCAATCTCTTCTTGTCCTCTTCCAACAAAGCTTTCGCCCCTGTCTCTTCCAGATGAAGGATTCCCGACCAATCACCAGCTACTGCGGTACTATTTTGCACCTCTTGCACAAAAACCCACACCAAGTCTGGATCAGCTACCACCATGTGTTCCACCAACACCCACGCCAGTCCTTTGAGTTTGTCGGCTACTCCGGGGCCCAAATACTTGATTGCGAGGGCGAGCACATGTCTGGAGATGCTCTGAATCAGCGATGAATCTCCAGACAAGAAGGACAAAGCATCTAAGGCAGCATATTGCATCTTGAACTCGGGGCACCCTGGTGATACGGAGGCCTGCGAGACAGGGACGGCATTCCTCAGTCGATGCCAAAAACTTTCCCAGCAATCCTCCAGGAAGCGGCGACGTATAAAATCGCCAGAGAGCCGGGCAATGTGCTTCAGCAAGACACAAGCATCAGCTAGCGCTGCAACTGGCACGTCTTGAGAAAAGGAAGGGACCACTTGCTGCCAAATGTCATGAACATGTGGCAGTAAGTCCCTCACCCTTGTTGAAAGGACGGTCAACCCATTGACTACGGCCACATGAGCCAAATGTCTGGATGTTGCGAAGGAAGATTGTAAATCGTGCCTGACCCACATGACAATACTTGATGCAATCCGTCTTTGCATCACTCGAGATTGGCCAGATCTATCCAACTGGTGTTCGTCTGTCTGGCCTTCCTCAGCAGAAATGCCATCCTCATCCAAGAAATGCCCAAGGTCATCAAGAAGAAAACCATCCCGCCTCTCTGGTGGTTTCCAGGCTTGTCTGACACCGAAAAGAAAGGCCGCTACCGCTGCTGATTCGGACTGGTCACATTCGCCTCTGCGTCCCCGAAACTCTGATTCTTCTTCAGACCGTTGTAGCCGTTCTTCGCAAACGACGAGGGCCAATCTTTGCACAACACCCGCAAGACATCGTAAAATCCAAGCGGGCTTTCCAGAACCATCTCCAGAGGCATCTCTCCCTGTGCCCCCTCTGCACTTTGCCCAAGCTCCGGTCATCAGCATGTGCACCACGTCTGCTAGAAATGGAATCATCTCTAAACCTGGCACGCTCTGAAGTTGATCAGAAAGGTGCAGCCTGATTCTCTCTGAAAAAAGGAAAATCAAGAAGTTGTTTTTGTTTTTCTGTATTTGCTAACACTGAAGGAACAAGTGAGGCACGCATTTGTTTACGGCTGCTCAGCCATCTGCATGATCTCTTCTGGTACACTCCAGCTCATGAAAAATCCACCGTCACCCTACATGTGTTCTTTACTTTGACTCTGCGAGAGTCATCGAATCCAATTGAGGCCTATGCACTCGGCGAAAACACCGGGGAAGAGCTATGTCGGTCACACGAGTTGGACGCGCAAGCTGCAGGACATGATACCCTTGGCCTCACGCCACCCGCGCGTTGCAGGACTCGGCCGAACCCAACAACAATCTCTGAGAGCCAGTGGGGGTGACCGAGTTCTCCTGTGAATTTGGATCACTATTGGCACTCCTAATCACTAATCAACAGAGGGCCTCGGAAGCAGATACATGGATATACAGTACATGGAGTCTACTGGAGTCTTCTTTTGGGCGATGAAAAGGTGGACAGGGGACGTGGGAGGATGTAGCGAGTGGGGATGGCCGCTATGACAGCCCAAACGCCTGGGCGAAATGTAGCTACTATTATCTGTATATTTTTTATTGTTGTCTTTTTACTGTTCATTTTTCAAAGGTTTTTGTCACTGGTAATAATATTCAAAAAAATATGTATGTGTGCGTGTGTGCCTGTGTGCGCGTGTGTGTGCATGTGCGTCATTGTTCCATTTCCGCCTCGCTTCTAATTGAGTTCCTGCGCATCAGGCGCACATTCTCCACAACATCGATGCAACATCTCCTGAACATCCTCGTTTGAACCTTATTATCAACGGTTGTTCATTCAGATACCCTTTCGAAGGTCTTTTGCCGACACTTCCTCATGCAACAGATGCTTCAGCAAAGAGGAGGGAGGATCGAGAGCATTTCCCAGATACTTATCTTATCCAAAGTCAAGCTGCAAGACAACAAGCCCGGAAGCAAAGCAAAGGGAAGCGAAGCAAATAAACACAAGAACAAAATAGAACAACGCATCGCAAGAGCACGAGGCCCATCATAAGTAGGGCCGATTCACTCGGACAAAAGCCAACAAGGTTGCAGCTATCTGTCAACTGCCCCTGAGTCTAGCACCTGCATGCTGCACAACTGCATGGAGAAGCAGAGGCAGTTTTGCACTTGGAGAGCCTTCCACGTTCTTCACATCCGTCTCGAATCGCAGCTGGAAGCAGATGTCCCCCACCAAATAATCGGCGTACTCTTTCAAGAGGCTGCTGACCTCATGCTGAGAGGATTTCGGACGTTGGAGTTGCTGCTAGAACTGAAATCAAGACAATCAAAATATGTGATGTTGTACTTTCATCGTTGGGGTGAAGATGTTTGAATCACGTCGCCTCGCATCCTGGAGTCACTGGAGTTGTCTGCAGGGATCCTTCAGAAACATGGAGCCGATGGAGCAGAACCAGTGTGCCTTAGCTGCCAAGGAACCACTAAGGAACCCCTGTGCCACGCTGTGTGACTGTGCCTTGCTGCTCTGTACCCACGGAACCGCGCCAAGGCACCACGGCTGGCCAGCGAGACGGCAAAGGATCCTGAGTCACCGAGGCAACGCTCAAACACAGGGAGCGGAGCACACCAAGTGCCACTGGTGCGGCACTGGCGCGGCACAAGTCATGGCACTTGGGTTTCCACATTAGACGCAAAAAATGAGTCAGATGCTTTCTGTTGACAGCTTCCAACTGTCAGCCAGGGGCTGCAACGAAGTCATGGCCAAATAGCATGCCGGACATGACTATATTAGGCTAAGTGGATCATCACGTGTTGGACCCAGGGATTCCCGGATCCATATTCATGTTAGTTAAAGAACTCATTAAACATCATCAAACATCTATCTTCACCCCACAATACAAGAACTGATCTGGGCGACGACTAAACAAGTCGTAAATCCCAAATACACTTAGACAAGTTTTTCACACAATAGGCCTCCAAAAACACCCGTGAAGGAGTAGCCATTTCCAACAAGGATATTGGTCGAAGTCTTCGAACACAAGCTCCAAAGAGATCGGAATACGACCATACGAGGAAACCATTGATGCAAAATGCAGTCTATTGCTACGCGTATTTCCAAGAACAAGGTCGCAAAGTACCCCACACAATCCCACACACACACACACACACACACACTCTCACAAACGTGCACGCGCGCACGCACGCGCACACACACATGTACACATACTACACATGTGTTAAACATGATGGCTTCTGCCGTTGGAACATACAGTGTCAGAACGAAAACAATCAAATTATATAGAATGATTCAAATCAATCTCAATTCCCATCCAGGATCAGTTTTAGATTGTACGTTTGCGACCCATTCCCAAAACTCACCAGTATGCAATTGGTAGTCATTCTCAATGCTCAAATTCCTGCGCAAACCCGTTATCATGTGCTTCCGTAAAATAAACACCCTCAAGCGGAAACCCTAAACCCCAAAATCCTGAACCTTAAACCCTAAACCCTCAAACCCTAAGCTCTAAAACCACAAAGTCCTGAAGCACAAACAAATTGCTGCATATAGCCAGCGTTTTGGGAACTTCTCCAAGTTGATGAATGGGATGTGTTATGGGGTCGTGTTGGTAAAGCAATCAACCCCACTCTTTTTGCAAATCTTCGTTGCAAAATTGTGCAATCTTGACCCTGTCAGATTACTCTTTGTGAGGCTAGCAAGCCACTTCACTGCCATCCAATGAGTCAAGCAACGCATTCCCAAGTCTTCAAGAAGTGGTTTTAGAAGGTGCCGCACCTGAAGAGCTGAAGGGCTTCACACTGACTCTCCAGTGAGTTGGTGGTTCATAGGGACGGCATTCAACGAAGTCACATGAGAATTTGATGGGCACTGGACACTGCCTACTTCGCAATGGCAGCTGGCCTGTCGATGGATTTGCTGCCCGTTTTGAAGCTTCAACGCTCGAAGTGCCGATGCCATTAGCTGATGTGCAGCGAGGAAGTGGAGCCTTCTGCTGCAGGGAAATGAAACAATTGTGCTTGGGTGGCTTGAATTGCTTGGGGTCTAAACAAACAAACATTTCAGAATATAGAGGGTTCGGATCGTATAAAGCAAACATAAATCACTTGCACACATCTACGCGCAAATGCCTCTGCTAAGTTTCGGTGTCTGTGATTGCTGACGGCCCATATGTATGCGCAAGTGCGCCTGTACCTGTACCTGTACCTGTGCCTTTGTTTGTGCGTATGCAGGGGGGGTGCAAATGTTACCGGTTAGTGTGTGGCTGCGCCTGCGCGTGTGCATGTCCGTGCAAAAGTGCCAACGCGCGAATACATGGCTACATGCACATGCATTCAGATTGTCTCGAGACAAAAGTGTAAACATGCCCTTGCAGGGCATATGTGGGTCTCCAGCCATGTGATTATATCGAGGTTATCCCCCGTGGCCAATGCGTATAATCTATAGGCGCTCACCATGTGCAGAATACCCATGGAACTACACATGCATACGTATGTAAATGGAACTGTGATCAGGCACGTGCAAATGTTCAGATTGATATGTAAATAATGCGAGTGCACGCATATCCTTCATCTACACATACATATGTATTCTAAACCTCCCCGGCACCCTGCCCACCAGAATCTGAGAAGCTACTCAGTTTCAGACTTAGATAATGATTTCAAAAGCTTTAGCTGTCTTTGAATCCTGTATTAGTCTGCATGGGTCACTGAAACAGCGACTCCAGTGATTGACCAGGTTCTGACTCGATCACCTTCAACCTTCCCAATCTTCCTTCTCTCATCCTTTGAATATTGTTCAGGACACGTGGTAAAATCGTAGCAGAAACACATGAAATAATCCCATGTTCAACTTGTCAAATCCGCCAATCCCCGCCTTGGCAGTGATGGCGTGCCATTGGGGTGGGCTTCGCTCAATGCACATGTTCCATTTTATCTCTTTAGTGCTGCGCTAGAGCAGCTTTAGCTGGGGGTGGCCTTCTTTCGACTCGCACCAAAGCCTTTTGGAACATCATTACCTACTGATGTTCGCTATTTTGTGCGGTTTCGTTGTGTTGTTTCATAGTTGTTGCTTCAATGAGCATGCCTTCTGGAAGCCGGTATTGGCTGCCATGCGGTGATGTAGTCAGGTGTTGCGTGTCTAGTTGTGGCTTGAAACCTAGAAAATCGTGCAAAAACACAGCAAAAACTGCTTTTTATGTTGTATAGTTGTGAACCGTTCAGTTTTGCAAGCATGTTCTAGCTCCCGATGATATTTGTTGCGCTGTGGCGGGCGCTTGTTGGCGCAACTTCGCGCATCGTTGGCCCAACATAGCTCGAATCACCAGGCCAATAGGGTGGACTTGGGCCCAAGTGGCGGTGAAATTGTCCACAATTGCTGGCTAGATTGGTGTTGAAACAGGGTTTTGATGTAGATAATTTAGATAATGTTTGACCTGCCACACTGTGGACGTACAGCCTCTGAATCCAGCAGTGTGGGTGGATACCCCACGTGAAGCGGGGTAAATAAATTCAAAGCTGATGTTGCCCTTCAAACATAATCCGTTAAAACAAATCCATAAACAAGAGCTTTTCACTCAAAGCACCTAAATAAAAAAAGGAACAGCGACTGAGGAACCGAATTCGTTGATTAAATTCTAACCGAGCAACACCAATTCATCTGATGAGTGGGCTTGAGGCATGTCCCCGTCTCGAGCAGATAATGCAATGCGCAAGCATTGGCTCACTAACCAAAATGGAATTTGCACCGCAAACCCATCAGTTGCAACAAGATCTTTACCCTGCCGGGTGTCCGCGTCCAAAAATGCAGCCAGGGCAAACATTGCTGCGGTGCATCGCTGCAAACTTCCATCTGCTGCATCACTGGCGGCCTTCACCTCGTCCAAATTCCCCAGGTTCCTGAACTCAAAAACAGATGTGAAGAGCGCCTCGGCGCCAAACACTTTGGTCAGCCTCGCAAGCATGGAAGTGAGGCTTCTGCCGAGATCCTCGTTCCCATCAGTCAGACACAATGCACGCAGGAGCCACGTCTTGACCTGCACCACCTCCTTGGGAAGATCTGAGCCGAGCTCCAGGTGCTCGACTACCGCAACATTGAGGTGATTGGAAACATTGGCTCCGTCCTTATCATCATGAGATTGGTGGTTTTCATCTCTTGCATAGGGGAGAAGCTGCAGAAACTTTCCTGCTTGACTTGTTGCTGAACCTGGAATTGAGGCCAGGCTTCGATGGTCCTGGAGCAATTGATGCATACCCCTTGTGCTCAGAGAACAAGCTCGTAAAAGTGGTTCTCTCAATCTCTGAATGCAAGAATCTGTCCAGTGAAAGCTTCCAGAGATTGTTTCCAAAAACCGCAATATTCCATCCAGGCGGACCAATCTCTTGTGAACGAAGGCTGCATCCACAACAGTACCTGCCTGGTTTGGTGCCAACTCCTGAAAGAGCTTGATCAGCCAGCTTTCCAAATTAGAATGCGCGAGCTGAGCCGGACGGTTCACTAGAGATTCTTGCAGGAACGCATGTGAAGCCACTTGGGATTCTGGCACGTCAGAAAGGCTTGCAAACACAATCTCAAAGCACGCTTCCAAAGCGTCCTCGTTCAATGTCTTGCTGCATTTTGCAACTGCAGTCATGCTGAGGTCCAGAAGGGCTCGCCTCACAGTGACTTTCTCTGCCCACAGAGCGCTGATGTTTACACAATGTTCTCCTCGGAGCAGGGACACGAGGATTTGTGAAGTTCGTGCAGCAGTCTCTTCAAGCCAAACCTTGTCTCGGTTCAGGTGTGGGAGGGCTGGAGGCTGCTGAACAGGCTCAGAGGGCCTCAGGGGTTGCGGAGACGGAGCAGAATTCGTCCCTGCTTCATTGTGAAGGGCAATCATCTGTGCCAAGCCTTCTTGGGCACCACTCTTTGAAGAAACGAGTTCCAATGCTGTGAGCTTTGAGCCAAGCAAGTGATAATTATTCTCGTTCGACAGTACTGCTTCCAGCCAGGTGCTGAAACTGCTGCAGCTCGCAACAACCAACTTGGAGCCGATCTTTCCAGGAGCCCCACGTCGAAGGAGGACTTTGGCCAAAGCTATGCAAACCCCCGGGTAAAAGCTTGCAAGAGTATCAATGGACGTCTCGACCCCTGCCAGCGTCTGCAGCAGTTCAGCACTCAGCAGCCGTTGCTCACGTGATGCTTCATCATCAGAAAGCAAACGCACTGACAAATGAGCAATAAGTCCGGCTTGCATTTTAGAGAGCTCACTCCCTGTTTCAGCATGAGGATACCACTTTTCCAGGAGAACCTTCAGAACTTGCAAAAGCCGAACAGTCACAACCTCTACATCGCCACTTCTGCCAGCTGATGGAACAGTTTCAAGCAGGCCACAAGTTCGTTCGCACAGGAGAGGGAAAACATTCCCAACCTTCTCCGCTGGCAAAGCTTTAGGCCCTACCCGTGTAAGCAACAGCTGGACCAACAAACACACGTCTTCGAGTAGAAGCCACTGTGGAGGGCGTTCAGCCAAACGAAACACCGCTGGCCCGAGGATATGCTCAAAGATGGCGCAAAAGTTGCTTGCTGCCAAAGTCGACAGCAGCTCTTTGCACGCGATTCGCGCTTTGGATGTGTCTGGGTCGCAGAGCTCGATGCACGCACGGGAGATTGCGCTGTCCAAAGCGTAGCTCATCAGTAGACCCAAAATCAGAACCTTCGAGGAACAAAAACTGTCTCTTGATATTGATGCAAGTTCCAGGACTGCACAGTGCAGGCTGTGAAACCATGTTTCCAGGATCTGTTCATCTACGGATCCAATCCTTTACGAAACGTAAAATTGGTTTCATACTTCCTCATGTGGGCATGTGTTGAAATCTTTTTTTTTGTCGGTGTGTGTGTGTGTGCTTGTTTTCTTTATATACTCATCGCATCCTGAGAACACAGTAGTACTTAGTATAGTAACAATGGGTTTACCATCATTTGTGTAGACACTCACTCAAGAACACGAATGATGAGGCATATTGCATGATGGCCCCAATGACATATATACCCAAGTACCAAGGGGTATCAAGCAAATATCACCTTTGAGATGTACGTACTCGCATTGGTATGTCTGCCTGCATGCATCGGTGCAGATGCAAGAAAACGGTCAGAACATGCATACCAGAAATTGCTTTCACCAACTGCATCTACAGCTGCTTGCATTGGTGCAGCTACCCCACCGAAGCCCAACCTGAGTCCAAAACGATGCAAAGGCGCATGGCAGCTATCGGCCATGGCTCAAGGCAGTAGTATTTATTCAAAAGGCCCATCCTCCCATCCCAAATTCATGGGGCGTGATGGGGCAACTGATGTGAGACAGGCTTTATGAGTTTTGCATCGAAATCAGCCAAGAGGCCTTGCCAAATGACTGCCCCCCTATCAAAGAAGTTGCAAAGGAAGGTGATGCCTCCGATATGGTCCGTTCCAGGGAAGTGGATGTGCTAAGCTGAATCTGACGTACCTTGTCTGCCTTAGTCTGTTCGGCAAGTAGTTGGCATGCAAACAGCTGCAGTTCAGCGGGGAGACTCTGCATATGCTACGAAATGCATCGAAGTGTCACTTCAGATTCCACACTGGATTGCAAAATGACATTCGGTCGGCTTCGCCTGAAAAGCCAAAGCCTTCGGACACCCTAGTCTTCTTGAGAACTCCTTTACATCTCCCTGAACTCTCAGATCTCTTTGGTCATGTGGTTTGCTCTTGGCTCCTGCCTGCTTGGCTCTTCTGCAGCCAGCACCTGCCACAAGCCTACAAAGGCCAGACCTCATCCACCAGGACCAAGACATTGTAGACAAACCAATGCACACTTTGAATGCTCATAATAACACTAATACAAATATATATATATATATACATGTATGTATTTATGTACTTGTTTGTTTATTTATTTATATCTATATTCACATATGATATGTGTCCATCTTTCTGTCTACCTATTTCACTGTACATATCTAAGCCGGCAATCATTGCTGAGGCTGCAACTAAACATTCCAACGATCTGGTACCTGCGAATGGTTCCAGCAGGTGTGACATTGGTGTGGCCAAGAGCATCGTGGATAATCGAAGTCACAACTTCAGACAGGTTGCGTCAGCCGCCAGCCAACTGTCCCAGCAAGGCTATTGACCTGACTGCTAATGCTACCGCTACCACCCATCCTCATATTCAAAAGGCAACATCCTGAGCCGCCAACCACAGGAATGACAATCAACGTGCCTGTCGTTGGGACGAAACTATCGCTTACCTCCGTGAGGATCCGCTACCCACTTTGTAGGTGGCACAGCTTTCCCAATAATCTTCCCTACCTGTCTACTTCATTCTACTTCTACCGCTCAGCTCACACTCCTTTTGCAAACGCGATCGCGAAGTCTCAAAGAGCCATGCTTTGGGCTGTGCACAGTGCTGCTTTCGGCACTGGTATAGTGGGCTCCCGTCTTTGCAAGAGCGACTAAGTTGAAGATCATGCTGGTGGGGCCACGATGGCCGTCAATCCTCTCAGTGTTACTATTCAAGAAGCTCAGGGTCGAGTTCCAGTTTCTGTTTGAGTTGCTGTTTCAGCTCCAGGAAAGCATCAGAGGTCGCGCCAACCCGTCCATCAACATCAAACCTTCCCTCATGGGCGATCTGAGCTGCTTCCTCTTTGCAATACATGGCCCGGTAGACTTGCGGAGGCATGGGCGCCGATGGAAGAACTGCCTTGCGATTTACGAAGCTCTTCGCAACGTGTGGAAAGGGTGGTGGGGGTGGCGGCTCCTCTGGGGGCAGAATCCTTGTGCTGGGACCTACGTAGCGCCGTGCGAAGGCGATGAAGGCATCTCCTTCGTCCTCAGGGATTTCCTCCTTCACCTGGATGTTCAGCACTTCCAGAACCGAAGCCGGCACAGGGGGTGGTGCAGAGCGAACATAAGCCATGGCCCTGTAATAAATCCAGGCTTTCTCGCGACTGGCAAGGAAATGCTCCAAAGCAAATTCCATTTGCTGCAGCAACTTGCGAAGATGCGTGACCTTCTGCAGGAGTCGTTCACACTGCAACTCTACTCCATCAGCCCGCAAGTGCAGACCTTCACTCCAAACTGACAGATAGACCCAGTCCTGCAAGCTGCAAGCTGCAAATGGTGGACACAAACGGGCCTCACATAGGGCGGATCTCATACATTGAAGCATGGCACCAAGGCATGGGCAAAGTACGGCAATCTGCTGTCCTTTTCATCGATGTCATCGAGCCTGAGACTGGCAAGGGTGGAGTTCCAGTGCTCTGAGTACTGCACGAGCCAAGTAACATCCCCACCAAACCATTGACGAGAGCGTCAAAGGTTACCATACCTTCGCCTTTCTTGTCAAAGAGTCGCAGCAGGCCTAGGCACGATGCCCCAACCAACAATTGCCATTTTTTGCCAGGGCACAAACCAACAGCCAAGAACAAAAGGATACAAAGGGATCATCAGGGGGCAATTCACTTCTTCTTCTCTCTCCGGGCTTTTTTTAATGCAACCGCTTCACTGTTGGGCAATCTTGTAGGGCCACAACATTTTGAAGCCACAAATCGCTCATCAAAGCATGATAGTCAAAGCCAAAGTCACTCTCAGCATCCATTACTGGGACTTCAAAGTTTTTGAGCGTCTCGACAAACGCCTGTCAAATAATAATGAGGTGCAGGACAGTACTGTTGTTGAACACAGAGCTCAAGGAAATCATGAAGTAGGGAAGACTTCCTCGAACCCATATGCAATGAATTCCTGAAAGACCCTCACTATTGGTGGAAAATGTTAAATAGGGTCATCTGTGCAGAAAGGAATCTCTACCCACAAAAAACTGAACACTAAAGAACAACGGCAACACTTCGATAGCAGCCTGCCTTTTGCTTCAAAGCAGCATCAAGTTCGTCGAAATTGAGTTGACCGTCCCCGTCCTGAACTTAAGGACATCTTCAATCACAGAACCCAAGACAAGTACTGAGGGCACAGCTGCAGCTAAACACCAGACCCGCCTCGTCAATCATCCGAAGAATAGTTCGCGCCCGCCTGCCGGCATTCTGGCGATTTTCGCGCTCCACCTGTCCGTGAAGAGAACTTTCCAAAAAGCTCGGATCACGAGATCCATCCAAAATCTTTCTGTTCTGCACATTTCCTCACGTACATACCCCTCCTGTTCGTCATCACTGACTTGCCCGCCTCTTTCGTCGATGCCTCCAGAACCCTGGACGTTTCAATAGCATCCTGCTGGGATGCATTTGCAAAGGAAAAGAGCTTCATCCAGCTTACCCTCAAAGAAAACCGCTCAAAATGGCGCACTGCACGATCTTCCCGTCCTGAACTATGTTCGCAATTACCTGGCTCACATGCAAAATAAACCAAAAAGGCACTCGTTGCAATCAACACGGCTAATTCAAATGGCGCACCCGTGGCTCACAAAAAACGTGTGACTCATGCATCTCAAAACGTGTGTTTCTTTGAGGGTGTGGGAAAAACGCCTTGCGTCCCCATCTGCAAAGATCATGCAATCCGAGGAACACATACAACCAGACCAAAGGTCGTGACGAGAAGAAAAAATCCCCAAAGCGCGACGGTCGTCGGATACCTCGAAGGTTCAGGTGGCCACATGGCATCTCGCACCCGGCGTTACATTGCATGTCTCTACCAATTTAATCAGTTGCTGATTTTCTATGGCTAGTGATGCCAATTGACAGCTACTACTGAAAGCCCTCAAACCCGTCAAACAACATGAAGGATCGAACTATCACATGATTCATGCACCCACTTGTCGCTGGGCAAACATGTCCTTGGAACATATGCCCCAACAAAAAAGGATCAGGGGAGCATCACACTCGCCTGCACATGCGTCAAAATATCACGTTTGTGCGTCGTGCATAGAGAGCAGTGGTAGTTTAAACAAATTCAAGGTAAGCTCTGCTAAACTCTTGCAAAACATGAGTTACAAATTGCATCAAGTTGCCAGGTACGACCAAGAACACCCATTTGCGCATACACTACAAACATATGATTCGCAAAGGATCAATGATAAAGCAGTGCTGGCTGCTTGATGACCCTTGTAGAATCGGTGCAGGGGCCACAACGCATTTACATTGAAAAAAACTACCAGAAATGCTCCTGCTGAGTAAGGAACATGGTCCAGGGGCCCTGGCGCTCCCCTGTCTTTAGCAGGGAACACTGTACCGCCCATTTTGTGGCTGCCACCCTTCGCTCATAGAAAACCCATATGTCAAAGCGCCCAAATGGCAATGCCGCCACAAAGGTCAAACAAGAGAAGAGAAAAGGCCGAAACCGACGGAAAGCGACCTGTAGCCATGCCATATCCAGGACCCAAAATCCGTGCACTGGCACATTGCAATGCTACATTGCCATGGCACACGAGGGGAGAAATGTTCGGATGGTTCCCTTGCTCAATGACAGAATGGCAAACCTCTTGGAATTGCCCCTCACTGGGCTACATTTTCCGACATTTTCAAAGCTCGACAAAAAGTGTACAAGACCCCTTGGATCGCACTCCTCCTGCGTTGATACATTGAGTGAGTCCATTGCTTGTATTTTTTTCTGATTAGTGGTGCTTTGTTGCAACTCTGATGTTTGCGGCATCTGGTTTTCGAACCTGTAAGAGCTTCAAGAAACGAACTTTCCATTTCGCCTCTTCCTCTTTGGTTTTGACCGCACACAATCTCGCACTTGTTTTTGCTTAACATTCCGACCTGAAAGGTCTCTTCACAGGAGGGCCAGGAGGTACATCTGACCAAAGGGAACAAAACCCCAAAAAAAACCTCCCAACACACATATTTTCAGGCAACGAGCGAGATCCTTCTGGATCCTTGGCAAAACCCATCTGGAATCATCCATCTTCCTGCTGCCATGAACCCTCCCCTCCAGCTTCCAGGATAGTCAAAGCATGTCGAAGCTACATCCCCCGTCTTTTTTTTGCTGGGGCGCCCGTCTTGGGAACCTAAAAAGATGAAAGTGCGCAAACAGCAGAGGTTCAACGATGCAGGCGCCCGGGTCGTTGAGCTCCAATTTCTGGAACGGGGGGCGTTCCCCTTCTCAATTTGATAAATGTTCCAATGAATTTGTTGTTACTATATATCTTAATTTACTATGGTTTCACTTGCCATATGATATGTTCATTTGCTACATGTTCATTCAGTTGTTCTGCCTATTCATCCTCTGTGCGCTGTTTGCCAAGCTTCCGAAAAGCAATCGGTCGAGCTATGTTGTTTGCCCACTGCGCCGTTGTGACCACCTGTGGCGACCAGGATGTGCATGTGCAAGGCTCGTTGAGTAAAGCTAGGCCCACGTTGACACTCAAATGGCTATGGGTCAATATTAACCAACCAATAATAGGGATAATAACCAACAATAATAAGATAATAAGGGAAAACAAATTTTAGACTGCTTCTCTCTTTCCCGTGCTGTGCCTGAAACATGGTAAGAAAGCTCTTGATCGCAGTTCCGAAGTACTCACGATTGTTAAAAGCTTCGAAAGGCTCGTATTCCTGCCAAGCAGCACCAACAAAATATGAAATGACGTGTATAGCTTTTGGATGTTGAGCCTTTCGATATCTTGTGATGCTTAGAGCTGCACCGATGCGTCCTGCCATGGATCATACGTATCATTCCACTGCGCAGACTTGCCAATGACAATGTGCCTGGAGCGCTTAGCCGGGCAAAACACAGGCAGAAACAGCAGCATAGCCCAGCGAGAGAGAGAGAGAGAGCAGCATAGCCAAGTCAGTCCAAGTCGCATGCAGGCAGCCACAGTCCACAGAAAGAGGAATAAACAGACGGTCACCCATCCTGAGACACGTTTCAAAACTGTTGGACTTGTTGTCCCATGGGCCAAAATCTAGAGACAAATGATCTAGGAAAAATGGGTGTTTCTGCCACAGCTTGGTGACAAAACCCTGGAAAATGACGTGGCTGCGTGGCTTAGCTTCCAAGGGTTTTCGCGATTCTCGTTGCGTTGGAGATGAACGTCATGAGCTGCGGAGATGACTTGAGATAGCGCAAAGTCCGGAGCAACCTCAGCTGACGACTCGATGTTCCCAGAGCACTAAGATCACTAACATTGGATACTGATGTCGATGCTGGGGGCTAATAGATGCTAATAATGAGCAGTGATGGATGTTCATACTGATTCAGATGCCGATTTAGATGCTGATTCAAATAATGATTCAAACATTGATTCAGAGACTGATCTCAATGCACATATAGCGAACACACTCAATCTGAATCGGTACGGAGCGCCAGAGATGCAACTTGGGCACCGTAACAAGCGAATTAGCCGAAAGGCTGGCAAGGACCTGAACAACGCGCGAGTTGAGGCCCAGGATCTCGAGATGTCATACAACTAGTGCTGAGCACAGAGGTTCATCATGGTTCATCTTGGTTCATCATGATTCAACTGAGATTAGATGTCAACTAGCGCCTTGCAAAACTCCCAGGAAAGGCAAACTGCTCGATGAAAACGAGAACAATCAAGATCATGTCCAGGACCGTGAGCCAGTCACCGAAGACTCCGGAGCCAAAGGTGACAAACCTGTGAAAGGTGGCATTGAAGGCATCCAAGGCATCAAGGGATCCACAACTCGGATGAAACTCGGTCCATTCCAGGCCTGAAGCCGAGCTCTGCCATGTACAGGATCAGAAAGCCCAGGTTCGCCGCCTCAGCTGCACTGTTTGACACTGCCATGCCCAGCATTAACACACAACGTGAAGCCCAGAGCCACCGCCAGCCCAAGCGCTAACCCTTCGCTGGAGGCGCTGCGACTGTCGATGTCTTGGGGCTGTGCTACGAAAAAGATTGGAGAGCTCCTCCCCCAGTCCACTTCGACACCTAGCTGATCTGAGAGCTGCAAGCACTGCAAGCACGGTCCCAAGCTGCAACAATCACCAGGCCTATGAGCACAGCATTGATCAGCACCTCAACGAAGTTGCTTCAGGGAGAGCTCTGGTGGCAACATAACACACACAAACACACAGGCTATGGCAGGCAGCATCTAAGTCCAGCCACAACCAATCCCATGCCAAAAATGAACGCCGTCGTGTCCACCAAAGGAACCTCAGTCGTTGGATTATCTCGGCAGCTCTTCCATCAACTCACCCATTGCAGCACAATTTCAATTACTTCACCTGCAATTACTTTCACAACCCAAGTCTGATATTGCCTTATTTTACTTCAGGCACTAGTATATCAAAATTATCAACAGTTACATTGCAATTCCTGTTCCCATTGCAGGCACTTCTTGGCTAAAAATGTGGACAGGGGGCTTTTGCTTTGGCAAACTCAGGGCCTCTATTCTCTTTCTGCGCTGCCTGTGCCTGCAGCATGAGTGGAAGTACATGGGCCACACAGTGACACCCAAATGCCTGCCATTTCAACTTTTTTTCGATCAGAAGTTCACACAAGTTCACCCTATAGTCCTCCTATAACATGTCTAAAGACTCCTCGCACTGCCTATGACATCTCTAACTTGGCTCCATCTTTGATATAGCCCGAGGGATCTCGTCTCGCCTCGAACAGCTCGAGAGATTCGGTGCCTCTACTGGCCCACATCCGGCGCATTCTGCTCACAGCATCTTCGGCTTCAGCTTCGTCATCTTCGATCTCTTCAACGAAACTGTTGGCCAAGCTCTCATAGGTCTCGGAGCTGAACAGGGCCTGTAAACATCAAGCTCCAAGGACATATGCATACGCTGCATAGGCCCTCAGCAATAGTCACGCTGGTTTGGCGTCTGCATCTTTGTTTTGGGATGCTTTGGGGTGCTGAGATTTCTTCGGGAAATTCAGTTAAGATCGGCGCATGCAGATTTGGGTCACATGTTTTTTTCTTTTAAGGTGTCCGAGCCGTCCAACGCAAGATCTAGGGGTTTATGATGTAGTTTGCCAAGGTGCTTTTATGAACTGGGATTCGTAAAAAGCTGGGTCCGGGTCGGGGCAGAATCTTCATGTTTTGAAGACCTCCCGACAATCCAATTTTTTTTCTACAAGGATGAGTTTATCGGATATGCAAACACATACACGCACACACTTGAAAGACCGAATGGGTCACATGCTACCAGTATCATAATCGATAAGACCCATCGGATGTGCCCTGATAGACACGAAAGCCAAATTGGCGGTGAGAGGATGAAGGTGCATATGAAGGATGAAAAGGTATTCCCTGGTTCATGTACATGGTGCAGTGGACAGCTTAAGCAGTGCGGTGGACAGCTTCACTCGACTTCGGCTGGTGGAAACACGGACAGCGATACACCCATATGCGAAACCATCGGTGACACATCTGGTTGAAAGCAGGTACGTCAAAGGGACGTCTCCCTTTGATATCACTGTGATCTCTGGCCGTCTTCGTTGGCACAGGAACCAGAGTCACACCTGTGCCCCCTGCGGTGAATGAATTTCCCTCGAAACGGGTGGTGCTCTCACACAGAAAGCGACTAAGCGCGGGGTTCTTTTTTCACCTGAAAAAACACTCGGTGCCGACTGTTGGATTGTTCAGTTGGTGCGAAGATGTCGAACAGGTGGTGGCTCATCAGCGACGAACATCAACTCTATGTGAAACATCTCAGTGCCTGAGGGAGCTGTGAACACATGTCCGTGGCGCCAGACGTCTTCGATTTCCCACCCGACCATCGCTTCTTGGCCCAATTCCATCGTGGCCCATTGCATACCCAAGTTCACTCGGTCTTTGGGGTAAGTCCGAAGCATGTCTTCCAAGGTCCACCAATATGGTATGTGCTGTGGGGCTGGGGGCGCTCCCCAGGCATTTGAATTGTACAGCAATCTCATATTGCGAGTGGAGTGCCAAATGTCCAACCTCTCCCACAATGCATGTGATA
>VSDK01026699.1:227385-259045 GCA_009767595.1 Symbiodinium kawagutii
ACACACTTGAAAGACCGAATGGGTCACATGCTACCAGTATTGTAATCGATAAGACCCATCGGATGTGCCCTGATAGACACGAAAGCCAAATTGGCGGTGAGAGGATGAAGGTGCATATGAAGGATGAAAAGGTATTCCCTGGTTCATGTACATGGTGCAGTGGACAGCTTAAGCAGTGCGGTGGACAGCTTCACTCGACTTCGGCTGGTGGAAACACGGACAGCGATACACCCATATGCGAAACCATCGGTGACACATCTGGTTGAAAGCAGGTACGTCAAAGGGACGTCTCCCTTTGATATCACTGTGATCTCTGGCCGTCTTCGTTGGCACAGGAACCAGAGTCACACCTGTGCCCCCTGCGGTGAATGAATTTCCCTCGAAACGGGTGGTGCTCTCACACACACACACACACAGAAAACCTCTACTGTACATGTCTCTATCTCTTATCCCAACAAAAAACGCCAAGTGATCAGATCGACAAATAAAATCATCAAATAAATAGCCTACTTACTTAGATAGATAGATAGATAGAAAGATAGACAGATAGACAGATAGATTGATAGACAGATAAATGGACAGACAGATATACAAAATGACAGATAGACAGATAAACAAATAGACAAATAGATGGATAGACAGATAGAGAGATAGATAGACAGAGACGACAGATAGACAGATAGACTGATAGAATGAAAGACTGATAGACTACTGAGGACAATTAGCCTGCTCGCTGCCTGCCTGTGTCTTCGCGCTGCCTGCTGAGTTGCTGCTGCCGCCGCCTTGGTGCCGTTGCCCCACGTGTTTCACTTGAGTCACGGTTTCACTGCACTTTGATGCATGGTTTTCCCATTTGTCTTCCTCCGGCTGAAGGGTTGGGTTTTTTGTTGTCGTTTTTGTCTTGTGTGTCTCACGTCTCCGCACTCCTGGCCAGGGGGAGTGCGGGTTCGTGCGGGTGCTCGTGTCTTGTTGTGGGTATACCCCAACCCTGTTCACTGGACACATCTTGAAAAGATGCCGTTCATGTCTGGCCAACTTTCCGGTCTGTCTCACTTAGCACGCCAAATGTCGGCGGATCTCGTGAATCTTCAACCTTATGCGCAGCTATGGTGGATACTGGTAGACAGATAGACAGATAGATGGATAGACTGATAGACAGGTAGACAGATAGACTCATAGACCCATAGACTGATAGACACATGCACAGATAGGCTGTTAGACTGAGAGACTGATAGACTGATAGACAGGCAGACGGACAGACAGACAGATAAATAGATAGACAGACAGGATTCGATTCGATTCGATTAGATTCGATTCGATTAGATTCTATTAGATTAGATTAGATCAGATTAGATTAGACTAAGATAATATTTAAGTAGATTAGATTCGAGTAGACTAGATGAGATTAGATTAGACTAGAGTAGATGAGAGTAGAGTAGATTAGATTAGATTAGGTTGGACTAGAGTAGAGTAGATTAGATAGATCGACCGATCGATTGATAGATACATAGGTATAGCTAGGTAGCTAGGTAGACAAATAGTGAAATAGCCAGACGGGTAGAATGTTGAAGATAACCAAATAGACAAACAAACGGATCGGAACCCGAAAAACATGGACCTGGGAACCAAACGTCCGACCATCCACCAAATGCTTAGCGATACATCGCCCAAAAAACCAGTCGTCCAATGTTGTCCAGCCCACCCTCAACCGCATCGAGATTCTTGATTTGCAGGCAACTGCCCCTCAATACCCCACAAACTCTCTCTGACACAGATAGATCGCCCTGCATCCTGGCCAACCAGCCTTCGTAATACAACAATGGCCAAAGTCTCTAGGTTGTAGGTGAATTTTGTTGCTCAGCTTATTGAATTGCACCGGGCTACATCTCGAAAATTTTGAACCCAGAACCATCAGAAACTGTACAACCCCCGCGCCCGCAGATGAATCAGTTGAGGTAAATGAACCCGAAAGCAGCTCTGTGGCAAATACATGTCTGCACAATTCTTTGCATATGGACAAACATTAATGGTTTTTTTCATTATAGAGCTGGTTCACTCATGTCTGTGAACAGCCCTCGTGACCTTGGCTCCATCTCTTTGTGGAACACCTGGTATTGAAGCAGATGTCCTTAGCAACTCCAGCGATCGTTTGTCGGTCTTTCTTTTGTGCCCCATGCAACAAGGGTGAGAACATGTTTGTTGGCTCCACAATGCGGCAGCATAGGGAACAGGCTATTGTCGACAAGAATGGCAGCTGCAAACACTGTAGCCACTATTGTGTTTATCAAGTCATCCAAAACAAATGCCTGATGGCTGGGCTCCCCTTCCAGAGCGAAACAGCTCAAGAGAAACGGAGATTGAAATGGGCACGACACGTACACACTGCATTTGCAAATCACGTACTCCAAGAAGTCAGAAGTCCATCCAAGGCAGAGTTCTAAAGCAAAGTAGCTGGCAGGCATAGCAACTGCGAACAAGTCTCCCATCAAAGCGAACCCACTCCCCTGCCATACGGCGGACACCGCATAGGAACAGCTTGGGGAAGGACGAAGCTGAGCCAGAAGGAGAGCAGCCCGCGGGCGACTTTTGGGGTGTCAACCCTACAGTCTTGCAGAGCACTTGATTTTGACGGAAGCTTTGGAGCGTATTATTTTGCTATTTTATTGCTCCTCATGCTGCAAATGGAGCGTACTTGCGGCTAGAATCCATCTATCTCTAGCCGAGCTCACATAACCACACATATCGCATATGGCGCGGATGTAATGTGCGAAGGCAGTCATCATTCTCTATTTTGGTAGCTTTGCTGGAGTAAAAGTTCTGTACAGCAAGACATGCGCCTCCCGACATCCTGTGCATCAACGACATCCGGGAAGCATTGGCAAAAGCATGGAGATGGCAACCAGGGACCAACGTCTAGAAAGTTACAGTACCCCTTGCATTACCAAGCAGAACTAATCTGCAAGGTTAGGGTGTTTCCAATGTCTTTTACCTTGTGGATACAATTTCATCACGTTTCAGCGTCCAAGCCATCCATCGCCCTCAAAGATTGGTAAGTGAGACAACATGAGAGAACCACTCAGAGGAGTTGCAAATCAGCTCGTTGACACACCTGCCAAAGCAGCTGGCGTCAGACCCTAAAAGCCCACAACTTTGCTGCACATTTTCTGAAGAGATTCGACTCGTTTGACTCTCAAATTTTCAGGGCCTGCCTTCACTCTGATGGACTTCGTCTGGTGTATCTCTCACATCAGACGGAGCGGATGGAGCCAAAGTATCTCTTGCATCGGTGGCATCTGAAGCATCTGATCTTACCAGGCTTGCGAGAGCCAGCCGTGTCGCCCTCAGTGGGACCAAAGTGCTGGCAATGGTAAGACCAGCGATGGTGGAAGCCACTGCAGGGACCACATCTTTCCCAAAGCGAGGTCGTTCTTGCTGCCTTTGACTCTCTGAGGCCTCATTCTGAGCACCACTTGCAACAAAATAGCCAAACGCTGATTGGATTTCTGACCGCCCGGTTTCAAAGTCTTGAAAGACTTGCTGCTTGAAACGGTCAACTTCGCTGCGTGGCTCAGGCTGTGTTGGCTGAAGTGGTTCTGAGACTTGGCTCTCCGGTGCGGGCAACTTTGCCGCAGTTGCAATGCTCTTCGCAGCTAACTTGGTGCCATGTAAGGGGATGAACCTGGCAGTTGCACAGACACCAGCTGTGAGGCCAGCAACGTGTCCTGCAATTTGTCTACCTCTTGGATCTGCTTCATCGCGGACAACTGCCCCCCGCATGTCCTGGTAGTTGGACCGAAAATCGGTCACAACCTGTTCCTTGAAGCGGGTCCAACCCTCATAATATGAATTGACTTCCTGCCCCGAAAGGTTTGGCTCTGTACCAGCAGCTTGTACCGGAGCGGGATTTTCGGCCTGAGCGTGGCTAGGAGGAACTGAATCCACACTTGCACTGAAGCCATCCTCAGCTCCTTTTGCTTCAGCTGCATTTGTGCCAAGCTCACTTGCCACAATTGTCACTCTCAGCAGGCCATTGGCACTTTCAAGAGCAGCATGGAGCGTCTCAGGTGTCAATGCATGCCCCTCGTGCCCTTCTTCGATGGCGTACTTCAAACTCTGGCCCACATCTTCCAAATCAAACAGGCTCAGCACAGCCTGCCTCAGATTGTCAAAGCAAATCGACTGGTCACTCTCAGAGTCACAAGGCCAGTCTCGGAGTCGCCTCATCTCCTGCTGATATGAGACCTTCAAAGTCCACCTGCCTGGAATCTCTTTGGCCATTCTGACGGCGAGGGTAGGAGGAACGCAATAATGTCAACAGGACTTCTAGAATCCTAAAACGCTGCGGGTGGAAGCCGCAATCTATGCAAAAGGACATGAATGAACTAAACTCATCTGTACTCTGTTGGCTGCAAGAATTTGAAGGAGATTTTCAGGACATGTGCAAGTGTGCGCAATTGCTTCGTAAAGTTATATATTCGAACTTCCACTCTGATGACTGGCCTACCGTCACGCCAATGTCCAACATGCTGGTGCCCCAAGCCTGAAAGGCAAGTGATCCAAACATGACCCACACCAAGGCGAGCCAATTTAGGTGAATGGACCACTAAGGCTGAGCATTTCCTTGGGAAGGAAATGCTTCTTGAGTTTCTTCTTCATTGTTGGTTCCAGCAACTCCGCCCTCTGCCATGCCTTCTCATCGGTTTGGCCTTCAATCTTCTTTGGCATCCACCTTTGCTGCCGTCCGTCATTGTCAGAAAACTGACACAGTTTATCAAGGTCTGAGCTTGCTGAGGTACACGGTGCTCGTGGGAAACAAGGGGCCCTGACAAACAAGGGGCCATTGGACGAGTAAGGAAGCAGTGACAACGCAGTGACCACTGGGTTAAGCAATGTTAAGCACCTGCACACTTCCCATGATCATCATGATGTACCAGAGCCCCGACCTTGGGAAGATCACCAGTTCAAAGGTGTCAGGATAGTCGTGCCCGACGCTCCTGAGCTACCGGCACCCCCATCGCGTCCACGCACATTGGCAGCACCAAACCTGGCAGTCGAAAAATATTTGTGAAAGTTGTGGGCCATGGGAAAAATCAACACTTTGAGAAAACAAATCTCGTCCTGAGGGGATCTGAGTTGCTGAGTGCGGGACAGCAAATTGCACTGAAGCCAAGTGCAGCGGTCATGACCTGTCCATTCTGCAGCGGTCATTGAACCCTGCCACAAGCCTCTCAGCTCCAAACATTCTTGGCACCGAGGCGGTCTGCAAGCGCACCTCCTGGTACCTGACACATGGCGATCCTACTAACGTCTCCCGGGAGAGGCAAATCCCATGGCCTGTGTAAAGAAGTACCCTGCAGCAATGGCTGACAACCTTGGAGGTTGGGAAACAAAATATACAAAGCACACAGCAATAGCACGTTGAGCGTCTCGCAAGCTCCCTTTTTGAAGCGTTGTAATCTCCAACTCCGCAGTCATGAAGACCAGCAATGGTGAAAGCGCATTGCCTGCGAAGTTCAGGGGCCCGCACTCGTGGATCTAAACAGTCCCTTGGAAAAATGCATTGTGAACATCTTAGGGTTTGGCGCATGGATTGCTGCACCATTCTTGTCCCCAACCTGAAACAGCTGGGCCGGGGGCCCTGCACAAATGCATTGATCCACTGCATACCCAGTTGAGCAATGCGACCAACTGCCGACGGGTAGCAGCAAGAATCCTTGAATCGTCCGCGCCAAGACCTCGCAACACTTTTCAGGGCGGATCTATCTTCATGACAAGTTCGCTGGTCGCCGAGTTGTCCAAACTGCGCGGCAGTTGCGGCACTTGCCCTGAACTTTCCAACACTCTCTCTCTCTCTCCCATTTATTGTATTTCTTATCAATCATGGTTGTCTTGATCCACATTATATTCCACATTTGGTTTTGGTTGTCCTGGATTGGTTCTTGATTGAAATCAGTTGAATGCGCAACCGGGGTTGTTCATGGCTGGCTTCTTTCAGCGAGTTGAACACCCATGTTGTTGGTCACATTGGGTTTCCGCCGCATCTTTTGGGGTTCACGCTGTGGGAAAATGAGACGATCTCAAACGCACACGCGCAAATGCAAACGCAAACACAAAAACACGAAGTGAACTAAACACCCGACCGAATTCGAACCAGTCAAACGTTTTGATCCTGTGCAAGCGTCCGAAGTGAGACGACTCGTTTTGTACCCAGGCAAGTCTTTCATAATCATGCTGACGGTTGCAGACAGTTTAAGAACGCTGGATTTTTCGGATTGGAAATCTGGGCCATGAGGTTGGCCGGTTCGTGAGCATGTTGTTGGGCAACAGGTCCGCACAAAAAAATGGTCTCCTGAGTTTCCTGTAAGGGGTGAAATAAAAAAAAAATATTCATGCACCCAAGAAAACCAAGAATATGATAGAAAATGATGTGATGAACCTTGATCACCAAATCACACAAACGAAGCCCGGCTAAGTTTGTGGGCAAAGCCCTCGTCGACCAAATCTGTTGCCATCTCGCGGTAAACACAAAGTGATCCATGTCATTGATCAAGTGTCTTCGCAAACGATGTCACAATTTGACCGCAAAACTCGCATAACTTCAAGACAGACCCAAACCTGACCAATTTCACATGCTGATCTGGGACCCACACAATTGGCTGAGAAGATTGTTCCTTCAGAGTTTTGTCCTACAGGTGACTGGGCATTCAAGGGCAATGGGAAGAAATTCTGACAACGTGCAGCCTCCTTGGAACTATTCTCTTCGGAAGGTTCTTTCCTTCTATCAGCGTTTAGCAGGTTCCATCTGAATTTTCCAGCAAAATCAACAAGACAATCGAAACAACAACTCACATTCGCCTCGTACGCACCGAAGGTGATTCGGCCCTTCGTCTTGTGCTCTGGGCATGATTGGCATCAGCCCTCAGATGGTCAACAGCGTTCCGCAACTCTGCGAAAGAACAAGCAGCACAAAACCACAGCAGAGTTTTGTAGTTTTTGTTATTTTTGTTCTCCACTTGAAAGGACACTCGACTCAGTGCCACATAGTGCCACATTTCAGCTTCATTGAGATTGCAACGGCATAGGTCCGGCTAAGGTTTGGGGAGCTGAGCAAAGTTGTTGTTGCTGCCACTAGTCATGGTTGAGAATCATGTTTCCCTCCTTCAGGACAGTTTTTAAGTTGAAGATGTTGGGAACTCACATGCATCACAAACATCGCTCGGTTGAATTCAAAACTGGATGTTTGGGAATCGAACAATCATGAATGTCGAAGGCTGGTAGGTGAACTGATCAAAGTTGGTTTTATGTTTGTAGTTTTGATCCACATTCTGCAACAGGTTCATGTAGAATCTGGAAGTTCAAGCGCAGCAAATGTGAGCATTGACCTCAGGGAACCAAGTTCAACGACTGGAATTTCATCACTATCACCGTGACGTTATCAAACCATATCAAACACAATTAGTGATGAACTTTATCAAGTGTGGTTATTTTCCCCAGTTATCAAACACAATGTTTCCAAAATTTGTACCTGGGGAAAAATTGACCACACTTTTTCTCGCCATGCCTTCTCCTGCAGTGAGCACTCATTTTTCTTTGGCCACCGTGCCCATCAATTCAGTACTACACGGAACGTTTGATTTCGAAACTCGTTGCATGTGGCCAATAAAAGTTTAAAATAATGCTTTGGCAAGACCCGCTCCGATTCCAAGTCATTCCCTGACAAAACATCAAACTAAACCAATCGAATTTCTTTTATATGAAAGACATGTTGAATGTCATGCATTTAAACAAAGAAATATGCAGTTAAGCTACAACCGTATGCATGCGAACTTACGATTACACGATGTAATGTGGAAGGTTTTTGGACTGTTTCCTGAAGTCATCACTACAAACATTGCACCTGACAGCGGGATCTACAGTAGACCTAAAATAACCATTGTTGTGGTTTTCAATGGTCCAAATGTGAGGCAAGTACGACAACGGTTTGGCGATAATGCACTGACAGAGGGAGAATTTCCACCGGAGATTGCAAAACAAACGCCACAGCAAAAGATTGAGAACTCCAGGAGTGCAGCGGCCCCAGCTTGTAGATACAAATGCTGAACATGCAGATGTGCACATATTCAAGTACACATGTGAACGCCTACATGCGGAGGTACGAAAAGTGTGCGTGCACGCGTAGTTATGTACGTGCGCCTGCACCAGCAAAGGCGAAGTTGGGTTGGCGCTAACTTATTTAGGCGTCCTACAGGTAGCTAATTCAAAAGCAAAAGCAACGCTCTATCTCCTGACATTTGATTAGGATTTTGGTACGGTTTTGCGTTTTCAGCCAGTACATACATTTGGTACGCTAGTTTCAATATTGGTACGCTACATCGGTGCATGGTACGGCAACAAGGTACGCAGATACAACACGAAGGTACGCAGGTACACATTGGTACCGTACATAGGCACATGGTATGGTAGAAAGGCACGCGGCTGCAACAAGAAGGCGCGCAAATTTAAGTATTAGTACGTTGCATGGGCAAAGGGAGCAGTAGAAAATGTACGCTGATACGAGAAAGTGCGATAGATTTACTATTGGTACGTTACAAGGGGTATGGTATGGTATATGGCAAGTATACTGGTACAACATGGCATACTAATTCAAAACACATCAAAACGCCCTTGCAAACAAGTACCATGACTTTTCTTTCTCGACGCGCAAACCCAATTTTTGCATGACAAGAATCATGAGTCAAAAAGTTCAGTGGGACTAGTAACGGGGACCTGGGTCATTGACTCAGGAAATGACAGTCACTGAGAAGACTTAAATGGAATCAGATTTCAAAGGCATCAAGCTATTTAAATTAAAAATAACAGGAATGTTTCCTTGCGACTGTCAGGTGAATTTCATGTGGGCCGAGAGAAAAACCGATTTGAATGATTACTGACTGATGGAAGGTTGGTTCTGAGGATTATAAGGGGATTAGTGCAAAATATAGCAGCCGATCAAGGGATTTGCGACTGATATGATTTAGCGATCCTTTTGGGGATTCGTGACTGGTGTAGTGACCGGGTTGGGACTTAGTGACTGATATAGCAACCGGTTGGGGAGTAGCCACCATTTTTCTGATTTGTGAATTACAGTAGCGGTCACGATTATAGTGACTGATTTGTGGATTGGTGGTCCGTATTGTAGTGATTGATTTGTGGATTAGTGACCGATTTAGTGACAGATCTGCGGATTCGTGACCGATTTAATGACAAATCAGCAGATTAGAAACCGACACAGTGTGCTATTTTGGTGCGACTATATGTACCAACGATATGTACCAAAAACACGTACCAAAAAAATTACATATGTACCAAAATGTTGTACCAAATCAGCGGCTGATATGAGCCAAATGGTGAGCGATTTGCTCTCTCTATTTCATCATGTTTCATCGGTTCTGACACTTGGCACTCCCAACATGCAAGCTACTGCCAAATCTGCCGCGGCCTGTTTTAACTGCCAGAGTGGAAAAATATTAGTTTGGAACCGGTGCCATTTCCACCAGTTCAGTGCGCAGCTGAGCTCAAGCGGTGAAACAGCATGGTTCACAGTGCAAAACTGGATAATGAAGAAACCGCAAGAGAAACCAAAGATTCTGATTGGGAAAACAAGCTAGAAAAACGTAGGGGTGGGGATCGGGTGGGTGTTTTGAACTTGATGCCAAGCACTGCCGTTTCCATGCATGCTGTGGTGAATGCCTTGCAGCCAAGAAGCACGTTGAAGACCACGTTCAAAACAAATGTGAACAAGTACACAAATCGTTCTGACACTTGGCACTCCCAACATGCAAGGAGTGGAAAGATGTTAGTTTGGAACCGGTGCCATTTCCACCAAATTAGGATTTGGGACCAAGTAACCAAACCAGTTTGAACAGCAGGTCCCGCTGAAAAAAACCCAAGATAAGTTGTGGGACCAGCAGTTAAAACTTACGCCAGTGCAATACTGCCGTGGCTGGATGGATTGAAAGCCCGGGATTGATGGACCAAAGATCCCTGAGGCTGAAACGCACGCGCCGCTCAGCAACGAACTAGGCAGGCAAAGGATTGGGCGGAACCCATCGGCTGAGAAAATCTGCACGGGTGTTCCGGAACCCCCGGTTTGGCTGAGCATCAAGGATGACATTGTGAGATGCAAGGATGAAACTTACCCTTTCTAAGGGACAACACATCGGGTATTTCGTACTGAACAAGGTGTTCAAACGTGATTCTGCTCCGGTGTTGTCTGTACCTGGCGCGAAGATCAGATTGACCCTCGAATGCGACGACTGGCGAATCAGCAAGTGGAAGTTGGCCAGTTGGGCCAACGCTTTCAAAAATGCAATGTGTTTCTGCAAACCACCCCCCAACAAAATGTCATGTTGGGTGGAATCATCAGGGCCAAAACGCTCGGAAAACCATCGCGGGCGTTGACCCGCGTGCTGGATAAAGCCCCCAATCCCGCAAACATGCTGGTCAGCAAAAGCATCAGCATAGGCATCACCCTCCCAGCGAGGCTTGGGTCGCATGCTCACTACCCATTGCCCAGATAAGAGCCATTGCTGGAACAAACCAAATACTTGCAACGAGTTGGGGGAAAGTTTCCTAGATGGACTAGCACGGTCACGAATGCGCATCCAAATGCGTTTGGGGGTGATGGGCACGTTCAAAAGATCTTGAATGGTATGCACAGCATGGTGGCGCACAGAAACTAATTTGCTCCCAACCGGAACCGAGGTGTGGGGAGGAGACTGCATGAAAACAAGCTCCGGGCTGAGACACCGTTGCAAGTCAGGCCAAGCCCCTGGGTCGCAGCTGAGCTGCGTGTCTGGGGGCTTGGCGAGGTCAGCATACATCCAATGCAAATGCACCCTGAATGGCGGATAAAGGGATGTACACCACATAGCCAGACCAATGAATTTCTCGAGGGTTTTCTTCTTCATGGTTTTGTGTAGGATGATATATTGGATCATGCGAAGCAATTTGGAGCACTTATCCTGGTGGAGAGAGACAAGACCTGCATTGAAGTCAAAGGACCACCCTATCCATGTTTGATGCGGGCCCAACCAACACTTCTTCCAACTCACGGGAATATGGAACAGCTGGCACAGCAAAACCAAATATGTGGCTCGCAGGGCGGCCACCTCATTGGGGCATGGAGATCAGGAAGTCATCCACGAACAATAGGAGGGAATGCTTCGTATACAAGAATGCATCGAACCATCTTACAAGAAAAAAACCCATGCGGCCCCGCCAATGTGAAGAACCATGAATGCCTTGCAGCCAAAAAACACGTTGAAGATCAAGTTCAAAACAAACGTGAACAAGTACACCAATCAACCCTCTCACTATGTGGTTCATATCAGCCGCTATTTTGGTACAACAATTTGGTACATGTCTTGAATTGGGTGCACTGTTTTCTTTTTTCCAGATACGGTGCGCATCCGTACCAAAAATTTGACATATGCACCAAATGGGTCACTAATCCACAGATCTGTCACTAAATCAATCACTAATCCACACATCTGTCACTAAATCGGTCACTAATCAACAGATCTGTCACTAAATCGGTCACTAATCCACAGATCTGTCACTAAATCGGTTGCTAATCCTCAAATCAATCAATGCAGTACGGACCACTAATCCGCAAAGCGGAAAAAATGATGACTACTTCCCCAATCGGTTGCTTTGCTGGTCACTAAGTCCCAACTCGTTCACTTTCACTAACTCCACCTACTTCTCGAGACCAACATTCGATCACTTACTGTTCATTCAAATCGATTTTTCTCGCGGTCACTAGTCCCCAAAACGCAAATCTTATCCACACGGAGTTTGCTTGATAGTCGCAAGGAAATATTCGTTGGATTTTCATCATTCCGCGGTTCCATGCTGACATCAGGTGATTTGCATCATGGTCCTCACCTAGCACCTTTTGGTGTACAAAAGCTATGTTTAAATTTTTGTTATTCGTTTCTGCCATTCAGTGTCCAACCACAACCCGCACCAGTCGAACCAGAACCCGCAAATTGCGCCAAGCCATCCAAAAACCATGCAAGCAAAGGCACCCCAATGTGTACCGAAAGCACTCAAATCCGTACCAAATTTTCCGTACTACGTACCAAATCCCCATACCCCGTACCAAACGGGTATGGTCAGGTCAACGTTGATGGCCTGCAGGAGTCTGGACGTCGGACCATGTGCGCTGAATAATGCGACAGGTTTGCCATTGCCAACTGTTTCCCATAAATTGCATTACATTCAATAAACACTCCAAAACCGAAAAAAAAATCGCCCCATCCGAACTCTGAGCGGGTTTTCCCTGCTGCAATGTGAGGGCAGGCACGTCGCCAACAAATACAACGCAAGGCGCGCTGAACAAATTGTAGCCTGATGTGCCCCCCCCCCGTAATCCTGCATCTGACCGCACGCAATTCAATTGGGCGGCCAGCGCGTGGGATTGCTGGAAGGTTGTTGTTCCCGGCGGAAGATCAATAGTTGGTTACTTTTTGCTACACATTATCAAGTTTGAACTCCACTTCACATTTTTTTGCCCATAGCCCATGGTTTGTTCGCCTTTATCCAACATTATATGCTCACGGTAAAGAATTGTAGAACACATCAACGCCTGAAACAAATCAACGCCTGAAAAAATAAGCGTCCACACACCGCTCGTATGCAACCTAGCACGCCCTCGGCCACATCCACACATGTCCGTACCGGTACACGTCCCCCCTCATGCACTACGTCTTGACACTCGCGTGAAAGCGCCGCGAGACCTGCCTATGATGATCGCTTTTGTCCATCCCATCGCTCTTTTCGAGCAGCAACACTAGGGCACGCCTTTTATATAATGTAATCGTGTTTGTTATTTCAATGTTTCAATTACACACTTATTCCTTCACCATTTGAGCGTTCCTTTTTTGAACCCAGGCTGAACCGGGCCAACTTACTATACTATCGTTGTTCCTTAACACTTACTCCCCTATGCCCCCCCTTCATGCTGCTTCTAATGTCAGGACCAAGAACAACTTGTACATTGGGGAATACCGGTCCCCAAGACATCAAACGAGTGGAATGTTTTTTTTGCTTTGCGCCGGCTCGCGTCGACACTTTGGCCACCATCCTTTCAGAAATGAGGGTGGGCAAAATTTACATGTTTTTTGTACTTTTGCACGAAATTTTGTCCGGAAAATTGCCAAACATGGTTTCCGGCTGCATGCTGCCAGGGTGACCATCGAGACATATTTTTCACGAACATATTTAATTTATCGTCCCACTTTGCTGGAGGGACTCCGTCGCAGATACATTTGCAAATTTTGTTCCCACTGTGTACAAGGATCCCAACAAACAGCCAGTGCAATCCAATAGTGGTGATTTGATTGTTGTGTTGTTTTGCGTTGTCGACGTGCCAAGCGTGTTGCCCAATTTTGCGTGCCACACAGCCGTTTTTGCCACACATCCGGCCCATTGTTCATTCCAGGGCCCGAGCTGGACCCAGCTGACAATTCATCGTAGCATTGGCCGCTGTACTTGGTCCAGTTTCGACACTTGAAATCTTGCCGAGTGGAAATGGGCCAGTGAAAACGAGAGCCAAACGGTACCCCAGAGAGCATGACATTTGCATACCGAGCCTGTGTAAACCCATGTGCCTCCCTCGGGATTTGGTGGTCTACTTGCCTTATACCCATGTTTCAACAAAAAGATTGGTCTTCAACGCAGCCACCACTTCAACACCGCACATGGCCCCACGCGCGACAAATCTTGCACATATAGCCCATATAGTAACGGTCATTCCCAATCTGAAACGTCTACTTGACCCTAGCTTGGATGCTGCACAAGGATGTCCCGGAACTGGACATGCACGCTGCGCCCAAATGTGCGGTGGATGCCGCGCCAAAGCCTCGCGTGGACGCTGCACCGTACCCTTCCGAAATCAAGGTGGGCTCCGGCAAACTAAGCCGTGACAACCAATTGAGTTTTTTTCTTGAACTATTTGATTTTTAACAAGGTACTTTCACCTGGTGTTTTCAATACATTCTTGATTGATTTTAAAACACTTGACCCAACCTGCAAACCAACCTTTGAAATGAAATTGTTCGTTGACCCGATTGAAACTACCTCAGGCCAAGTTTGACCAAATGCTCACCCACAACAAATTCAAAAAATTTTGGCACGCCAAACCGACATAAAAGCTCGAACCATGAGTAAAGCCACGTGTTCAATCCCAAGAACAACAACAATTTTGAAAAACCGGAAAAAATATACAAAAAAATGCAATTTTTCCATCATACACTTGGGACCCTCACGCCTTCCAATCGAACCATCCACCAGCAGCACCTCCCAACAGCGCCACCCAACAGCACCCGCCAACAGCGCCTGCCCACAGCACCTGCCGACAGCACCTGCCAACAGCACGTTCCTGCACATGTCCGCCGGCACCTGGCAACAGCACCCGCCCACAGAACCTCATGTCGTTTACTTCCGCATTTCAGGACATTTCATTTCGTTTCGCACGCACGCATTCCCGTCCGAGTCAGGTTCACTGCTACGGTCCACGAGGGACATGGGAAAAGAAAAACTAGAATTACACACATTCAATCACCATTGCTCCGACAAAACTGTACAAAGGATTGTTCATGTGACAGCCATTGCTGCACATTCCGCGCTGCCGAAAGCCATGGTGAATGAAATGTATGGTGTGCAAAAGCCTTCAATCGGTCATCCGGTCATCCCATCTTAGCTGGGGACGCCCTTGGCGCCTGTGAGGCTTGGAAACAAAGTTCCGTGTCCAATTTTGGCACGGGTTCCAACTACAAACTATTGCTGGCCATCGATCTTCTTGACATGCAATGTGAGCAGCGAACCGAAATTGACCAACCAGAAGTTTTTCCGTCCACGATTTCAAAGGATAGAGATGTTCTGCAGCTGCCAGCTTGTGATTCATTTGTATCATCGCCGAACGCCAATCCCCATCCAGCACCGGAACCCAACCAACTATCGACCTTAGCATTCGCCTCCAGACAACATCAAGGTGAGAAAATTGGGCCGCAGTCAACGGACAATTACTCAAACCATACAACACAGTGGGCGTGATCACAGCATCAAAAAATTTCAGTCGCAATTTCAAGGACACGTGTCGATTGAGCTGTGTTCCTCTGTGCTCATGAAATTTCATCCAAGCCACCTGAACACGATGCGTTACATCAATGGCAGCCCTTATCCTCAAGTCACCTGGCAATTTTTTGCCCAAATATTTGTGCGGATCCGTGCCATGCAGAATTTCGACCATATCACCTTTCAGTTCCAAAAAGTTTGAACGTTGCGAGTTTGCTGTGGTTAATATTTTGGTCTTTGTGCTGTTCAAACTCAGTCCCACCAGTGACAGTTCTTCAATCAGAGTCTCCAGCATCAGCACCAGTTCCGCTTCACTTTTGGCATATATGATCAAGTCGTCTGCAAACCGCACATTTGTTAGACATTCATCGGCTCCAACATCCCAACCACATTGATTTAGTCGAAATTTCCATTTTCGCAAAGCATGTTCAAGGGCAGCATTGAAAAGCAGCGGGCTGATGACGTCCCCTTGCTTGACTCCACGTTCGATGCGAAAATCCTGTCCTGAGATCGAACCATTTTGCTGACTATATATGGATGCAAGCACTCGTAAATACTGGCGAGGCACCTTTTGCAAACGTAGTGCTTCAAACAAGGAATCATATTCGATGCAGTCAAAAGTTTTCTTCAAATCCACACTGGCGCACCACAGAGGCATTGACCATTCGAGCGACTTGCCACACATTGTTTCGAAAATGACGAAAGCATCCCTCACGCCAGAATCAGGCCGAAATCCGACCTGGTCTTTGCATTGCTCTTTTTCCAAAATAGGCCTCAAACGGTTGTACAGCAATTTTGCAAAAAATTTTGTATGTGATTTCCAGTATGGCAATCGGACGCCAATTGTTCGGTTGCTGCAGATCCCCCGCTTTAGGCAGCATTGTGAACATGGTGTTCTGCCAAGTCTCCTCCAAGCAACCTGTTTGCATCATGTCATTGTAGATGGTCACCAGGCGTTGATGTAATTCATCGCTTCCAAAAATGAAATATTCCGCCAGGACATCGTTACAATCAGCACACCGGTTCTTCCGCATTTGCTTGAACACTTGTTTCAATTCATGTACGGTGAAGGGAGGTACATCTCCGAAACCATTCGCCGCAGTTTCCTCCAACAATTTCTGCACATTCGGCGAGTTGAACCCACTGTCTGACGAAAAATGTTGCCAAGGTACCGCGCAAAGTCCTCTGGTATAGGTTTCCCATGGGATCTGGACACAAGATATCTGACAGGAAGGCTGTGACAAGCATGTAGACGATCCAGAGCAGAGAATTCCTCCAATACATTTTGAATCTTGGAAGCCCTTTGTTCACGAAGTTTTTTGCGCAGTTGTTTGCGTATTGTTTTGGATAATTCCGCCCTGCGTAGCGGTGACTTTTCCATTTTCCTTTGCTCCAACAAGGATTGAAAATCACTGTCTTGAAATGAATCCAATGCATGAACCAGCCCATCATTGTTCGACAACTGCCGCACCACATCTTTGCAAACAGCTTCCAAACCATGTAAAGTCGAATCACGGCAAGATCGCGAAGACTTGTTGAACTTATGATGGTACTGTGTTGGAATTCCGTTGTCATCAAGAATAGGTTTCCACCCACGTTTGATTTTTCTTTTGTGATATTGTTTCCTTCCTTTCGATCTCTGCGGTTTGAAATGGCAAAGACCGCTCGGTGATCGGAACCAACATCCAAATCATTTGACGCGTGGGAAGAGAGCAAACATAACGAACCAGAACATAGCACGAAAGCAATCCGACGCTTGGCACCCATGGAACTGCAGAATGTCCACGTCTCCATGCCAAGGTCGTGATGGCTATCATCATTGGCAATGACAAATCCAAAACCTGCACGAAATTCCGCAAACATAGCTCCACGTTGTCCCACGTCAAGTTGCAAATTGAAATCGCCCCCAAGGATGACTTGACGACCGGCTCGGAAAGCTCCAGCTACAAGTCGGTGAAGCTGATCAAAAAAGGTTTGAAATTCCTCGTATAAGTCGAGTCGAGTCGAGTCGAGTCGAAGCCTGTATGCCCAAATGGGCGGCCCGTCTTGGGCACAGGCGTGAAACATTGAATGACATTAAATCAAATTAAAATATATCTACTCTGGCCTCATGTCAAAGATGCTGGAAAATGCAAAGAAATCTGGAAGAAGACTACTCCACAGTTCCCTATCAGCAGCCACCACCTTCCAATCGCCGAGGCGTTTCCAACGACAAAACGTATCAAACAAACTATCCCATCCTTGTATGGGTCTCCCTGTTCGTTTCGGCAGAGTCCAATTCCAGGAAATGACCCGTTTCAACCAACGACATGGAGGCAACTGCGCGACATAGGATCCAAAATTCCAGTATTGCCGGAGGCATTGCAACGACCAAGGTTTGACATGTGCCAGCTGCGTGCGTTCCATCACCCGCTGGTTCCAAAGATGAAGTGTCTCGTGCCACGGGTTGTTCCAGTTTATCCCCGGCGGGGGGCCCACCACGGAGCGCAGAAGTCGGCGGAAATGCACATCAAGACATTTCAAATCAGTTTTGTGCACTTTCCTGTGCGCAGCACCAGAAATAGCAATAGGTGTGATGATGGCATCAAAGTATTGCAATCTGCGTTTCATAGACACTGTTTTATCGCACAGAATGTTCCGGTTTGCAAAAAATGCCCCAGAAGCTGCTTGAAGGTGGTGTTGCACGTCCAACTCATGGCCGCGCAAGATATCGCCAGAAATCATGCAACCCAACCATTTGTGACATGCATCAAGATCCAGTATCTCCACTGACAACCCGTTTGGGGTTTCAAGTGTGTTTGGTGCCTGCGCTTGCGTTGTCAGGACCTGTGTCTTGGCTGCATTCAAGACCAGGCCTACTTGACCAAGGTGGTTCACTAGACTATCCAACAATGACGCTGCATGGGCTTCAGAGGTGCACAATTTTCATTTTTTTTTCATTTCATGCCTGATCGCCGGATGGCGGGCCCCTTTAGGGCACAGGCCAGTGAAAACATTCTAGCAAAAAAAATTGCTGAAAGCAATTCGTCTCATCGCAAATGGAACTCCACAAAGTCACGGGCCAAGCAATTCCAGAGTTGTATTTCTTGCGCAACATCGACCCAGCCAGGTAAATCATTGTATCGACAAAAGGTTTCAAGTTTGGAATCCCAAGTTTGTATGGGTCGTCCAAGCACCGCCGTCCCTTCCGGCTTCCAAACAACCAGTCTTTTCACCCACCTTGCTGAAGGTAACCTCGCAATATATGCAGCAAATTTCCAATCTTGATGCAAACAAAACGTCGCCCAAGTAGGAATGGAACATTGCTCGACCAAATGGGACACTCTTTTGTTCCAAACATGCAACACATTGTGCCAAGCATCGCTCCAATCAACTCCCGCAGGCGGGCCTACCACACTTCTCACAAGCTTGCGGAAATGACCATCCAACTTTGCCAAGTCCGATGAATGGAGCGTCCGAGAACAAGCACCAAAGCAAGCAATTGGGGTGATAATGGCATGGAAGAATCGCAAGCGTTTCTGGACGGACACATTCTTTGCACAGAGAATTTCCCTATTAGCATAAAAAGCCCGAGATGCCGATTGTAAGTGATATTCCAAATCAATGTTAGCATTTTTGGAACCACCTGCGCTCAGCATGCAACCTAACCATTTATGGCCAACTGAAGGCGCCAGAACTTGAAGTTGTTCACCGCGATGTGTTGTCACTGCCCTTGGTGGTTGAGCCTCCGTTGTGATCACCATTGTTTTTGATGTGTTGAGAACCAAACCAACCTGCTCCAGTTCGGCAACCAGTTTGTCCAACATAAGCAATGCATCCTGACAACTGCGCGCGAAAATCAAAATGTCATCGGCAAATCGTAGGTCCAACAATCGTGGCATGCCATCTTGTAAATCGAATCCTAAATGTTCGACTTTCGGTCGCCATGATTTCATTGCATCTTGAAGAACAGCTGAGAAAAGCCGGGGGCTGAGGACACATCCTTGCCGCACTCCCGCCCGAATGTCAAACAAATCACTCACATCCGAATGTCCAAGTACCCTGCCGGATTGATGGGCGTACAAACTTTCCAGAAGCCAAACCAGGTGATTAGAAACTCCTTGTGCACGAAGCGCTCCCCAAAGTGCAGGCCACCGTATTCTGTCAAAGGCCTTGGACAAATCAAGGCTAATTATCCAAACGGGCACGCCGATCATTCTTGTTTTATCAATGAACAGGTTGGCACTGAGCACATGTTCGTCCATACGCCTACTAGCTCGGAACCCATGTTGTTCCTCGGGTTGGTGCTGCTCCAAAACCTCTTCGATACGATGCAAAACCATATAAGCAAAAACTTTGTAAAATAATCTCACACTGGCAATGGGCCGGAAATCGTTTGATGTAACAGCCTTGGCTTTCTTGGCCAACATGCGGAAAAAGGTAATTCGCCATGAATCAGGTGGGTCACCATGACGTAGAACTTGGTTGAACAAATCCTGCAAAACTTGCCACACCTCGTGCGGCGCAAATTGCAACAGTTCAGCCACAACACCCGCATCGTCACTTGCCTTGTCACGTTTCAATCTGAAAATTGCTGTCTCCACCTCATCGAAGGTCCACGGCGGCTCATTGTCATCTAAATTGCATGGACGGCTTGGTGCTTGAACTTCTCCATGGAATAATGCACTCAAATCACTCGCAAATATTTCAACCACAGGATGGTTCACAACATTTTGACCGAACGATTTGCGATTCAAACTCCGCAAGTGTCGCCAATGACGAGGGTGACAAAGCCATTCATCTATTCTAATTGCCTTCCATTCCTTGACTTCTTTCTTTTGCAATTTTCGAATTGTGAAAGTCAAACGTTTTCGCGATTCAGAGTTTTGTGCTTGCCTCCGCTGTCGCTGCAACATCTGCAAGTGCACGGATGGGGCAAGGGCCCGAACCTGGACTCCACAATTTCCATGATGAATTCCACCTTTCACCAGTGCTGCTTCCAAAGAATTGCAAGTGATACGGGAAGATTGCGATAGGAAATTGTGCAAAAAATTGTGGAAACCGTGAGCTTCACCATGTTCATTCAAATGCGGCCTCCAATGTTTCAAACTACGTTTTGGTTTCCATCTCTCCAACCGGACTGCCCTCCAGCTCAATATGCAATGCACGCATCTGCGATCCAAACCTGTTGCAATCGCGAAATCGTTCCATGATCGCCCCATAATGGCATGCATGCTTGTGAGGATGGAATCTAATTGTACATGCGCACCATCCATGCTACGAATGCAAGTCCAACTGTCATTTGCATGTTCGACTGGCCGCAACCGATTGCAAATTTGAAGCCCATGTTGCATGACCCATCTTGCAAAAACATGCCCCCGTTCAGTCCGCGGGCCTTCCCCGCAAGCGCCCAAAAAGTCAAGTTCGTCTCCAACAAGTGGAGCGCCCAAACAAGCATTGAAATCACCGCCCAAGATAGGAATACACCCTTCTCGCACACAGTTGTCCAATAAAATGTTCACTAGCTCGTAGGTCTGCAAGACTGCATCGTCTCCATCCCAAGCAGTAGGAAAATAGCATGAAAACACTCGGAATTTCTTGTCGCCAAGGACGAATTGCAAAACGCACACTCTACTCGAAAAAGGCTGGAAAATCACCTGTCTAAATTGTGCGTGATTCTTTCGATGCACGACCACTCCGACTCCTCGACCATGCTCGCCTCCACTGAGGTAAACACAATGGCCATGCAACGTTTGAAACACCTCACTCTGCTCTGACCTCCATGTTTCGCTGACACAAACCAAGTCAAAATGAGCATCGGCAAGTTCAACGCAAAAATCGGCAAATCTTCCTCTGTCCCGTATGCTCTGTACATTTCTTGACACCACATGCAGCTGAATAAATTCATGTTTCCCTGTGTTCACATCATTCACTGCCCTTGGTCGAGGCCCATGCCGTCTACCAGCAACAGATTTTCCATGAACACTGCCATCCACAAGTCCCTATTCCAAAGAATCCAAGAACTCCGACAAGGTTTCCTTCATGCCGTCGCTCACAAACTCACCGCTTTCATCTGCCCACACGACCTCCCCCCCGGGCATCCACCGAAGCGATGTTGTGGAGACGCTTGTCACCACGTACTCTCACTTGAAACCACTTGTAACTCACCACAACATTGTTCGGATCATATTTGTCACACTCAATCAACATCTTCTTCATTTTGCTCACAAGTTTGCACTTTCTCCTCTCCAGCGGGGTTCGGTTCTCCGATGCCCACAAATTGTTTTCCACCATGTTTGTGTTGAATCTCTGCGTGCGGACAAACTTCATTGCATTGCCTGCTGTGTCGAATTGTGCGAATGCCACCGTTGGAGAAGGGTTTGTCGTATACACATGTTGGAAGCCAGTCACGTCTTTCAAAGCACCAACAACAAGTTTTTCCGCCTCCTCGTTGTCCATGTCCACAAACCCTCCGATCACGACCTTTTCCTTTTCAACCTGCTCTTCCTCTGAGTGATCTGGGCCTCGCTCCTTGTGTGCCTCCAGTTTTGCAATCCTTTCCTCCAGTTTTTCCCTGGCCTCCCTTTCCTTCCTCACCTCCTCCCTCAAACCTTGCATTGTGGTAGTCACATTCGCCTCGAATTCCCTGAGCGTGTTGCCCAACTCCTCACGCATCATGCTGCGAAGTGCACTGATGGTAGCCGCGCTCATCTCCACCTTGCTAGTTTGAACTGTGTCACCTGCATCTCCTGAAAACCCATCACTTCCCAATGCTCGCGGTACCATTGCCTCTGCATCCTTTGCAGCCTTTGCACGGGCTGACGCCTCTCTATCTGGAGTTCCTTCCTGCGCCCCACGTTTCACTGCAGCTGTTTTGTTTTCGTCTGTTTCCATGGCATTCGTGATGGTCAACCATCCTTTCTCGAAGTCACCCGTGAGGTCTTGCCAGTTTGCTCCTGCAGAATTTGCTTCCCCGATTGTGGTGCTGTGTTTGTACTTATCATATCTTTGGTAAGCTTTGCTACCCTGATTCTTTGGATTGTCACTTTGGAATTTGATTTCGGGGTCACCATTTCTGAGCAAATTTTTTTTGCTCGGACGACAACGGCATGGCCCCAGAGAAAACTAAACGCCAGAGCCGCTTGAGCCGCTTGAGCCGCTTGAGCCGCTTGAGCCGCTTGAGCCAAAATGGCTACAGAGGTGCACAACAACAAAATATCATCAGCGAAACGAAGGTCCAATAGATTGGAACCACCATCACCCAAATCCATGCCCATGTGCTCACACTCTCTCCTCCACAACGCCATCCCATATTGTAAAACAGAATTGAAAAGATGTAGGCGTAAAACGCACCCTTGTCGCACACCAGCATGAATGTCGAAATGTTGGCTTGTGTCTTCACCATCCACAACCTGACCTACCTGATTTGCATACACATGCTGCAATAGCCAAATCATGTGATCGGAAACGTCTTGCTCCCGCAAAGCGCGCCATAGTTTTTGCCAGCACACTCGGTCAAAAACCTTGGACAAATCAAGGCTGACCATCCAGAGCGGGCAATTGTGTGTCCAGGTCTTGTCTAATACCACATTCACTGCGGGGAGGTGTTCTTCAAGTCGACGGCCTGAGCGAAATCCATGCTGTTCTTCGGGGTGGGCATTGTCCAAGTTTTGCTCCATTCGACCCAAAAAGCAAATATGCGAACAATTTGTACATGAGACGCAAGCTTGCAATTGGTCGAAACTCCTCCACCCTCCTCGCCCTCAAATGTTTAGGCAACATGTTGAACAAGGTTCTATGCCAAGTGCTGGGCACCACGCCGTCTTGCTGGATATCATTCATCAACTTCAAGAGGGCAGCCCGATATTGAACACGGGAATGCAATAATAACTCTGCAACCAGGATGAATACCCAGCATGTGGAGCATATGCAGCAATAATCCGATAGTCATGAAAACCAATGCCCATATCAAGATGCATTACTCTCGTGGATGAAATTTTCACATCTGTGATTCTATGACGGTGCCTCGCATGAACCAAAGTAGCGACTCCAGCTGAGATAGTTGGTAAGCCCGTGCCAAAACAAATCTGCGTCGAGGTATTTTCTTGCAGCTCCACGATTTTATGCGAACTCCCGGTCTCACTGAAGAGTATCTAATCCCAACTGATGGGACTCAGCTCCCTTGCCAGTTCACTGAGCCGATCTGCATTGTTCAGCCTCGCGTTTTTTGTAAAGATTTGAAGGCAATCAAAAGTATCGAATGTTGCATTTTCAAAAGCTACACCACCTGGAAAACTGCTTGTCTCATTGCAATGTGGTGGTGGATGAAGTGAAACGTTCTGACTCGGACGGAGCTGTCCCTAATGGGACGGGGTGGCGCCCCGATCTTTACTTTTGCCTCCGCCTTTGCCGTGTTTTTTCAACACTGCCTTGGCTCTGTCCATGATTTCCTGCAATTGCGCGCGTGATTGGAATTCATCCCAAGCTGCCCAACTATTCTCCCACGCAATTTTCAAGTCGCCATTGCAAGAAGAAATTTGCACAACCACGTGGCCAGCAACCGTCATCTTGGTGTAGTTCTCATCAATGTCGATCTCGCGCTTGACACACCCCCAATCACCAAGTTGCCAACGAAGTCCCAACAGAAACATCTTTCGCGCCTTTGTTGGAATGGGGAGGTCTTGGGTCGCCCACACCCGATTGGACCCATGCTTCATGTTTGCACTCCGCAATGTTGCTATGGCCATGTCCCTTGCATACGAGGAAGAATATTTTGCAAACAACACGCCATTGAACAACGACCCCTTCATGTATGTTTCAGTTGGTTTTCCCAAATTCAATGACTCCAATTTCTCATGCAACCATGTTGTCGCAGCTAGAAGGGAATCACCATCTTGTAGGCCTCCCACCACCATGGTTTTGGACATTTCTTTCTCATTCTGCTGGGGGATTGCTCTGAGGGCATCGATCTGGGCTTGGAGTTCTGCCATTTTGTCGGCGAAACCTGACATGGGTGAAATCTCTGGAACACCTTTGGTCATCAGTTGTTCCAAACGTGTGATACGCACGTCATGATCACCAACTGCATCCTCCACTTTTCCCATGCGTTCATTCAATGTGGCATCCATGGTTGTCAATTTCGAGTCCAAAGGCCCAATGGCCGTCTGGAGCTCTTGGCGGACAATCGCTGCAATCGCGGTCAAGGAAGGGACACTGCTTTCGGAAACTGACTTTGGAGTTCCAATCAACTCATCATCATTTGGTTCATCACCATCCATTTCATGGAGCGGCGACCTGATCCGTCTTTTTTGAACAGGCCTGTCTGGCGTCATGCCAGCCATGCCAATGCAGCACCAGTGCGCAAATTTTTGTTGCCTTGTGCCAACACTTGCCCTTGAACCAACACTTGCCTTGAGCCAAAAGTACACTTTCGTTTCACTTCATTTCAAAAAACTGCACGACAAGGTCCGTTTTCTCGTCCGGTGTCACACCGGAGGCTTAGGGGTGGCACGTCGCCATCTGGCAGTGTGTGTGTGTGAGGCCGAGTCTTGCAAGATCACGCTGGCAGCAAAAAAGCGGTTGCGTTTCCAAGGTGAGCATGGCTGACCAGCGGGCGATGGACGCTTGGACTGCTGCTGACCGAAGGGGGGGCAACAGACCGGCTGCGGGCTTGGGCCAGAAGGCGTAGAAATTGCACAGCTTCCGCCTTGCAGGATCCCCCAGCTCCCTTTCGAATTGCTAACGCTCAATGCCGCGCTCCCCGGCAGCTTTTGCAGCGATGAAAGCAAAGTGGCATGGTCACTTGGCACGGGTGGCGCAGCAGAGCATTCAGCACAATCAGATGGAAGAACCAGAAGCACCACCGGCACCAGCAGCACATTTTGAATGGCCAGCCCTATGTTTCCGGAATGTCGCTACCCGCAACACTGCGATTTGTGGGACCTCAAAATCATTACACTGGAGCACGTCTTCCAGCGTGGCTTTCATTTTTGATCAAATTGGTCCACCCGGACTGGACAAGTTTGCACTTAAGACCCACGAACTATAGGTTCAGGTGTTGGACCATGGGTCCCCGAGTCAAGGTTTCAACGAAGTTGAAAACCAGTGTTCATATCGGGATGAAACATCAGCTTGGTAATAGGGTGATTACAAAGATGTTTCAAATTGCGAGTTTGGGTAAGGCTCAACTTGTTGACCCCCCAATTTCGGCTTCATTTCGGTTTGGATTGCATGTTTTCTTTACTCCCGTGTGTCGGGCCATTCCTAGTTGATCGATTTTTTAAGAGCGCCATTGCTTCCGGCTCACTGAAATTTGGGACCAATTTCGAAAAGAGTTGAAAAGAGCGCCGTCCGCACAACAATTTTCCAACTGACGTCCACTGTTTTCCCATTTGCGTTGTCCTATTTATGTTTTCCCATTTGTGCCCCGTATTTTTGGCAAATATTTGGCTCATGTGTTTTCCAGTTGTTTGTTTTCTGTCCGTTTGTTTTTCACTTGTCTCGTAGTTTCGCCTTGCCACTGCGGAACCCCATTTGATGCCCACTTGTCTCCGATCTCTCTTCAGTTGCGATCCCTTCGTTTCCCAATCCCAGCCTTGTACGGGGAAGCTTGCTTATCGTATATCTCTCATTCGCCTTTTGTTTCCCAGGTGTATCGTTGTTTATTCATGTTTATTTTCATTTGCCCCCACTTTTTTGCTTCCATTTTGTTGTTGAAGGGGAATTGCTTGTGATTACGGGGCACACAGCGCGTGGTTAGCGGCGGAAAGCCCTGCAAAGAAATCAACCCAAAGATTCCACGATTATGGGTTGTACGGTTTCAACGTCGTAATGTTGTAACCGTAAGAGTTGTGAATATGTAGTTTGGACATTTTTGGACGCGATTGTGGTTGGGACATGATGTTGTGCTCTCATGTTGTTGTTTTGTTTGTGTTTTGCAGTGTTTCCGTGCTCAATTCTGCAAATTCGAGTGCCGTGGTCGTAGTTTTTTACATTGCTGGAGCTCACATACCGCGCTGCTCAGTTTGATGTCAACAATGCCACAGGATTCTCAGAAAACCGATTTTTCCAAATTTCCAACAGTGTCAAAAAAACGATCCCAAAAAGGTTGCTGCATAATCCGTGACCGCAATTTCACGAGCTCAAAATCACATCATGTGCTCCAAAAATTGGGTCAGCACCAAAAACAGTTGAGATCCGTAAAGAAAAACGCTGGAACGCAAATTGGGTGCGGCAATCCGACCCCTCATAAGCGACTGAAATATCCTTCGCATGATCTCACCAAGTGTCCCACGCAACAGGAACCAAGGAAGGGAACCACGGACGGGAACCAAGGTCGTGGAGAGTAATGCGGCCCCAGAACGGAAACCTCCCAAGGATTGATCTAGCTACTGCCATGTTATTTTTGGCAAAGATTTGGAAATATGGATGAAAACACCACCTTGGAATGTCATGGTATACCTTTCCAATTGAGCCGTGCTCAAAAGGTCTTGCATCTGTCTATGTCGTAAGGATTTGCTTACGCAGCCACTTACGCATCGCTTACGCGACCACAATGTCAGCTTACGCGCATCGTTGCCCCCTTTTGGCTTACGCGGAAAGCTTACGCGGGCTTACGCGACCCCAGTTTTTGCTTACGCCAGTCTCCTTATGACAATCCCCTTACTAAAAATGAACACCGGGGTTTATAGCGTGGCTCAATTGTTTTTTCTGCAATTTTTTTGTCCGTTGCCTCTCAATGTTGGTCCCCTTTTTCAGAGGCGTTGTGCCGGCACTACAAGTAGTTAAAACAAGTACATTCAAACATAAGAACAGTGGACAGCAAATCCAACCATGTCAGCTCAAGAATCGCATTGGTCTTGCAATAAGGGGGGTTGACGATTAGGGGGTCGTTTTAGATTGTTTACCTCAAATTCCTGACAAAAACATACACACAAGACTAAAACTAAGACATGTAAAATGAAAACTTGTGGAAAAACAAATTCCAACTGCGTCGACTGAAGTTTCGAATTAGTTTTGAAGTAGCACCCGGTTCTTCAATTTTCGTTTCTGTCGCACAAAGCTGATTCATAACAATTTTTTCACTCTTTGTTTGCAAGTGAATGGATAAGCCACGGGAAAGGCGCTCTTGAAGGAAGTACAAACCGACTTTTTCTCCGGATCACAGTAGGCACCGAAACCCCAGTCTGTTGTTTTTTCGTCGGCATTTGTTTTCCTCACGTCTGTTTTGTTTTTTTTCCATTATTTTCAAGTTTTTCCCTCCTCTGCGTCCAATTGTGGCGGCACTGAGCCTCCAAGCATGGGAAGGTATCTTGAGTATTTTTTTTAAGCAAAGTATGTGAAATCATTTAGGAAACCTTCTCACAAATGTTCAACGGTGCTTTAAGATGTCTGGGAACGCCGCTTAAAATTCGAAGCTTTGGCGGGCATTTTAAGCGAAATTGCAATGGTTTCCAGACAAAATACCTTAAGTTTGCCAAGGGTTTCGAATGTCCTTCAAAGGTGTTTTGACGAAAATTCAAAAGGCACTGTAAAAAGTGTTGATTTGTTTTAAGGGAACTATACCATGACAAATGTTTTTGAAAGAAGGCAAAAAGACAATAGGCAACCACGTTTCCACTGTGTTCATAATTGCCGTAACAGAGTCTTGCCGAAACTGTTTGAAGAATGTTATTCAAAAAACAATTCGTCTTCAGATCAATGTTTGGAATGCCTTGCACTCTTCCAAAGCAGTTTTACTCGAATCGTATACACAAGTGCAAATATTGCCATTGTCACCAATGTGTTTCTACCAGATTGATGTTTGATTTGCTGGAAATCGCGTTTGCAAAGGCCAGGGTCACGTCCACTGGCGCCTGACACACAACGCGACGGAATCCGAGAATCAAACACAAGAAGTCACGGCAAAACGCACAAAAAGAAGAAACAACGCCTATCAAAAATCAAGAACTCAGGGGAACCAGTCGCACAAGAACTAATTGATGAATAGTTTCGAATTCAAACGTCCGACTTGTGAAAAGTTGCAGCGGCAAATCAGTCAATTCAAAGTGAAAGTCAAAAATGTGTGTGTATATGTATGCGTGACTGAAAGGAATCGCGCGACATCCAGTGTTTTCTCCAAATGTTTGGTCTCTGCGATGGTCCAAAAGGTGGGTTCGCAAAGCGGGCACGTTCGGAGGTCAGTTTTGAAAGCAATCAGCAGAAGCTGCGCGCCCCTGTGGCGAGAATCGCGTTCACTAGCAAATCAAAATCATACAAAAATTCGAGTAATCCAAGGATTTTTGGAGGATCAGATGCCCAAAAAAAACACACGCCTGTGGCGCGTTGCGAGAGGGCACTTGCAAGTCAAAATCAAAACCAACGACGGGTTGGCGATGATTTTGACAGGTCAAATGGACAAAGACCAATTACTTTGTGGCAACCAGAGACGGAGTGAACGAAAACCAGCAAAAAAAAAAAAGTAAATAAAAAACAACACTTCATAACTCCTCGGGTCTATGTTTCCTTGCTGTTGGTGGTTCTTGGTGAAATTTTCCCTGTTTGTTACGGTCTGCATTCTTTTTAACAAGGACTATAATGTCACTGCTTTCACTGGATCAGTTTTTTCCACGATTTTGCTTCTTGACCTCCCTCATCGCACCCAGGAAACCACAATGACCCCCTATTTTTTGCAGTTGTTCTTTCGGTATTTGCCCAACCACTTCCTTCTCTTTTTTCCTTCATTTTTTGCTGGTTTTCGTTCCCTGATAAGCACTCTGGCGCGAAAGGTTTGGTGACCGGTGTTCTTGGTAAGACACTCTTCCTGTGACACTCGTAGATTTTTGGTAAGTTTAAATCCATCATCAACCTGGAGCGTCATCCCGGCGCAGGATTTGGCCCTGTTGCCCAGAGGGGTGGACCGTGATTTTTTTACAAAAGAATTTGGCGAAGGTTCGCCAAACAGCGAAAAAGGTAGTATTATAGCAGCACTAAATGCAAACATCAGAAATAATGAGAAATTCATTGATGAAATTCACAAACCAAAGTCATAAATATCGGAAATTTCCCCAAAAAATACGCAAAGAACTCCGCACCATGATGCCTCATACCTGACATGTTATGCTACTTTCACATAAAATTTCCAAAGAAACAAAAAACAAAACAAAACAAAACAACAAACAAAAATTACGAGAGCCGAGGCGCTGAAAAAACACCAGTACAGAAACACAGGAAAACCACCAGAACAGAAACACAAGCAGAAGAAAAACACCACTGCAAAAACACAAAAGAAAATGACAAGATGAAAAAGACCAAAGGAAAAACATTACGCAAAACACCAAAAAAACAAAAAAAAAAACACACCAGAGCAAAAATACAAAGAAACCAAAACAAATCAAGAACATCAAAACAAAACCACCCCAAAAACCAACATTGCAACCAAAATGTCGAACAAAAAACACACCAAAAACAACACAACACAGTCACCAAACGAAGAAATCAAAAACGGTAAAAGGAAACACATTTATTAAAATTTTCAAAAGCTAGATTCAAAAACCAGCACACCGGAAAAAATCAATTTCACAACTTGAACCCACTAGCGACCAGAGTTTTGTGCTCGTGTGGCGTTTTAGGGAAGAAAAAAAACCAATACGATTTGGGAACAACTGGGTTAGCGCTGTCAAATCGTAATGTGAGGACTATTTGCTCTGCAACAAAATGATTTTGCATCTTGACTGCAACATTCCAAGCAAGTCAAATCAGGAGTGCTCCATCCTGAGCACCCAATGATTTGAATGAATCCGCTCACACTGAAGATGGCTTTGTGACAATGTGAAACCATAATTTCTGACATAATATGTTCCATAGCCCATCAAATTTCTATTCAAATTTTCAAATACATCAGCCCAAAAGACTTGTGCCAAGATGCCTTCAATCTAGCATAGCACATCACTTTTCGAGGAAAATTTCCACATACATCAGCCGAAAAAATTTGTGCCGAAATGCCTTGACTTTTCCAAGGGCATCACTTTTTTATGGAAATTTCCATTAATTTTTGCCCAAAAGACTTGTACCAAGATGCTTTGATTTTTCAACATCACGTGATATGTCAAACAATAATAATTTCCATATACGTCAAACACAATTAATTGTACCAAGATGCCTCATTCCTTCCAGAGCGCGTCAATTTTCTATGGAAAGCTTTATAAATTTTAACCAAAACACTTGTACCAAGATGTTTTATTTTTTCCATGGCACGTCAATTTTCCATGGAAATTTCTATGCGAAAAAATCTAAACAGACTTGCGGCAAGATGCCTTGAATTTTCGAAAGCGCTTAATTTTTTTGTGAACACGTTCACATCTTTCAGCCGAAAAAACTTGTTCCAATTTGTCTCGATTTTCTTCAGCGCATCAATTGCCCCGCAGGACAAACCAACAAAGAAACGCGGCAAGACGTTTTGAATTGGACACGTGACTTCAAATTTGTGTGGGAATTAAATTTCCATTACAAAGAGTCTTCAAGTGTTTTCAAAGTATTTTTTTTGCTGCAGCCGATGAAAACATCGACACATCAAGATCTTCAAATCATCACCTCTAGACATCAACACCTTCACAGCATCACATCTGCACATGCACATTATCACATCATTACATCTGCAAAGCAACATTTGCACATCATCACATCTGCACATGAGGCCAACTAAGAAAGTAACAAACACCAGAAAGACCACAGACATCATCACATCTGCACATCAACATCTTCAGATCATCACATCTGCACATCCAACATTTTCACATCAGCACATCTGCGCATCACACAATTTGTATGCACATCAACCTCAACACATCAACATCTTCAAGTCATCTCTACACGTCAACATCTTTACATCCTCACGTTCGCACAGCACCATCTTCACAGCCTCACATCCACAGATCTAGCCCGAACATCTGCAGATCTAGATCCACATCCTCACATCGGCAGACCTGGATCTTTTTTGCCTCATGGCTGCAGAATGTCCCACAGTCTTTTTTTTTCTGCGTGGGCGGTCATTGAAGTCAAAACAAAAGAAACTCAAAGATCCCAATCAATGAGGTTGCATTAACAAGCCTACAGTGAGACAACGAAAAACTGTACAAGTTCGGCCGACGAAGTCAGAGAGCGATCACAAACTTAAAGTGAAGCCAGCGAAAAAAAGTCAATGGTCCAGACAAGATCGAAAGGCAATCACACGCAGAGGCAGTTGATACATTGCTTCGAATGCACAATGGCCAAAGCCAGCCAAGGCCAACCAGAGAGGCCATACCACCCAGTGTCGCAGCACAAAGAAGTCTAGCAGAACCTGCCAGCTCACGTGTCGTTGTAGGAATGTAACGTGGGATGGACAACTCGCAAACGAGAAAGCTCAGTAAGTCACACATGCCACATAGTTCACGAGAAAAACCAGCCCAAAAGATTGTAACTGCTGTTTTTTTTCCAGGAAGTGCCTATTGCACACACGATGCAGGTCACTACTAGTCCGGAAAGCTGCAAAGACTGCACATGATTTCACATGAGCTTCAATTAAAGCATGATGACCGAATGG
>VSDK01026699.1:275683-293553 GCA_009767595.1 Symbiodinium kawagutii
CCTCTTGGGATGGCTCTCGGCATGAGTCGTTGTACTCTTTCGACTTGAAGCTGAGAGACGGACAAGCGATGCCCTGTAGTTCACCTACTGAGATGAGTGAGTGCGGAGTGTCTTCTGTTTCACCCTGTGCATATTTAGTTCAGCTAGCTTGATGACCTTTTTCGATGGGGCTGGTTTGTTTCTTTTGGGGTTGTTTTGGTTTGTTTGCTTGGTGTTTGTTGTGCTGGTTGTTTGGTTTGGTTCGTTTGTTACCCCCATTGGTCATCTTGCTCTAATTGATGCTCATGTGAAATCATGTGCAGCTTTTGCAGCTTTCCGGACTAGTAGTGACCTGCATCGTGTGTGCAACAGGCACTTCTTGGAAAAAAAAAAAGAGAAGCTAGAGAGGAAAGAGGTAAAGAGCTTTCCGAAGGTACATAGAACCCAAGCTCTCCCCCAGTGTCCTCGGCGACGCAATGGGCATGTGACTGCAAAAACTGTGCCATGTTGAGTGGAAGCAAAACCTGCGGATCACTTGCAGCAATTTAGACAGATGCAGAAAAGGTAGCCAGATAGAAGCGTCATACAGAATGTCCCACAGCCTCTCGACATGCCGACTCTCCTGCAGATTGCAGACACAACATGAGTCTCGCAGGATCACGTTCACTGGCCTTGGGAATCAGATTTTCACGCTTGGATCCATAGACATTTGGCACGCAGCAGATGCAAGACATGAAGAAGAATTGAACACACAAGCAGCACGCAAAGCAATCGAAAATCAAATTTCGAAAGTTGCTGTTGAGCGACCGTGTCAAGGAAACACAGAGATGGAGCCAAGCAGCGCTGTCAAGCACCGTCCCGGCAAACGCAGAGCGAAGGCCAAGCATTCTTCATGTGCACAGGACTTGTTCAGCCGTCACGAAGTTGGAAGAGCTAGAATTTGTGTGAACAGACGGTTCGCCCCTTGACGGTGTCTCCCCATGAGTTTTGGGCACTGTTAGTCCACAACTCTGGAGCTATCGGCTCTGAAGCATGTCACCCCCAACTCCACACATGGCTCGTCGAGCCTGCCAACGAAAGGGAGTGTTTATGGTTTCTCTGCTCGCTTCGGCATTGCAGCAAGTTCAAATTTCTCTGCGTAAAGCTTGTTGCGCAATTTCAGGATAGATTATCACATGGCTGATCTGCAACAGACGCAATTAACCGTAATTCTAACAAACTGCATCTCAATTTTCCGCCGAATTGATCGATGCACACAGTGAGAAGCTAGCTATGGCAGAACCTACTGGAACGCTTCTTGCTTCACGCGACGGGATATGCAGAGTATCTGTGAGGCGGGGAATTCGATGCATGTACATGATTTTCGCAGTTTTTACTGCCGGCTTCGTACGCTTCTATGCTTCAATGCTTCGAAGCTTCTTTTGTTTCACTTGTTTCACTTGGTCTCACTTGGTTTCACTGCTTCGACCTCAGCTGAGTGCTACCAAGGCGATGGAGGCGATCGCAGCGATTAGTGCTAAAGCGGCGCTCTTAGAAAAAAAAATCACAGCAAAACAACTGCGCTGCAAAATGGCTGCAGTGCGACCTTGCCATAGAAGCGTTGCTGCAACCCAGCCAGAAAAAAACATCACACACCTTGAAAAGGAAATGATTTTGCAGGGATGGAGGGTTGAAAGGGACCCTGGACAAACTGGAGGCAGAAATTATTTCTCTAGTAACTTGCATGAGCGGGTTGGTTAGATTTTGAGACCTGGCTTTGTGAGAGTCGTGCGTTCTCCATCTGCTGGAGTAGCAGCCGTCAGTGAGCACTAGCAAGGAGCTCAAGAGGTGGCTTGAAGAAATTCAAGTTCATTTTATGTGAGTTTTCCTTCTTGAATAATTTCGCATCAACGTCAATTGATTTCCGATTGCCTTTGGCGAATATTTTGCATTATTGAAGATGATAATGTGCTGCTGCAGGTGCTTACACTCTTGGCGCATATGAATTTGTGGGAGGAATCCATGCAGCCATGTGTCATTGCTAGAAAGAATATTTACTCGTCTGGGGCAGGGCTTTCGCTGTGTTGATTCGCTCATCGTTTTGGGGGGGGCTGGGGCCCTCCTCTGTGTTTTGGCTCGCCTGGATACAGTTCACACTTTCGCTTTCATTCTGCATACATTTGGAGGATTGGAAGTGTGCCTTTCATCGGATGTACGAAGATGCTCCGATGCTCCTTTGGGATGTGATGGATTCTCGCAATGTCAAGTCGCCTGGAGGATAGCATTCAGGTACATGGATAGCACGCAGCGGATGCAGGAAATTAATATTTTGAGACGCTGATGCCTGGATGTTCGTTTTCTGAGCAGAGTGAAACGTGTTTCACACGTTTCATTTAGCTCATTAGCTATCTTTTGGACTTGCATTGGTGAGATGATGGCTTTGTGTTTCTGGTCTTGGTTCTTGGTTGCTTGGTTTGTTTCTTTGGTTGGCGGTTTCTTCTTGTTTGTTCGGTTTGCTGGTCATTTTCTCGTCGCCAATCAATTAGTGATTCCACTACCTCTATTGCAGCCTACCCGGACATTTAGCGACCTGTGTTTAGTGCACGTGAGGCGCCGCCTGGAAAAAAACAATTGGGTGAATGTAGTTTTGGTTCAAGCTCAATATTTTTCGGCGCTGCTTGGGACAGGAACCCATTCTGCCTGTGCTCTGGTCAAGCTTGACCGTCCCCATGGCGTGCCTGGGAAATTCATGCTGCTGCCATGAAGAAGCAGTGGTGGCAGTGGTCCAACCACAATGACCCTTTGAACTTCATTGGGTTTGTCGCGGAATTTTCCAATGACGCTATTGAACATTCATGGGCGCATTTTGCTGACTGGTGCCAAAGTATTCCTACGGCTTTCTTGGCTGGGGACACCATGTCAGGCAGTTATGACTTTCTGTCCTTGGCTGATGCCGATTTGAGGAGGCGCAAGAGAAGAGCCCATAGAGCTATGCTTTGCTTACCTGAGACAGCGTCGTCTTCTGCGGACGGCCCGACAAAGGGTGAGAGGATGATTGATGGTGCATTTGGCTTCTTACCTTGACGTTTCCTTTGGCCTTCGGGATAGACATTGGCATGGGTAGCGCCGTCTCAGGCCGTACTGGATGCAAGGCTCTTTCATGCCGCAGTGCTGCCTCGTTGGCTTGATACAATCTCTCTCTGAATTCAATTTTTTGTCGCCATCCTTGCTCTTTGATGTGCTACCGTACTGCTTGTTGCGGTAGTTGCTGATTGCCGCGGCGCAGTTTTGCGTGATTGCGCAGAGATATAGGTGGCTTTCGGCGTGTGTCATTGTGATGATGATCTTTGTGGTCCGCTGGGGCTGGCTACCAATCCTTTGATCTGTGGATGGCGGGTGCATGAGATGCGCCGCGTGGAGAAGAGGTGCTGAGTGTGAGTGCATGACGGTAGTTTCCTAGCTTGTTTCACCTTAACCAAAATCACTTTTGCGTTTTGTCGTCGGACGCCTGGGGTCCTGGCTGGCCGCTGGTGGTTCGGTTTCTTGTTGGTTCTTGGTTTGCGTCTGTTGGCTCTTAGTGATCTTATTTTGTCGATGTGTGACTTGCGGCTCTCGCTTTGGCACGTGGAGACAAAAAAAAAGCCTACTGCTCGCCGTCAGTGGTTGCGTGTTTCCATTGGAATCATTTTGATACAGCCGCAGCCTCCTGCTGTGAAGAGCAGTGAGATCAATTCGAATTCCAACTTAGCAGTCAGCATTTTACAGTCAATGTGGATTCAATAATCTCAAAAATTAGCGATGGGCGTCCAAAGCGGTGGCCTCAATGGAGTGCCTGATAGAAGCCAATTATCATTAATGGTGACAACATAATCACCGGCGAGCTAGCCAAGGAGCGTGGAAACTTTTCCGTGTCTGGTCCAGGGTCACCCAGCGTGCCCTACTGGAGAGAAAAATGGGACAAAGAAAAGAAAAAGAAGGAAGAAATAGGAAAAGAAGGAAAAGAAAAGGAAGAGAGAAGGAAAGTAGGGAAAAACAAAAGAAAAAGGAAGGAATAGAGAAGGAGAAAGAAAGAACAGGGAAGGAAAAGAGAAGGAAACGAGGGAAAAAAAGGAAAAAAGAAGGAAAAGAGGGGAAAAAATGAAAAAGGGAGGAAAAAACAGGAAAAACAACAGCAAAGAAAAACGCAAGGAAAAAGGCAAAAAAAGGAAAAAAAAGGAAACAAGAAGGAAAATAAGCAAACAAAAAGAACATAAGGGAAAAAATGGAGAAAAAAGCGGGATATTGCCCGCAAACGGGACGACGTCCATGACCAATTTTTTTGATGTGAACGATGGAAAAAACAATTTCATGATTGACAAATTGTTGGGCCACGATCAAGGAAAAATTTGGGGGTGATGCAGAAGACGCCACATTCGGCGACGTCCATAGAAAAGATGGGTTTGATGATGGTCGGAAAAATGTGTTTCATGATGGGAATGTAAAGTCTTGTGACGTCCATGGAACACATGGGAGAAATTCACTTTTTGCTGCATTCGTCTACCGCGCAAGCGACGCAATCGAGGGAAAAAAACGTCCATGGAAAAAATGGTTTCGTGATTGACCATACATTGGGCGACGTGCAAGGAAAAAGTAGGTATGGTGATGGAAAATGCATGGGATGACATCCATGGGAAAAAAGGTTTCATAGTGAAACGAAATGGTTGAAATCAAAAATGTATATTGTGGGACGTCCATGCGCAGAAAAATCGTGATGCGCAGTATCCGGGTGACGTCCATGGTGAGTTGGTATCGTGACGGGATACGATAATCAAGCGAAGTCCATGGAAAAATGTGGGTGATGGAAAAATTGGGTGACGTCCATGAAAAAAACCAATTGTTGGAAAGTGCGTTGGGTGACATACATGGAAAAATGCAGTGACAATTATATTGGGTGATGTCCATACGCAAAATGGGTTTGGCGATAGAAAATGTATGAAATACATGGGATGTCGCGGGAAAAACATTGGTGATGGAAGATACATAAGTGGCGCCGCGGAAGAAAGGTATGGCCATGGAAAGTATATCGGGCGACGTCCATGAAAACAGGTTTGGCGATGAAAAATTTATTGGGTGATGTCCGTGGAAAAAAAAATGATAGAAATAATCACTGAGGTCCATGAAAAAAAACGGTTTGGCGATGGAATCCATACGGGATGACCAAGGGTTTGGTGATGGAAAGTAAACGGGGCCACGTCCATGGAAAAAAAGGTTGGGTGATGGGTGACGTCCATGGAAAAAGTGGGCGGTGATGGAAAGTATACGCAGCGACGTCCATGGAAACAAAACGTTTTGTGGTGAAAAGTACATTGGGCCACGTCCATGGAAAAAGTGGGTGGTGATGGAAAATATATCGGCCATGAAAAAAAATTTGAAGTGATTGAAATACATGGGGTGACGTCCATGAAAAACAGGGGTTTGGTGATAGAAAAATGGGTTTGGCAACGTCCATGGAAAAAATGGGTTTGGTGATGGAAAAGGTATTGGGCGACGTCCATGGAAACGGGTTTGGCGATGAAAAATTTATTGGGTGATGTCCGTGGAAAAATAGTGATAGAAAGAATCATTGAGGTCCATGAAAAAAATGGTTTGGCGATGGAATCCATACGGGATGACCAAGGGTTTGGTGATGGAAAGTAAACTGGGCCACGTCCATGGAAAAGAAGGTTGGGTGATGGGTGACGTCCATGGAAAAAGTGGGCGGTGATGGAAAGTATACGCAGCGACGTCCATGGAAACAAAACGTTTTGTGGTGGAAAGTACATTGGGCCACGTCCATGGAAAAAGTGGGTGGTGATGGAAAATATATCGGCCACGAAAAAAAATTGAAGTGATTGAAATACATTGGGTGACGTCCATGAAAAACAGGGGTTTGGTGATAGAAAAATGGGTTTGGCAACGTCCATGGAAAAAATGGGTTTGGTGATGGAAAAGGTATTGGGCGACGTCCATGGAAACGGGTTTGGCGATGAAAAATTTATTGGGTGATGTCCGTGGAAAAAAATGATAAAAATAATCACTGAGGTCCATGAAAAAAAATGGTTTGGCGATGGAATCCATACGGGATGACCAAGGGTTTGGTGATGGAAAGTAAACTGGGCCACGTCCATGGAAAAAAAGGTTGGGTGATGGGTGACGTCCATGGAAAAAGTGGGCGGTGATGGAAAGTATACGCAGCGACGTCCATGGAAACAAAACGTTTTGTGGTGAAAAGTACATTGGGCCACGTCCATGGAAAAAGTGGGTGGTGATGGAAAATATATCGGCCATGAAAAAAAATTTGAAGTGATTGAAATACATTGGGTGACGTCCATGAAAAACAGGGGTTTGGTGATAGAAAATGGGTTTGGCAACGTCCATGGAAAAAATGGGTTTGGTGATGGAAAAGGTATTGGGCGACGTCCATGGAAAAAAGAACTTGGTGATTTTTGAAGTGATTGAAATACATGGGGTGACGTCCATGAAAACAGGGGTTTGGTGATAGAAAATGGGTTTGGCAACGTCCATGGAAAAAATGGGTTTGGTGATGGAAAAGGTATTGGGCGACGTCCATGGAAAAAAGAACTTGGTGATTGGAAGCACATTGGGTGATGTCCATGCAAAACATGAGTTCGGTGATAAAAAATACATTGGATGCGCCCATGGAAAAAAGGGGTCGGTGATAGGAAATACATTGGGTGACGTCCATGAAAAACAGGGGTTTGGTGATAGAAAATGGGTTTGGCAACGTCCATGGAAAAAATGGGTTTGGTGATGGAAAAGGTATTGGGCGACGTCCATGGAAAAAAGAACTTGGTGATTGGAAACACATTGGGTGATGTCCATGCAAAAAATGAGTTCGGTGATAGAAAATACATTGGATGACGCCCATGGAAAAAAGGGGTCGGTGATAGGAAATACATTGGGTGACGTCCATGGAAAAAAAGGGTCGGTGATGGAAGATGCACTGGGTGACGTCCATTCAAATCTTAGTTTTACAACAGTTTAAAAAAAAAATCGTTGGAAACGTGGAATCTGCAATGTGCCAAAAATTGACCTGGAAACCTTGGTCTTGCAACTGTCCAAAAGCGTTACCTTGGAAACGGGCTTGCATCGGTCCAAAAAGGCACCTTGGAAATCTTTGGTTTGCAACTGTCCAAGACGTTATGTTGGAAAGGTGCAGTTTGCAAGATGCAAAAAATCATTGGCCCCCTCTTCATCCCTTTTGTTCTATTAGTTCTTGTCGAACATTTTGTCCCCTGTGCATTTCTTTGGGTCCCTTAGTCTGGTTGAACAATAAAATTCATGTGTCTCATCTTCATCTCTTTGGGTTTTTGGCACTTGTCGACCCCTAAGATCATTATTTGTCACTTCTTCACGTCTGAGGGACTCTTAGTCTATGTGCTTAGCAAAAATATCATTCATTTGTCTACTCTTCCTTTGTTTGGGTGTCTTAGTCCTTGTCGAGCATTCAGATCAGTCAGTTGACCTATTTTCACCTCTTTGGGTGTTTTAGTCCTGTCGAGAGTCAAAAATCATTCATTTGTCCCTTCCTGATACCTTTGTTCTCTCAGTCATTGGCAATTCTAAGATTACAATTTTAAGCTTAACTAACTACGATGGCCATGAATGCGAGTGAACTCTCATCTCTACGACGGGCCACCCGTGCTCTACTTTTGACTGAAAATATGGAAGGTCCGGTGGGTTTTGCAGAAAATTGAACTTTGTTGACCCAAGATATTGAAGTTATTGAAGGTCCGGTAATTTTCGAAAAGGTCTTTTCGGACCAAAATATTAAAAGTCCGATATATAATTTTTGCAGAATTGTTTTTTTACAAAATGTTGAAGGTCCGGTGGTCTCGGCAGTTTGATTGAAGACAATGAAGGGCTGGTAATCTTTGTAGAAGGTTTTTTTGACCGAATATATTGATGGTCCGGTAGGCTTTGCAGAAAGCCTTTTTGAATGTAAATTGTTTCATGTTGCTATGGTTTTTCATTGTTTTCATCACATCATGTTTCTCATTGTCAGCATGGCATTATTTCATCAATCACGACAATAGTTTGCGCAAACTCATGACAACTATGATTATAACTGCTAGCTAGCTACGATGCCTATTACCGTAACGCTCGTGAAGTATCATCTCTTCGCTGTCGGGCCACCTGTCTAGTTTCGCAAATGTGGGGTTATCGGTTTTCTGGTTCGAGAATTTGTCATAATGAATCCAGGAACAAATACACTGTTTAAACAGTTTAAACAGTTAAAATCTGTTGTAGATGGGTCGGATTTAGTTCATCACAGATCGGAAAGGTCGGAGACGCAGATAGATAGACGGATCAACAAATGGATTACATGGCACGCTCAGTCGGATACAAAATAGGGATTACATAGGCAGGCAAGCATGTAAATCCGCAGATCCCCAAATAAAAAACCGATAGGAGATGAGACAGATAGATGGACGAAACCATGAATACAAATATACATTGATGCACGAGAAAGACGCGTAAGTAAACAAGTTGATCGGTCGAGACCTATATAAAGAGCTGGACAAGGTCATAAAAAAGTGAAAAGATGTATTGTAATCAAGAAAGAAACAAACAGGTAAACAAAAAAAAGAGATGCCAACTGTTAGCAGCTCCCAACTGTAACGCTGAGGTGAGCATATAAGGTGAATCCGCCCAATGGAACTTCCATGCCTAAGCTGGTTCTGGCGACCTTCAAAAATTCGGAGGTCATGTCATCAATTGATTTTGGTCGAAAGTGACCAAAAAAACGAAAACCATCACTTGATGCTGAACTAGTCTCAGCATCATGTATGTTCATTTTATGTTCATCGTCATGGTTTGTCCTCGTCTTCGAGGACTCGTTTGTCTATCAGCATCGAGGATTTGTCACGTGCAACGTGTGCATCGTGCTCGTTAGTAAAAACAACAACAGCAAGTCCCTGGGAGCTGAGGTCAGGACCTTTCTCATTGTGTCGAGGACATTTGCAAACATGCTTGGACACTGTTGGTGCGAACATATTGCTTGGATTAAACTGATTAAACAATGTGAGAGCTGTCCAAAAGTCATGCGAATCACTTCCATATTCTTTTCTGCCAATTATTTAGTTCCATGTGCAAATGTTGCATTTGCGTTGGGACTGAGCCCCCTTCACATCAAACTTGTCCTTTAGAGGTTAAATTGACGTGACAATCTTTTTTGTTTTGCACTGATCCCCTCTTTTTCTCTGTTCGTCATCCCCGACTTTTTAGACAGAATTTGATTTAGCCATTTGCAATCATCAACCATGCTCGCTGACAGATCATGAATACCGTTGACTTTTTTTCACCTGACATCTCTTTCAATGTACCAAGCTGGGCTTGAATCCATATAAGAATTGCATTTGTAGCGCCAGGTGTCCTGCAACATAGAGATTTTGGTGTTCCACAATGAAGGTGCTTTCGCACATTTGGTGCAGTCGCTGCGACTCAACAACAATGCTCGAGGCCATCGGCAGGCCGCATACTTTCTGCATTTGGAAATTATGTTGGTCTTGGATGGTTGAAGGAAGGCGCTACAACATTTGTCCACTTTGATATGGGTTCATTGCATGCACACCTACATCTTCGATTTGAGGCGGTTCAAACAAAGAGGCCCCGTCAAAGGGTGTGCTTTGCAATTCAGAACTACGGAAAAAAAAAACACTTCTTTTTGTCCTTCAATCACGTTGCTCCAAAGTTCACATTTTTGTTGAGCTGCTTCTGGGTTTTGACAACCAGGGCTTGAAACTTCAATGACTTTGACTTACACTAATGATTTCTTGTTTTTGTAATGTTTCATGTCATTGTGACAGTCACTTGTCCGTGGCAAAACCCCAGTCTTGTTGCAGCTGCCATTGGCGACAGATTGCACGTGGTCGTAGAAATCACATATTCCCACAGCATGGTCAACCAGTTTAGGGCGTACGCTCTGATGTGTTCCCTGCTTGGCCTGGATTTTGTTAAAGAAAACATTGATGTGGCCGGACCCTCGGAACGCCGCCAGCAAAGTGAAAGGAACCCTTGGGTAATTGTTGGGTAGGCAGAAATTTGTGTTCCATTCTTCAACTTCAATGTTTTCGATGCACAAAACAAGACAGCGCGTTTGGGCGTGAGACAGGCATGCCTTTGCATCTTTTTGGTGGGAGGGATTCTGGTGCATGTCTGCGATGGCAGACCTAATCAGAACTTTTGTTGCTCTTTGTTGCTCACACCTGCCCAACCCATTTGTTTTTTGCCCAATACTTTTGTGTATGTGTGGTTTTGCGTTCATACTTTCACATTGCATTTGGAGAACTCGTCGCTCGCTATTTGCTGGGACACGACAGGGCCAATGAAAGTCTGAAACGGCCCATGTCAACACATCTATCGCCATGGCCACATATTTCGGTTCGCCGAGCAGTGCATTCCGGTAACTCGCCAGCATTCAGCTGCCACAAAATTTGCGCGGACCAGCTTTGGCCATTTTCCATAGGTTTTTACGCCCGGGGGGGGCTTTGGGGGTCAAATTTTCTTCGACAAGTTTGTTGTTTTGGAAATTTCAACCATGTCATCCACATGTTAATGTGTGTTGGAGCTGATTTTGAGTTGTGTTTGAAAAACATGTCCTAAATGTTGAACATTTTGTTGTTTTTTTGTTTGAACTTGATTTTGAGTTTCTGTTTGAAAACTTTGCAGCTTGTTCATTGGTTCATTGGTTCATGCACCAAATGCAGGTTTCACTGTTTATTCCTTTCATAGGAGGGCTTCAATTTGGACGCCTAGCATCACCATCCCCATGGTGTTTGAGGCACGCAGCGCATGGCTAAATGATTCTATTGGCAACATAGTGATTGGTGGGCAAACTTGCGCGATCACTTGTTGGCAAGGGTTGATATATGTTGATATTCATACCTGCATCTTGTAGTCATTAGCTACATTTTGTAGACATAATGATTTTATGGCATTTGTTAGCCATGGAAGGGTCAGCGCAGCCGTGCGCCATGGCTGCAGGCATGCACGGTGACCATGGGCTACGGATTTCTGGGAAACTGCCGGGTTTCAAAGGCATGGTAGGCAAAATGGCTCTTGAAAAGATACAAAAAAAAACAAAACGGTTGAGAGGTCACTGTGCTCCCTCAGAGCATTTTTGAGCAAGTCAAGCCAAGTCAAATTCCAGAAGTGGGAAAAAAACTAAAACGTTTTACCGAATTTCGGGAAAACATGCCCAGAAAGCGAAAATCGTCAAGGCGACACCTGCAAGAAAAACTGTCAATTACCACAGAACTTTCTATATATAGTTGCTAACGCCTTGCGTGAACTTCCGATTGTCAAAGCATGCCGAGGGGAAATTGTCGCAGAGCACACAGGACCGATTTGTTTGAAGGCAAATTTGCAGATACCGAATTGCCATCGTTCGTGGGCCAAAAAACACCGTACCGAGTGGGCTTTTGGCAACGCGACATTGCTCACAAAAAATCGGTCGTTGGCATTTTAGCGTTGCAAGTGGACCTGGTTGTTGACGTGGGTGGGCAATGAAAATTGGTTGCCATGCACAAAAAAAATATCAACCAAACGACGCAGGCGGCTGTGATTATCCATGATGCCGTGCGCATTATTATATAAATCAAAACTTTGCACCAACAAAATGTCGACAGTCATGCCTGGTTTCCCAGCCATCAACCTCGCAGGTAGCTTATGGGCCTTTGGATTGAGCATGCTGGCAAGGTGAAAACAACCAGCCAACCAAGAAACCAGAACTCTTGACTCTTTGATGCTTTTCAACAGCAACAACACGTGATTGCACAAACTGCCACTATTTTTGGGATTCTTGGAACCCTTTGCAGCGCAGGTTATTGATATCACTGGCGCAGGGACAAAAATTGCTACATCATTTCATCGCTTTACATGACTGTTCCTTGCTCATTTGTACATGCCTGTTCCTTGCTCATTTGCACATGCCCAACCCACTTCAAATTGTAGGCGCTACAAAAAAGTCGTCATGTTTCTCCAAAAATGTTTTCGAACAACAAATATGTGTCCGCACGGGGCCCCTATGCGAGCCAACATCGTGCTCATCATCCTACAACCATGTGTTTCGATGCGTGGAAATTTTCCAAGTTTGATGATGTTGGGTTGACAGCTGAACGTTGCAGGTGGCGACAGCTGGAGTTTAGTAGGGATATGTTGAACGCGTTCAAAACGTTTTTTTCCCGGGGATGTTCGGGTGTTTTGTGTACTGCCTGACCCCGGCGCCCGCGGATAAGTACCTGCGCTACCACGCTGCAACTGCAACAAGCAAAAGATGGTCGGCAGGAGTGCATAACTTCGCGGAGATGTTGCAGGCACTTCCTCAAACGCTTTTAATTTGGGAGGCTATCACTGAAATTCTGGCTGCTTGGATGGTTCACAACATTTCAATTTGTTTATGACAACGAAAAAAAAACGCGGGATTCCGCTGTCTGATTTTCGACCTGCAACTGGACTTGGTGCGGCTGTTGCAGAAAAAACATACGTGTCAAATTTTGGACCATATTGAGGCCGTCTGGGATGCATCTGACGTTATAGAACAACATGGTGCCCGCAAACAGAAAAATCATTGAAAAACAGTTGTTTGAAATTAACGTGATATTGACTAACCCGATTAGCTCATTCGCCGGTGTGGGTTGTAGGATTGGGTATGTCCGAAGCATTCGACAAAATGAAATGGAAAGCATTGTTAGGCATCGAGGGGGATGATGGATTTGCACATCTCGATGATGGCCTGTCAAAAAGAGCCAGGCTGCAGCTGGGAGACGTTGGTGGCGACACAAGAATCGAATTGAAGATCTCGCATTCCTGTGGCGCATGAACGGGGAAACGCATTCAGGAAAAAAAGTAAAAAACAATCTCCATGCGGGTTTGGTTTAGGTATTTTGGGCACAACAATTTGACAAATGCTTTTGGACTAGGACTTCAAAATCCAGCTGCCCGATGGCACCCTTCCAAAAAGTAGCGCCCAAAGATGCTCAAGGTGCATCCCTTTCTTGCGGAACTTCGTGGACGTACTGGCAAAGGAGGTCCCGCAATCAGCAGACAAAAATGCCACAGCGACAATTATGAGTGATGCGTCCTAAATTTTGAAGGAAAAACATGAAAAAATTAGGTGTGCAAATTCAACAAATATTTGTTAAAAAAATGTTTGCATTCAATTTTTCAGCAACAGCTTCGGTAAAAATCAAGAGGTCATGCTCGCAGCCCGATTGTGCCCCAAAAATTCGAACAAAAATGGGACATCTTTGCGCAATGTCCGGCAAATTTTCTGAAAACATTTTTTTTCTCCGAGATCACCGCAAGAGGATTTTGAACAGATGTGTATTTAAGATCTTTACGGGTGCTTTGTGGCAAGATCGTGGCAAAAAGATACATCGAAAATACGGGAAACACAAATCCTCAAAGCTTGTCAAGAGCAGATTGTTTTTAAAAACTCTGTGCCAGGGGTGTGCGAGCAAATGTTTGCAAAAACTTTGGGCACCAAAGCCGAATAAATTTTGTTGGTAAGATCCTGGTCGGGATACTCCAAACAAACTCCCGCTACGAAAACTCGAGCAGAGGCTTTTCTAGCAGGATTGAAGTACACAAAATTATGGCGAAACACCCCTTCGTGCCAATACATTGGAAAAGTAGTTTTTGCAAATTTTATTTGGATTTTTTTTTCAGAACACATTTTTTCCAGCGGTTACAAACACCTAGGCTTATGTCTTCGCAACGGCTCAGCATCAAAGATCGCGGGACTTGTTGTCTTGACCGGGGTATTCTTCAAAAAAAATCGTGCGCGCCCCACGAATTCCTCGCCATGGGCGCCCTCGACGCAGGCTTTCGCAGCTGAAGGTGGCAGACCAAAATTTGCCCATCACGAACCTGACCGAATTCCAAACAAAAAATGATGTCCAAGGTTGCACACCTTCGCGTTGCAATCCTACCAAGGTTTGGTAGCCACAGGTGCGAGGTGGTCACGCAGTCGGGCCTGCAGGTTCCATTGTGGAGCGGCCCAACTACGGCAGAGGCCGGCACACCTAAAATAGTATGTGCACGTTTGCGCGTGCCCCCCTGTACAGACAAAAGTGTCCTTGCGTGCACGGAGGCAGCCCATTCGGGCGCAGGTGGCCAGAGAAACCTTCACAACAAAATGTCCGATATTGCGCATTCGTTTTGGCTCAACGCAACATCCAACAAAATCACCCTGAAAGTAAAACGCCTTATGTCATGATGTTGTCAAGTGTCCAGTTGCTTGAAACGCATGTATGCCGAAACTCTGGATGCCCAGTGTCATCTGGGGAAATTAAGCGCTGTGCGCCCAGAGGCCGTTCATGCTAAATCTTTTTGCCCCCATTTTGCTGGCGACACCTTTGCTTGGTTACAGCGGAACAAGATGCAATGTTTCACGCCAAGGGCTTCTCCAAGTAATGAAAGCTGGCGGCCGAATGATCTTCATTTTTTCCTCCCCCCTTCCGAGTCTAAAATGAGAACTGTCCTTTACGACACTGGACGAACGTGAAAAGTGCAGTGAAAATTGTTTTCGGCAAAATTGTGCAAATTGATTTTCCGAAGGAAACAAAATCACAAATAGACGGACAAAATGGAACCCAAAGCGTTTCACCGAAAATGCTCTCGCAAAGCTTGCGCAGCATATCGTGCAATTTTTGCCATTGAACCCGTCTTTCAAGGGAATACCTTGATTGCAAACACTATTGCCACCAAACCCTGTCAGGTGCAACATTATGCCTTTTGCTGAAGCCGTTTCGGCGAAGGTTCGAAAAATTTTTGGCGATTTGTGTGGTCCAAATTGGGGCAGACCCGTCCAAATCAGCACATTCGGGACCGTGTGGTTTCCCATAGAATTGTTTCGCCCAATTGTACGGTGGGAAGTCTCGCAATGCACCCTGCCATTTGCCAGTGCTGAGTTAGCAACACGCGGGACCATGGAAACACGCCAGCGTTGGCAGCTTGATGCGCGAGTCGTGCTTCCAGTTGGGCAATTTGTGCTCATCAGAAACCAATATGCTGCCGCAAATAGCGGCAGCAGTTCTGGGGGTGATCGCCCGGGCCCGTGTTTGACAACGGACCTGGCCAAGGAAAGAGAGGGTTTGGAAGTTGTCATTGGCGCGACAATGGCTCCTTCAGCCGGCGGTGGGCTATTGCCAACTTGCCTTACTCACGCTGGGTTTGGCGATTGTTACCGTGGAACCAGGCTGGCAAATGTCTGTTTGGACGTCCGCGTAGCTAGTGGGAATCAGCCCTTGTAAAATTCGCCCGTTGGAAAGGCTGGCAAGATTGGACGGCAATACATGGTGTTTCCAACGAATGGTTGGTTTGCTTGGCCGGCGTCGTCAATGGACCGCCCTTCGGCATGCAGGTTCGGCTGTGGCCTTGAGCTTGACCTCACCCTTGATTTTTTGACCTCGACCTTGACGTTGCCTTTGGTTTTAAATCGGCAAGCAAGCGCAAATGTCTTCGGCAGCTGGCCCCCAGGCCACCCATCCATTCAACCTATTGTTATGACCCCCTTGCCTTTGAACGTCCCATCAGGTTTCCCCAGCGGTTGTCCGGAATTTGGTCCTGTTGATATGTAATTTCATGTGACGGCCCTTGCAATCGACCTTTTGTGCTCGAAATTGGTATTGTCGAGATCTGCACAAGAAAAAAGGGCGTTTGGCTGGCGTGGTTTTTGTGGTTTGCTCGATGGCTTGGCAAGCAGTGTTGTTTTTATGGTCCACTTGCGTTTGAACGTGGACTTTGGGAACGTTCGTCCCATCATGTTTCCCCAGCGGTTGTCCGGAATTTGGTCCTGTTGATATGTAATTTCATGTGCCGGCCCCTGCAATCCATCTTTTGCGCTCGAAATTGGCTTTGTCGCGATCCTCACAAGAAGGAAGGACGTTTGGCTGGCGTGGTTTTCGTGGTTTGCTCGATGGTTTGGCAAGCAGTTTTTTTTTGGTTAGAAACCGCGCCGGTGCAGAAATTTACCTTTGCAAACGCGCAGGCGAAATTTGCAGGACGTGGAGTTTAATAGTGGGCGAAAAAGTCGTTTGATGTAAATTGTGCAATGCGGATTTCGGAACACATGGGGGCTTGGTGTCGCAAACTAAGAGAAAATCTTAGATAGACATGCAAAGGGGGGAGGCCGTGCCAGACCGTTGCTGGTTTTGAGTTGTGCGGATATTTTTCGGGAAAAACCCTGTCGCAGAGGATTGTCACCCCGGTATTGAGTACGCGCTTGGGCGCCAAGCAGTGGTTAGAGTCCAAGTGGTGGCGGTTGCAGTATAAGCATCCCTCAAGCTCAGGATTTTTCCAGCGGAGCATCGTTGAAAACCCCGCAGCACAATGAACGACTTCCTGCAGTTAAACAAGGTGCGGAAACCCGAATGTTTGGTTGCTTCACAGTTGCTGTTTTCCTAGGCGCGCGTCCCATGGTGCTAAAGAAAGTATTCGTTGCGTGTTGCGCGCACCCAGCTACCAATCGCAAAGCCGGACTCATGTCTTCTATCACAATGTGTTGAGAAACGACGTGGTTTCGTTATCAATCGGGGTCAGATGTTCCAATGGAAGGAATGTGAAGATTGGTCAAATAGTGTGGGTTTTGTTCCATGCAACGGAGGATTTTCTTTTGTGCTGCAAGAACGATGGCGACGAAAGCCGAGGGAAACAAAAACAGCTTGATGTCGGGCAGCCGGCAAGCGGTTGGCCACATTGGAAAAAATGGAATGGGCACATGTGCTCGTGAGGTCATGCCATACTTGAGGAATTGTCAGCACAATGGACATGAACCAGAATGCAACCCAAATTTCGCAGTCAAACCGTCCAGGGCCATCAACAGGACGTGTGATGAACGCGTGAGAAATCAAACCGCGCACAGCTACGAATCAGGTGGACGAGGTGTTCAACACGGAATCGGACCAGGCCCCAGAAGGCGCTGTCGGACCGGAAACGTTCGTTCCGGAAGATTTCGCCGGACCGGTAAGCATCATGGATCTAGACCTTCAGAGAGGAGGAAAGCAGAAAAAAATGAAGAGCAGGATGATCCATCAGAACCACCAAAAGAAAACACATTTGCACGAAGTGGAGATGAGGGTGTGGTGTACCCTCAATTGCACCCCACGCCAAGAATGAAGGATCGCAGCGTCAACCTACGCGACGAGAAAAAAAAGGAAAAGGAACCCTTGGTGAAGGCAGTGCCCCGACCACCCGCAGTATCATGGCCGTCGTTGGGTGGTTTGCAGGCAGTTGACGACTTGCGCGAATGAGATGCGCCTGGGCCTGACACCAAAAATCTAAAAGCAAGGATGAACGTGCGGGATACATTAAGAGCGGAGGATTTATTTCCAGCCTGATTTTAAAAAATTGGGACATATCTGGGACACGCGGTGGTTGGAAGGGGACGCGAGGCTGATGCAAGGGAGGCGTGGAACATCGAGTGGTGAAATTTTGCGGCCATGGGAAGTCGGGTTGCTTTTCTGGAGACGTGGTCTCCGGATGCCTCCGGGCACTTGCCGTTCTAAACTTCGTTTGCAATTCTGAGACCTTTTTTGTTTTTGACCGTCCCCTGCACCAAATACAGGGCTGCCCGCTGGGCCGCCGGACCCTTAGGCACACACAGTTTGTTGTGCCTGCCAATTCGCGGCCATGGGTTGCTTGTGCATGAGCCACCGGTGATGATTTGGGCTGGGGCGATGACAAGGCTGAACCGTTGCCCCTTGGTGTGGTTTGCGTTGTTCTTTTCAAAATCCAAATGCTGCATGTCAAAAGGTACGTCATGTGCGAATGTTGAGACGATTTGCGTGTACGATGTAATTTCGAAACATGTTCAAGAGCAAACCGATGCTCACAATTTGTTGTGAAACAGCGGAATGCAGTGCTGAACC
>VSDK01026699.1:293563-314361 GCA_009767595.1 Symbiodinium kawagutii
TGAACCGCAAGGAAGACAAAGGGCCCGCCTCGTGGTCGTAGCATGGGCAGTGGGCTGCAGCTGGAACGCGGAAACCGCAACGTTCATAATTTTGTTCGCACGTCGGAATATCGCAAACTTGTCAGCTAGCATGCACCACGCCGCACCCACCATGCTTACATGTGGAATAGCGTGTCTATCTGCAGCTTTATTGCGGGCTTGCTCCAGTCCTCTTGTGCAGCATCCACCAACATCACCGTTGGTTTGCCCAAGTGGTGTTGATTCGGGTAGCTTGCTTTGGCACATGCAAACACAGACCGCATCGTGGCCTTCGCTGCAATTTGATCCGCCCCTCCCACCCCCATTGGCACGTTTTTTTGCAAGGTCAACTGCTGCCCATGCTGGTATGGCATCGGCTAGGCACCTGCAGAACCCTCCACCACCTTGTCCGTGGAAGGTGCGCGGGACACCAGAATGAACAGGCTAAAGGCCCCAGATCAAAGCATTGCTGTTGGGGAAAAATGCATGAGCGAATTTTGGACGACTTCTAACTTCCATTTTTTTGCCTTCAAACTGAAACTCACAATGCCCAACTGGCAAACTGAAGTTCCGGAGGGTTCCGGCGAAGGGTTCCGGTGCAGATGCAAACTGTGGTTCTTCATTTTTTGGTGCAGATAGTCGATGATCCAAGTAGACTCGCTGCAGGAAAAGATGCGAAGGAGGAAACAAAAAAACACACTGTGTTGTGTGTGTGGTGTTGGGGCCTTTTTCGGGCGAAACATGCGTGGTGCCCATTATTTCGAATGACATTGTCAAACACGGATTATGACCAGGTACAGGGTGGCATCACGCGGATGATGTTTTTTGTTTGACGATGATGCTTTGGGTTGTGTCGTTTGTTTTTGTTGTTGGGGGCTGGTGGTTTGATTTGTTGCCTTAGGTTTTTGAGCCCTTTGTGTTGCAGTTAGTTTGTTTGCGTGGCGCTGGGTTTCCAGGTGTTTTGTCCCATTTAAAGGAAGTCAGCGTTTGCTTTGCGGTGACGTCGGCATCGCTTTGGGAGAGGCAGCAAAAAATTGGGATGCAGGATGCATAAAAAAGGGATGTGTCGAGAAGAAATGCAAAGATCGAGGTAAAAGGAAAGCAAGGAAGGAAGGAAGGAAGGAAAGAAACAAGGAAACAGGGAAGCAAGGAAGCAAGGAAGCAAGGAAGCAAGCAAGCAGGGAAGGAAACAAGGGAGCAAGGAAGGATGGAAGCCCTAAAGCCATACACCCATGGAAAATGGAAGGTAAGATGCCCCAAACGCTGCAAATACCGTCCCGAAGGGAATCTAAAAAAACAATTCAAAACAGAGAGGAACACTTTCACATTACTGTAAAGCTGCGCCCCTTTCCTTCTGTAAAAGAAACTAATTTTTTTGATCCCTGGCATTTTTTTCTTGATACCCATCGTCTTCATAAATCCTGCTTTTTCTTCTGTTTTGGGAACTCCTTGATGCATCCCAATTTTTTGTGATCCTCCGTCCTCAATTTTTTTCTTGATGCATCCCAAAATTTTGGTTGATACCTCTCTCGTCATGGCCGGCCTTTTTGAGAGATCCAAGGCCTGAGTCACGGCCTGTATACAGTAGCATGTTTCGATGCCATTCGTTGCTCACAAAAAAACCTTGTGCTAAGCTGCTAAGCTGAACCCAAATGCTTCGGGGCCACTCATTGCTGAAAAAACGCGTTGTGCCAAGCAGAGTCTCTGGCATACAATCCCTCACTGATGCAGCTGCCAGGCGGCCGGTATCGAATGGCCAAAAACGAATCTCAAAACGCCCTGGCCCTGGCTTCCTCCGCTCAGCAGTGCGTTGGTCATGCACAAGGCAACTGCAATCGCTATACCATATTCCTGCCAGAAAGGGTTTGCAAAATGGCAAGGGTTTGTGGGTCCATAGGGTCACTAGGTGCATTTTTGCACTGTTCATTCCTAGAGGTTACACCCACACGAACGTGTTTGTATCCTTGCGTTTTCCTCTTGGGTGCTCTGATGGGCAATTCGTTTTCGGTGCTCCCCGGAGTGATGTTTCTTCGGGGGCCTGTTTGGTTTTTGTTGCTTGTTGTTGTCTCACACGCATGCGGAGTCGTTCTTGAGATCTGCCAGGGAAGGTTGCGCCCCATGACCACCGATACCACCGTGAAATGCCCCAACAACAACAGTTGCTACTGGGCGCATCGCGGAAACGTGAAAAACACAGGCAACAACAAATGCATGTAGGAGGTTTTCCATGCGATTCGCGCAAGGGTAGGGGTATGGGAAACAGGGCTGCCAGTTTGATGCCATCACCTTCATAGGTCACGTGCGTTCTGAGCCTGTGGTGGTACGTTCCATTGAAAGGATTTTATTCTGTCATCGATATAATCTATCAGTGTTCATTTCTTGACTTTGGGCTCGGCAATTTGAGCTGAGAGGGAAAGAAGGGACAGGGCCATGGGAAAAAAATATGTTGAAGAGAAAACATACACCTGCGTGACAAAGGGGGCGGCAACGGCATTGCGCCCCATTGAATCCGGAAGGTGCAAATTCCTTCAATTCATGTGGCTCAAGCAGCGGGAGGGTTGAAACCTTGCATCCATCAATTGTCGGGCGACCAACGGCTGGTTGCAACGAGTGATTTGATTTCCACGAAACGCTCATGCCCATACGGTGCAAAGGCCGTCAGTTGTCAGAGAACAACATGTTGTTGCAAGACCAAATGTCGCCATGGAAATGACATTTGTGAAACGTTCGAAGTAATCACCAAATGTTTGCTTTTTGGAGAGTTCCATGACTATGATTTCTCATGAATGGAGGGTACCAATTTAACTTGCACATTTGAAATCTGTCATGGGATTGAATGGCCGTGTCCTGTTGCCAACATGAAGGTGGTTCTGACCTGTTTTAAGCTTGAGTGCTTGCCAGGCCCAGGCACACAGGTGCATTCGATTGTGGGACAGCCGTGGTTTCCAGGAATACTTTCTACATCCTCGTTTCTGGCAGATTGGACTTCTAAGCACAATGGTCTGGGCATCAGTTGGTGTCACGGCAATTTTTTTCTCGTTCCCGAGTGTGCCAACAGCACGTGCTTCGTGTCAGTGGGTTCCGATGGGATTGCCGTCAAGGACGTTCCCTCCAGTGATGTTGTGGCATTTTGCAATCTTGAAAGCAAGTTGTTGCAAACGGATCCGTCAACTTGAGGTCATGGCTGCCATTGGTTGCGAAAGGTGCACGTGGAACTTTCGCACTTTTGACGCAGCAAACGTACATTGTGTGGGTTCAAATTTTAAAATCATTTGAGTGTCAGAATTGATGTGGTTATGACACAGCACGGCTTCACAATGATATGCAGTTGTCCGTCCTTTGTGCACCAAACATGACAGTGGAGACAACAGTTCAGGCGTGACGAAAAAGATCAATTTTGCCCTGGTGACCAAGGTATGAAGAAAGAACGCTATTGGTAGCTGATGCTGCTTCTGTTGTTGCCAGGCTTGTGGGACAGTTTCAGGTCGGGCGACGCAATCATGGAGCGGCAAACGCACGCATTGAACTGCTGCGGACGGTCCGCGAGACCGTCCTCACTGGGAGGGTTACGGGAGGGGCGCACCCGACCCAAAGGTCAGCATGTCCATCTTAGCTCCATGTTGGGCACGATCGGGGCTCCTTGGGCATGATCGAGGATCCTTGGTTTGACACATGTTGGGCCCGTATTTGGCGTGTTGGCCCACTTCCAGGTCTCCAGCTTGTTGCTGGGGTCGTGTTGAGCGCAAATTCGGCTCATGCTGGCCTCCTGTGGTTTTACTTGGTGAAGCTATTCCTCAAGCATAGTGTTGAAAAGATTCCTTTTTGACGCTGATTTGGGGAAACATGCATCGCCAAAATCTTCCGTGGAACCAACCGTTGTCAATCATTCTGCCACCATATCTAGTCTTTCCTTGGGCAGAAGGTCATTTTACACCTCCCCAGGGGTAGGTTTCGAAGGGCCTCCTAAGCATTTGCATGTTGACGGAGTGTGAGGCATAACCTCGAAGACGGCCTATCTATGAACTGGACCGTGTAACTCCCGTCAAAAACTCAGCATGCTGAATGCTGGGCTAGCAGCTCAGCGCTCAGGCCAGGTGTGTGGCAAGTGGAAAGGTATCCCAGGTGTGTCAATGGTTTTACCTCCGGAGAGAAAGATGAGGAATGCAGATTCTTCCCCCGAAAAAGTGAAACAATTCTGCGGATTTTTATGTTGCCCTGCCGGACTTTGTGCAGCGCGGCTTCGTGTTCAAGGGGCTGCATGGGATTTGGCTACCTGCAATGCAGCATGGCAAAAGAAGTTTCGGTGTGCGACGAAATGCGAGCCTCGTGACCCTCGTGCTGAGTCTCGTGGTGACTGTCGCAGGCAGCCGGGTCATGGTGGGCCCTCGCAGATCACCTGCATGTGCTTTCTGAATGGTGAAAGTGAGATATCACTTGATATATCTTGATATTAATTTGTACGTTTTTGATGGCTGTCACTTGCCGTCACTCTGAATGCATTGCAATTCCCTATAGGTCTTGTTTTCTTTACTTATCCGGCTCCTTGCCTAACACCAGAGACTGCCCACTTGAAAGATTCGCGCGCAGTTAATTTGCAAGATACGACTTGCGTCATTCCCGTAGACGCAAGGATGTAGTACAAGCAGCAGTTGTGCCGGTGCCAGGCTGCTCAGTCCTCTGTAGGATTTGCCAATGACAGCTGGTTGCTATGGTCCTTCTCGACAGCATTGAAGTTGGTGGGACTCATCGGAAATCAATCTACTTGTTGATCGATTTGTCGCAAACTCTGTCAAATCTTCCTAGCAGACTATATATATGTTTATTCGACTGCCGATCTATCAGTGTTGCTGTTTATCGCTCTTTCTATCCATTTTTCAGTCTATCCATTTGTCGATTTAGGTGCCCTAATCTCCACAATGTAGTCAACTACATGGAGATTCGCGCAATTAGTTGTCGATTTGTTCGTTCAGTGGCTGTATATACTTATCTACTTGCCGTTCTTTCCTGTCACTGTTGCTAAACCTATCCGTAAATATACCGACCTTCCGTTCAAATCTATCGGAACATTTGTCCACCTATCTATCTACCTATCTATCCCCCATCTACCTAGCTATTTATGTTTCTTCACATGTTCCTATCGATCCATCCATCCATCCATCCATCCATCCATCCATCCATCCATCCATCCATCCACTTATCCATTTCTTTATCAAGTCATTGGTCTAATCTTCATTATCTTCTTGGTTTAATTCCATCCATGCATCCATCTATCGAGCTACGTACCCATGCGCCGATTTCTCTACCTGTCTATCATCCACCTATATATTCTATGTGTTTATCCATGTATCTTATCTACCTGTTTATCAATTTATGGCCCCCCATGGCAATGAATTTGCTCAGACAATGTCAGCCAGTGTGTAGCTTGGATTCAACTCCTCTCGAATGCATTGCAGGCAAGTACCTATCCTGCAGTTGAGCTCTCGATCCATCTGATCATTGAGTTTTGTGCCAACACAACGATAGACCCAATTCCATCGCAACAACTATCTATGTGACTAGCTGTTGGCCTATGTCTACGCATTTATGCATCCATGTATTTTCTGAGGGGGGCCTCGCTGAAATTGCAACTCCTGAATGCACAAAACGCATTTGTTTTACCAAGACGGTGTTTTGCCGCAGAGTTTTGAAAGCGCAAGCCCACAAAGCAGTTTTTTTCCAATATAAGCAGCCAAGCAAAGAGAAGGCGACTCAGAGACCCCAAAGTCGTGAAGGTGCAACAGAAGCCAGTTGCAGGGGCATGTTTGAATTAAAAATGCCCATGGGAAACACCCCGCTCCAGTGTTGGAATCCCCGAGCAGGTTGCTTTGTGGCACCACAGTTTTCCGAAAGTCCTGCTACCTTGAGAGATGTGGCCCAGCAGGCCGGTGATGTTTTAGTTGGTGACTACCTGCGAGCTGTGATGATCACAAACGGTACCACCACAGTTTCAGCTTGACATCAGCTTTCCCCAGCGAATCGGGTGCTGTTGATGTCGGCTAGGCCAGCGGCGTTAAGAGAGTGCGGAAGGTCGTGAAGCCAAAGGCGCGGTCCCATAAAGAGCCCTGTCGTCGGGAAGAGATCCTCCAAGCAACGGACTTACAAGTTACAGTTGTTGCGACGGTTCATGGAAGCTCAGTCGCAGGCGAAAGTTAAGAAATTGGGAAAGTCGAGACAGGGATCCTCAGAGGATGGAGCATGGGGGGCAACCTGTGCCTGAAGTCTTTTCAGAGTGGCTGCATGTGGTGCAATGTGGATGGGGGGACTCAGAGTTTCGTCGGTGTTAAAGACATGACAAGCAAAATACCTGGCGAGCCGTGTCTGCTTCTTGAAGGATAGCGTTTGGAACTACATCACGGAGAAGGATAAAGCCGCTTTGGAGGAAGGGGCTTTCATGGAGACCTTTGCGGGCAAGGCTGTGGAAACCACAGTGTATGTCCTTTGTTTCTTGATTATTCTCTGGGAAATCTATTTGAATACGAGCCTTGTTTGCACACTCAGCACAGCTCACAAAGGCATTGGAGAGGCTAGTAGTAGTCATGACGATGCACGCTCTTGAGGGATTGATGTGGCTTTATCACCGGCTTATGTCCTTCTTTAAAAGATTGCAAGGGAGTGTGCCTGTGTTCATTTGTAGCTCATATTTTGTGTTCAGGGATTGGTGCTAAGCTCTCTTAGGATATATCCACGTGCAGCTCCAACGTACAATCCTATGGACAACGTTGCTGTGATGGAGGGAAATGAGGCCCGGCAATCTCCATCTCAATCTACTCTGAGTCAGGAACCAATAGGCAATAAATGGACCTATCGTGCATCAGCGCCCTACGCTAGATAGGTATTGATAGTTCTACAGTTCTACATCCCTTTTGTCAGAAATTTTGGTGGTACGTTTGTACGTGAAACCTTGAATACCTTGCTCCTGGTCAGGTTGCTTACTGATGGGCAGTGTCCGGCCTAACAATAAGTGGTTTTAGAGTGGAGGCAGGTCAGCCAAAGTCAGGCTGCTGAAGGAAACTCTGCAGGGCGCATTTTCCCGCAAGACAAAGACCAGTGCGGCAGAAAAGGGTTCCGTTGGGATTGCCCATGGCCGATTTGCGTAGAGCGCCTCACAAGGAGATAGAGGCGCCCATTGCTGGCAAGTATCGAGTATTGAGTCAGCTGAGCGATCTGGGTTTCCAAGATCTTTTTGCCCCTGCTTTCCAGCGGGCCAAGGCTTTCAATCATGGTCTCGCACGGTGAGAAGGGTGACCTAGTCAGACCTTGAAGGAGATGGTCCAGTTGCCAAAGTGCAGGTGGAACAGTGAGCGTCTTCAAAGCTAAGACTGAAGATCGATCGGATACAGCTTCAAGTTTCTCAAAATATTTGCTCAACTGAATCTTTGCCCGTTGACATTTCACATAAGATCCAGCAAAATAGACTGGCATGGGCATGTAATCAAATATCTGTTCCATGGCCCATGGCAGACTTTTTGGCTCCTCCGTTCTTTGCGATGTCCTGTCCCATGACATGCTGTTCATAACGGAAAGTTGGCCATGGCTGCTTTGGCCTTACGTGTTTTGACCGTCACTGGCTTGCTTTTGGTGAGCTTGGCCGTTCGACCCAAATTTACCGATTTGGATCCAGACGAGCCGCTCAATGATGACCGTGCTCAATGCTTGCGGCAAGACAATCTTGACATCGTAGGGGGGCACGATGCCAACACCAAGTACATCCTTCGGGCAGCATATAGCCCATATCCGATGAACCCTCAGAAGGACGTCTATTTCTTGTGTGAAAACTTGCAGATCAAGGCCATTAAGGCGGAAGTGAAGATCCGAAGAGTTGAGTCGAATGAATTCGAATTTGAGTTGTCCGGGCCGCACAAGACCACCCCGGACCCAGAAAGCAAAACAGCTGGAAGCTGAACCTTTGCAAAGTTGCAACATTTTCACTCATTTCTTTTTTTTGACACTCAGCACGGTCGATTTTGCGATCTATGTCTAAGGCTCCTACAGTTTGTCCAGCCATACTTTTGCATAGCGGAAACAGAATCAGAGAGTAACGGATTTCGCTCAAGTCTTTGGCCCCCATTTTTTTGTGGACTTACATGCCAGCATGTGGATGAAACTGGTCACTAGGTGGGGCCATGGCCATCGATGGAGACCATACGCATACTTTCTTTTTGAGCATCTATATTGGTTTGATAATATGCTGGATACCGCACATATAATGTACAGCATGTATATAGTTATGCTGCAGTCTCTCTCTCTCTCTCTCACTCTCACTCTCTCTATTGTGTATAATACAATTTGCAGCAATGGTGGTAGCTGGTTCAAAAAATACACCACAAACATGTTTTCAGGGGGCGGGTGTGACAAGTGGTGGTGACTCTTGCAGCTGGCTTTAGCTATGTGGCATCTAATCACCTGTGTTGGGACCCTCCAATAGACAAACAGATCACAAGTCAGCTGTACAATCCCCGCTCGCAGGGTGAACATGGGACGCCAGTGACAGTGAGGTGCAGCTATATTTGTCATCAGTGGATTTGAAGTGGCAACTGGAATCTTGATGGCTGACTGGGCAGCAGATTTTGCCGCTGATCGGAAACTACTCAGAGAGGGTCAGACGGGTACCTCGGTAGGGTGCCATCGAACACCTCTGGAGTTGTGCATCCTGTGCTACCTTCACGTCAGAACAGATCAGTTTTGGTGAGAAAACCCAGCAGTTTCCGGGGTGAACCAGCACTGCGCTGAGGCACCCTATGGTTTGCAATCACTGGCCGCATGCGTGCAGTGAAAAAGAGAGGAGTCTGGGAAACGGAGCCACGCCTAAATTGGGAGTCCAAGTGACTATTCATCACAAGTGTTTTTATGATTCAAAAGGAAAAAATGGCCTCATGCACAGCTGCAAGAACGGCCCGGATGACCGTGGCACACGGTGGCACACTAAGGAGCTTGTCGCAGGTTCTGAGAAGGTGGATTTCTTCGATGTCAAACTGCAAGGTGCCTCGTCGGACTCCCATCCCTTGATCCACATTGATCCACTGATCCGCTTCGTCCGAGGTCAGTGGGTCATTGACAGGGCCCTTCGCAGTTGGGGAAGGTTGAAAGAGGTGGTTTTGACGCAGCTTTACGAAGTTCTGAAGGCTGCAGTCCCAGTGAACCTTTTGGCATCCTTTCAGTATTTGCCCTTCATACCAGGCAAGCCCGGAACTGCGAAGCCAGTGACATGAACATTCCTTGCGTTTGGGCACATGTTGACACTGCTTCGCTGGTGGAAAGGTGTTAGGTCCTCCTATGCGAAAATGCATTGCTAGTGGCAGAGCAGTTTGAAGGCTCATTTTTATATCATTTCCTGGGCCAAACACACACATTGGAATCGTGGTGAAACAAGGTGGCATGGGGGCCGGCAAAAGAAGTTGGCATGTTTTTTGAAGTGTGAAACGTTTTGGTGGCGAATTCCCTGGCAAGACCCTGGGCAGGAATTGGATGTCAAAAACATGGCATTTTGCCTAGGAAATGTTCTGGCTAAGCCTTGGTACATTCTTTGGCGAAGCAGCAAACAGAGCACCAAAGACATCAGAGCCTGTACGTAGCCTGTTCAAGTAGTTGGTGGCAGGATGGTAGTAAAAACGCATTTCAATGTTTTCAATCCCAAAAGACATTGCTTGGCTGCCATGTGTTTGTTTCTGCTACCGGCGCTGTTGACGACCCTGCAGTTTTTGCTATTTTTACGTGTTTCAACATCACTTGATGCTACGTGGTGGATGGGTGGGTGGGGGGCTGGGGCATGTCAACGTTCACTTGCACTTGCACCCGCAAGTTGATGCTACGTGGGTGGGTGGGTGGTGGGCTGGGGCATGTTAACGTTCACTTGCACTTGCACCCGCAAGTTGATGCTACGTGGGGGATGGGTGGGTGGGGGGTTGGGACATGGCAACGTTCACTGGTGGATGGGTGGGTGGGGGGCTGGGGCATGTTTACGTTCACTTGCACTTGCACCCGCAAGTTGATGCTACGTGGTGGATGGGTGGGTGGGGGGCTGGGGCATGTGAATGTTCACCCGCGCTTGCATCGCAAGTAGATGCTACGTGGGGGATGGGTGGGTGGGGGGGCTGGCGCATGTTAATGTTCACTTCACACAAGCACCAGTGACCGCTGTTGGGAAAAAACGAAGCCAGAGCCAGATGCTGGGACGGTTGATCATGACTTTGCCATGGGCCCAGTCATACATGAATAAAAAACACATCCATCTCACACTCCCAAAAAGCCATTTGAAAAAGAACAGTTTCAGGAGGTGCTCAAACGTGTTCATTTATCATAGTAGGAATAGCGACTGCGTGTCCGTTTTCCTATACCCCGCGCAATGAATTTGAACGTCTGTGACATGACCTTATTCAATCACAATTGACAAAAACTGGAAAAAACATGAAGTGCACAAGCAAGGCTGAATGTCAAGTCGCCAAAACCTGCGGGGTCGTTAACGGCGCCGATACCTTGTTTCTGGCTTCAGTGTTTGCCGCCTGAAATGCTGTACTTCAACACCCGGCTGAATATCTTTCGGGCAAACCCATTAGACGCACCAGCAAAAAACTGTTTGCCAGCCTTTCGGGGCAGACCTCCATGCTTCCACACACTATTATCCCTAACCTTCAAGCAGTGAGAAGTACAAGTTTCTGCCAAGTTTCTGTCAGGTTTCCGCGACTCTTCACAAGACTTCTGGGTCGAGGCGGCGCTCACAGATGGCTCCTGTGGATTCAATTCTGAAACTTAGCAGACTTAAATTCCTTAGCTTGCTCATTCTATTTCCTTCTTGGGCATTTTCCTAGATTGCAACTTGATCAGAGCCCCGAAGCCCTCAGCAGCTTGAGCAGTTTCAACTCAGCATCCTCCAGGCGTACCTGGACATTCAAGCGGAGGCTCATGAAAGGAATTATGGAGATATAGCTTTGCTCGCGAGGGGACACGTGAAAGCGTGCCTCGCCACATGTTGTTTTTGTCGGGGTGAGTGCGCAGCCGTTGGTATTGCCATCATGTACTTTTACAAGTGTTCTTGAGGGGAAACATGAGCACGTGCCTCGCCGCATGTTGTTTTGTCAGGGTGGGTGATAGTGACCTTACTTGTCCTTCAATTTCATTGCTACCCAGAAGTGCCAGCTGGTTCCTAAACTGCATGTTTTGCGACTGCATGTTTTGCAACTTGAGCTATTAAGTGGGTAAGTTGCACCTGGAGGTTCTAGGACCACATCTCAATGGCGGTTTGATACCCTTGAAAAAGGGCCGTCAACAAAGCCTATTTTGAGGTGGGATGGTTATATTTTTTCATTAATAACATTTTAATCATATGTTTGAAAACGTTTCAAAACGTCAATATTCTGGATTCTTTCCCCCGTTTCCCTTTCTCTCGGCTGAAAGAGTAGATCTAGAAGCACCTGATTTCCCTAGAGATGTGAACGATCTGGGAGTTATGACACGAAACATCTGTCATGCGGAAGCCCAGCGTCGGCAAGCTGATTTTTAATACAAATTCATACTAATGTCATCTAGCTCAATGGTGTGTCCTTTTCACTTGAAGCCATGCAAAGCCCACATGGTGGTAGAGCGCAGGCAGTATGATGTCGGCTCACACTTTTCTCCCGAGCCCCCCAGCGTCAAGAATTGTTGCGGCCCACGGCCCTCAGATGTTTTTTTCTAAAAAAATTCTGGGGAATTCTGTTTTTAGCACTCTGCCTTTAGGGGCCCGCGCCTGGTTGTACATCAAGAATGTCTTTGCGCTGTTGTGCAGAGGTTACAGTTGTCGCAGAGGCCGAACTTATCGTGTGTTTTGGTGTGTTGGCTTCCAGATCGGCAGTTCGTCAAACTTTCTGCAGCAGGGTTGGCTGTTTGATATGAGTAGTTTACTTATGTCATCTTCATAGTCCATGGGTTTTCCAGTTGGGATTCACGTTTTTTTAAATGCAATTCGGTTAGTCACACGGACATTGATGGATCCATGATCGCAACATAGCTGTTTTCGCGTCCGACTTTGCGATCCAGCTCCTGCCAATGTTGTGCTGTTAGGCTGCTGAGTTGCAGCTCAGGTATGTCAAGCCAACTGCTTTATTGGACGTGCCTTGGAGGGGAGCCACCAGGGGGTGAGTTAGGTCACCAGGACCTTTGGCCTTTTGGGAATCTACCAGGAACAGCAGTTCTAAGTGTCTTTTTTGATGTTGGCGGGTCAACAGCTTTCCCGCGGTTCTCAGGTTTTGGTGCACGAGTTCAATGTCACCCAGATGGCACAGGATGCAGTTGAGAGTTTCTTTCAGGATCCACAGATTCGAAGGGATTTCGCACAAAATCGGGAGACTTTTGTGGAGAACTTGCACCAATACCGACGCTTGCCAGAGATTGGGCCGATTCTCCAGCGCCAGAAAAAGCACAGAGTGCGAATCCCCAATGGATGAGCAGGGCAAGTGCACATACGAACAAGCAAACAAACAAACAAACAAATGAAACAAAGCAAAGCACAACACAACATAAAGTCATAAAGCAACGCAACGCAACGCAACACAACACAACACAACGCACCGCACCGAAACGAAGCGAACCGAACCGCACCGCACCGCAACGCAACGCAACACAAACAATACACCAACGCACAACAACACACAACAACACACAACAAAACAACACAACGCAGCGCAACGCAACACAACACAACACGTAACACAACACAACACAACACAACACGTAACATAACACGTAACACAACATGTAACACAACACGTCACACAACACGTAACAACACGTAACACAAATTAACACAACACGAAGCACAACACGTAACACAACACGTAACACAACACGTAACACAACACGTAACACAACACCTAGCACAACACATAACACAACACGCAACAAAACACGTCACACAACACGTAGCACAACACGTAACACAACACGTAACACAACCCGTAATACAACATGTAACACAAGACGTAACACAAGACGTAACACAAAACCTAACACAACACGTAACACAACACGTAACACAACACGTAGCACAAGACGTAACACAACACGTAACACAAGACGTAACACAAAACCTAAGACAAAACCTCACACAACACGTAACACAACACCTCACACAACACGTAACACAACACCTAACACAACACGTAACACAACACGTAATACAACAGGTAACACAACACGTAACACAACACGCAACACAACACGTAACACAACACCTAACACAACACGTCACACGACACGTAACACAACACGTAACACAACACGTAACACAACACGTAAGACAAAACCTCACACAACACGTAACACAACACCTCACACAACACGTAACACAACACCTCACACAACACGTAACACAACACGTAACACAACACGTAACACAACACGGAACGCAAGACAACACAACACTACACAACACTACGCTACACTACGCTACACTAGGCTACACAACACAACACAACACAAAACACAACACAAAACACAAAACACAAAACACAAAACACAAAACACAACACAAACACAACACAAAACAGAACACAAAACACAACACCACACAACACAGCACCACACAGCACAACACAACACAACACCACAGGACACCGCACCACACAGAACAGCACAACACAACACAACACAACAACACAACAACACAACAACACAAGATCACAATAAGACCCCATCACAACAACAGAACAACACAACAACAACAACAACAACAACAACAACAACAACAACAACAACAACAACAACGCAACGACACAACAACACAACGACAACAACAACACAACAACACAACGACACAACAACACAACGACACAATGACACAACAACACAATAACAGAGCAACACAACAACAGCAACACAACAACAACAACAACAACAACAACAACAACAGCAACAGCAACAGCAACAGCAACAGCAACAGCAACAACAACAACAACAACAACAACAACAACATTAACACAACAACACAACAACACAACAGGACAACAAGACAACAACAAAACAACACAACAACACAACAACACAACACAACAACACAACAAAACAAAGTACACACGTACATACATACATACATACATACATACCTACCTACCTACCTACCTACCTACCTACCTACATACATACATACATACATCCCTACCTACCTACCTACCTACCTACCTACCTACCTACCTACCTACCTACCTACCTACCTACCTACCTACCTACCTACCTACCTACCTACCTACCTACCTACCTACCTACCTACCTACCTACCTACCTACCTACCTACCTACCTACCTACCTACCTACCTACCTACCTACCTACCTACCTACCTACCTACCTACCTACCTACCTACATACATACATACATACATACACACATACACACATACACACACACACACACACATACACACATACACACATACACACGCACACACACACACGTGCAAACACCGTCGCACACATACACTCACACATAGTTGCACATGCTGTGCATTCAATTTTCCTATGTCTATTTAGTTTTGACTTACAGACCGATTTGGGGCTATCACTCGGTCGGGATGTCCAAGAAAGCCAGCTTTTGACAGGTCCAAGGTTGGATGTGCTTGCGTGCCTCCTTTTCAGACAGCATCCACGTGTGTGATTTGTTTTTGCTTCTTGGGGTCGCCTTGTGAAGTTTGCGGATGGTTATACAGCAGTGATACATTGGGTAAAAATGGTCCAGGCCTGGGGCAGCACGAAGCGTCCAGCCTGTCCCAAGCCGTTCCCGAATCAGAGTCCCCAACCTTTAAAGGTTCTCTCCATGCGCAGTTTTCCTGAGTAAAAAACGTTGGAGGGAAGGGCGGCAAACAAAGGCGGGTTTTTCAAGTGAAATTGGGAAGGAAACGAAGCTCTCAAGGTTCTTAAGCTTCCCAAGCAGGCAAGCAACATGTCAGCTATTCCAGCAGGGCTCAAGGCATTTTCTACAAACCCACCTGATTTGAACACAATTTTCTTTGCAGTCAAGGTCCTCTGGTCCTTAATTGCCAGAGTTTCTTCTCTTTCTGTTTGGAAAGTGTTTAGTCTCCCAAAGTTGTCATTCCTCGCTTCACACTTTGGGATTCTCACGCCCCTTGACTTCACCACCAGTCTTTCTTCGCGGGATTTGTCTGGTTTTTTTCTCCGTTTGTACGGCTCCTTGGACGATTGCACAGGATTTGTCAGCGATTCCCTGATGAAGCTGGTCACAGAAGCCCGTCATCTTGATGAGTTGATGCCATTACTGCTACGTGAAGCAGAGGAAAGAGCGAAGGACTTTCTGCTCCGGTTCTTGGATCCTTTGCTGAAGGTGCCTTGGAGGGATGTGATGGTGCTTGCTCAAGCACAATAATGATGCTTGCTCAAGCAGCCACCACCGCTGTTTTGATTGTATGCTTCCAGGATCCACCGTTGTTGGCAAGCGTACCGTTGTTGGAGATGCCTAGGCACATGCTTCCGGAAAATCAAGAGTCTTCACGAACTTGAAGGAGCGATGTGGAAACGCGAGCGGCTTCATTGCTGCCATAAATCGGTCTTCATCCTATAGCAGACAGATCAGAAAATTCATGTGAATCACTGGCATCACTCGTATCACTTGGCACCTACTGTAGCATTCCATGCTTCATTGTGAGGCCGGCTTGCAAGCTGATGGCGTATGGGGTCCGGGTCCAGGCGAGCCGTTGTGATGGAGCGGGTTGAAGGGTCAACGCCTCGAGAGAGAGAAGAACTGGTGAGGGGACAGAGGGAGGCACAAGGAGAGAGAGAGTGAAGGAGAGAGGAGGCGAGGCCGGACCCAACGCAGCCACTTTGACAGGCCTTGGCAGGTGCGGGTGAGCTTTGAAGCTCCCCCCGAGCCATTGCTGTGACCATTTTTTTACACAACACATGGGCAGAGATTTGCACAGCTGCCTGATTGCCGTGTTGTTGCCTTGGCAGGTGGCAACGGGAGCAGGTCTTTTAAGTGGGACATCCTCCCATTTTCAGATGTAGATTCGTGGCTGCCTTACACTGCCTTACACAAAGTTTTTGTGTAGTCAGGAGTCAAGGTCAGCAATGACCCTTGGAACACATGAGTCCTGAAGGCACGTCTTCTACCAACGGTAGCTGTATGGTAGCTGTTTCTTGATGTTTGTGCTGTTCAGTTGTTTTTGGCACCTCTCACTGTCAGCCCCTCTAGGTTGAAAGATTCAACTTTCATCAAAATGGACCGGAACTTGTTGGCGGTGTTTGGATTGCGAGACGCTGGGTCAGTGGTGATTCGCTTTGGTTGCCAAGAACTATGTTGCTGACTTGGTTAGCTGCCAAATAGCCTTGATTGCAGGCAAGCCCCCCAAAAAGGTGACTTCATCATTGAACTCAAGGGGAATGTGCTGGTGGAAGGGCTCCAATAGTAAAAAAATGGTTCTCACTGTCCCACTGTCGCTTGCACAGACGTTTGGCAACCCGTTGCCGTGAGTTTGGTGCTTTGACCTCGTGGCTGCTGTGATCGTATCGTGGGAAACTTCACCCATCTGTTACCAATCGGATGTGGACATCGTTACTTCGAACCATTCCAAATGCCTGGGATTTTTCGAAAGAACAACGAGAACACAAGGCTCCTGTGAAATTCAGTGTGTCAAGGTTCAAGGTCACTGAGACCCACATTTTTTTTGCGTCATGCACTGAAACTAAGGAAAACCTCCTAGAGCCAGTGGGCAACGCAGAAAATTGCAGCATTGTTGTGAAGGACCTGCACTTGAACAGAAGCTCCTTGCGGCTGGCATCCGGTGCGGTTCGAAATTGCAGACGGTCTGCAGAGAACAAATCCGCCATTTCTTGGGAGGCAGGACTGTGACGCAGAGGGTTTGAAGGGTTGGTAGCTTCAGATGGATTGATTGACTCGTTGAGTCCTGCTGTGTCCGCTGTCCTGTTCCTCGCCGCATCATTTTCTTAGTCCATGTTCCGAATTTGGACAACGGATCAAACGCAAAGCAGATGCTGTTGACGATCAAACCCAACATTGACATCTGCTGCTGATGCCTTCGTCCAGGCTCACGACGTTGAATTCTCCGATTTCCTCCTGCGACTGCCAGCCATGTTCGAGCAAAGCCTTGAAGTGTCAGGCGTTGGCAAAGCAAACGTCACAGCTCCAAGAGTTGTCTGGGATATGATTGGATGATGTTGAGGTGTGTTGGTGAATGATGCTGCTTGACTGGTGGTATCTGGTGGGTTATATTTGTTTTGCTTTGGCCCAATCCATTTCACATCTGCCGTCAGGTGCTGAGCTTGGGACCGAATTCAGATCTGATGGGCAGGTCCTCTTAAAATCAGGAGATGGTCCCACTCGGGGCACTCGGATCGTATTGAAGAAAACTTGGGAAAGGGAGGGCACAAAGGCAACCAGCCCTGGGAGAAACCGCCCAAAAGACCAAGATCGTTTGGATGGTGCTGTACCAGAATATTTCAAGAGACCATCTGAAGCCAATGCGGAAGGAGAGAAGCTGCTACTGGACAGGCGGGGTATATTGGAAAAGGGAATGTGAAGTAGCTCGATGGTTCATCGTTACGTTGTCAAGTGGGGTGTACTTTCGTTCAGGTTGGCCGACCCTTCCAAGGTTTCGTCGTGGTTCCGCGAGTATCTCCACAAGAATGCATGGAGATGGACATCATGATGGCACCATCGCCTTTTCCTTTTCAGCTTTGCAAACTTCCTTGGTGAATTTGCAATCAGCCTTTGGAGACCTCCTAGCACCGCGTGCACGGCAAGACTTTGGCTACATTTTTGCCGCCGACCTGTTCCAACACTACAAAGGTTTCGACAAGAAAAGCAAGTTGGCCATGGCAGTCCTTCATTGTGGTTTTCTTCGAATTTTTCACTGGCCCTTGAGAGACCATGCAAGTGAGCGACTTTCGTTCCACTATCTTTCTGATATTGATATTGTTTCCGCAGAGATGGAGGAGGGTAGCAACGTCACAATGGCTGGACAGCAGAGGAAATGCTTGCGGCTGTCCACGGACGAAACCAGTTCCTCTTGGTTTTGGAAACAGCGAAAGCGGAGAGTCGCACATTTTCTGTGCAGCACTGCTGAGGCGGTTGCAATCATGACAGCTGCCATCAATTTGCAGAAGCTTCGCTTCAGAGACCCGCGGGCAGTGGAATGGAACTATGGTTCCCATGATGCAGGTAAAGAGCAATATCTACTTCAGGATGGCCAAGTGCAACGTAACCTTCTCCAGGCCGATGGTCATTTTGCCATTGATTTCATTGGGTTCTGAGAATTGGAGCAATCCTTGCACTGGTTATGAAAATAGTTGGTTCGGATATTTGCGGATAGCTGTTCGCTCACTTAGATACAGAAGCGCTTTTGTCCAGAAAATTCATGGTTCAAATTGCCGGAAACAAATTCTTGCTGGTTTTTGTGGATTTCTTTGTGACCGCTGATGGCGAGAGAAAGTCACCAGCTGAGAAATGGCCAGGTGATGCAAGATGTGGCCAGGCAATCGCATTCCCGTGCTGCCCTGGTTGAAGTGCACCAAGCTATGCCCGCCGTGCCAGCGTCGCCGGTGGCTGCACAAAGCTCGGTCTTGGAGGCTGGGAAGAGGATGATGTTTCGTTCTTGTTACTACGATTCATCAAGCACGGTTCTTTGTAATGAATCATGGTAGTAATGGTTTATCATGCTTCATTATGATGTTTAAAAATGTTTAAAAGTGGTTAGCAATCATGATCACCGGTCCAGGCTCCGAGACGAGGTGGGCAACAAATTGTTAGAATTCATGAAGCGAAGCATGAATTAGCCATGATCAAGCACAATGAACTATCATCCACCACCAGTAAGAACCATTATAAACCTCTATTATCAAGCTGTACTGGCATGGTAGCCTTCCTTCTTGCCACCTACCACCGGAGTCTTGGCCATGCGGCAGGAATCGGTGGAGGCTGAAACAAAGCAGCCACCGTTGCCGACAAGGCCTGACAGTCCTGAGAGCCTGGAGTGCCGTGCGGAGGAGTCCCGACCTGGACCTAGTTGGCAGCCCACCATCTTTCTCCCCAAGCATGAAACGGATACCAACAATACGGTCGGTACAGGGCAAGTCCGTGGGAAGCCAGCGGAACCTAGGTTTCTGATGGTTTCTGATTGACCATATCACAAATTGAGCACCTCTCCGTCGCCATGAAAACCAGAAAGCTATCAATCTTTTTGGGCAAGTCCAGGTGGTCAGTCCCATGTAATGTACTTGAGCTACAATTGTTTTTCTTCCCGTTCTTAAGCTCCTTCTTCCGAATGTGGAGCGTTTGTCTTGGGGGCGTGTCCACAGCCTGCAATTCGCGGTGTTGGCCTGAGCAATTTGGGTTTGAATGCGAGGCAAGATGCAGCAAGTAGCCCTTTCGTTCCCATGTTGGGCTCATATAAGCCTTATTCTGGATCCACAGAGGGCCCATGTTGAACGAGATTCAAAGCATGTTGGACCATCGTTGACTTGGGCTAAAGTGTCATGGACCAAAGGGCAACAACTGAGTTGTTTGACAATGCCATCGATCCTTCAAACACATGCAAACCTTGCCAGCTTCACCTCCGACCTATGATTCGAGATGTCAAGAGATGCAAATGTGTACGTCTACAACTGCTACTCCCCGATGCATACTGACAACTGTGTACAAATTGTGTACATCCATCTACTCATGTGTCTATACAAGTCTATACATGTGTTTGAGAATGCCGCTTTTCCTGACCTTGTCATTTCGAGACTTCCCATTTGAAACTCACGATTTTTTGCTTAAGTACCCTTACTGGAAGTCATTTGAAGTTCAACTCGTAACCATTAGGAGACGTTCATTCCAGAAGCATTAGAAGGTACTTGCAGCCACAGACAGAGGGAGGTCCAAAGATTTATTTTGTCATATTTTTGTCGTGTGGTCCGGTTATTCTTGGTTCTTTCAAGTTTGAAGAACAATCTTTTGATATGGTTTTGTCATTGGTCGTTTCTTTTTGGGGTAACTCATTGAATATGTTTTCTTTTTTGCAATTTTCGTTTGTTTGGGAATGTGTTTTTGTCCAAAAATAGTTTTATAGATGCATTGTCATTTTTTGTTTTGTTTTTCTTTCTTTTACACATCTGGCAAGTGTGGCAAGTTTTCCTTCCTATTTTGATCAAACATCATAGCCAGGGACCATGACAAAAATAAAACAAACAATGACAAGCCAAAGTTTCGCATGTTCTCGAAACAATGCCATCTTTGCGTCAGTTGGTTTCCATTTTTTACATTGAATTTCTGAAATCTTTGATTGGCTGTGTGTGTTGGTCCACAAATGGAATTTTCTCCATACATGTTCATCGGTTTCATTATGTTTCATTCTTCACTTGGTGAGTTTTCCTTCCCATTTTGATGAACCATCATTGCCACAACAGGAAACATGCAAGATTCAATGACAAAAAGAACAAAACCATGACGATTCGAAAAAAAGACCAACAAACACTGACAAAATCAAATAGCAAAATCATGACAAGTAAATAGATCCTGGAATATCTTGGATTTCCAAGCAGCGGCTGCCTGGGAACCAGCACGCTTATTGGCTTCATCGTGTTTCAGCTTGACATACCTGGCCTTGTGTTAACTGTTAAGCTTGCAGCTTGGAGCACCGTAGCGTTCCCTGGCCTTTGTGGCATGGGAGCCTGGTAGCCGTTGCCAACATGGCTGCTTGAGGAGATGTTGGACGTCCACTGGCCGCCCGAACGCTACGGTGACGCCGTTTTGCGTAAGTCT
>VSDK01026699.1:314378-329727 GCA_009767595.1 Symbiodinium kawagutii
TTCCCTACCAAGGGCGCCTTGGGAAATGTGGACGTGATCATAAAGCATCTGGAATTGGTGCAACTTGGACAGCCACACTTCGAAGTGTGTACAAGCATTACCTATTTGTCCTCCAAGTGTTCTTCAAATGTTCTTCTCATAACCACTGAAATGCCCAGCGAATAGTGACACCCGAGCAGCGACTGTTTGCTCTTGCTGTGGTTTGCAAACAGTCCTGCAGAAACGCCACGTAGGGAACGGCTCAGGAACATGGACTTGCGTGGGATGTTGCGGCGCAGTGAGGATACCACCTTCAGCTTGATGTTGGGCGGTCCCGCTCGTGGCCGGGCGATCGTTCAGAACCTCGGGAGAAATCAGCCTGAAACATGTCCATTGGATTCCCTGGGGCTGGGTCCGGTAAGGGATTTGGCATCAACAATGATGGCAAGCCACTTAGCAAGCCACTTAGCAAGCCACTTAGTGATCAAGTGAGAGCAGACAACATGCTAACCTGAACATGCTGAACATGGCCCCTGGGAACCACTCTGTCGCCCAAGCGCGTAGTGAGCCTTGCTGCAACTCGTTGTGGTCTGGGTGGTTGTGGTGACGTCACAGCACAGCTTCCACCCAGGATGTTCGTTGATGGAATCGAGTTCTCTTCGTCCAAGTCCAACATGATGGGATTGGTGCATACCGTCAGTGCCATGGATCGAATCTTTCGACCCACGCAGAACGTTGCGAGGATGCTACCAACTGAAGGATTGCACAGGGGGCCGCTGCTGCTTGGATATAAATCAATTGTCCCGCGGGCTGGTAGGAAAAACCACATTTCTGGATCTTGTGGCTTGTTGAACTTGTTGGCTTTTGATGTGTCTCTTTTTTTCTTCTCCTGTTCTCATCGTTCGGTGGTTTCAAGCAGTGATGGACTGATTACTTGTAGTTGTGAATATTTTGAGTTTATGCCTCTTTTTTGCTTGTGGCTGTCTCTGCTTCTGATGGTGACGATGAACATGACATGAAGAACAGGAGGGCTTCCAATCTCAACCTCAATGCGTCTTCCCAAACTGCTGCTCTTGTGAGCAACTGTCGAGCTGAGCTGTCCAGGTTCGTGAAATTCAAGATGATGGTTCATTTCCACAGAAAGGATGGACGGTGGGACGTAAAGCCGGGAGCCTTGTCAGACGTTGACATCAAGTTCGGCAATGGTGGCGCCGTAGAGCACATGATCAACACCCTTTTGGGCATCTTTGGAGGGGTTGACCAGCTGCTGCTCGAGACCCTGTGGCCCATGGTGGCCACTTACATCCCTGAAAACATCGTGGAAACTCTGGAAAGAGTTGCAGCGAAGGATGGACAAATGGCACACCATTTCAAGATTACTGGCAGATGTCAGCAGCGCATGGGTGAGCGCTGCGGCTCCAGCAAAGTCGATTTCTCCATCAAGGCGCGAGCAGTGAGTGACAGGAACTGCTCGTTTAAAGATGGTCAAACGCTGGTTGCAACTTTCCGACTTCGTCCAGTAGAGGGCTCGGTTTTTTTCTTCTCTGTCTTTCTCTCTGTGTTTTCGCTCTGGCTCTCTTGGGCTATCCGGAGGCTATCCGTTAGGTAAGATTGAACATTGCATGTTTGGTGATCAAGCCAGGTGGGCATTGACACACACACAGGCACACACGCACACCATCATCCCAGATGGACGCACGCTGAGGATCTCACCAATGTGGATGTTGCTACATCGAAGGTGTTTCCCATGTACTTGTCGAAGTTATCTCCAGAAAAGAGCGCGATTGAGGAGTCAGTGGCACCTGAGCGAAGAATCAGAACAATGCACCACGACTCTTGCGGGTAAGGGATGTAAGAGTGTGTTTGTCACGATCCCAAAGCTTGATCCTAGGCACTGACACTCTTGGACTCCTACGTCGCCTGCGTATCTGAACTTAAGCAAGTTGACAAAGGTATCTCGGCGGCGGTCCTGCAGCACTTGGAGAACATTCGACGGATGGCATATGGCACGCCGTATCTAGCAATTTCCACTTGTCAAGTATTGACGTACCAAGTTGTATTTCCAAACAATGACATGTATCAATTCGTTATTCACGTGTGCACTTGAGCATCTTCAGGCATTATTTTACCTGTGTTATGTACGTATTTTCATTTGTTTGTTTGTTTGTTTGTTTGTTTGTTTGTTTGTTTGTTTGTTTGTTTGTTTGTCCGATGTTGGACCATTGCCTACTGTTTTTTTATTCACATTGACATGTCCATCCATTTGCTCGTCAGTTGCTTGTATCTTGTACCTTTCTTTGCGTTTGTAGCGCCTTTCCCCCTTTCAGACTTTATTTGTGTAGATCCATTTGGCCCCTAATCTATCTACCCATTTGCCTATACATGATCTATCGTTCCAACCCCTGAAAGGGCCCATACCATGGGGGATTAGGAACAGGGAACACGAGATCATCCATTTGATCTCCTGTCTCTCCGCTCGAATTCTGTCCCAGGAATCTCCCACTCAAAGAGCCTTTCTGGTCTTTTCTGCCGCAGTCTGTGTAGCTTATAGGAGAGCGCAGATGCCAGCTACGGGTTCCTTTATCAATCTATACGTTGGCCAAATGTGAGAAGTATTGCAGCCCCTGTGAACTACCGAAAACTGGCCATGATTGCCAGTCATTTTACCAGCGCCACGTTACACCAGGTGTCTTAAAGTCGATCTCGCAGACAAACAGTTTCTTCTAAAGCCACTCTTGAAACAGGCTTGGAGTCTTGCATCGAGTAGTGCTATTGCTGTTTATCATTATGCTTCTTCTTCTTCTTCTTCTTCTCATTACTATCCTTATTGCTATTGTTGATTGATGCCTTTAGTGTGACTGTTCTCTTTTTAACAATCTAGCAGCTCACAGCTGTCCAGAAATGTCCAGAGGTCGGAGATGAGATATTCTAGTGGCTGGCCATTTGGGTGTTTCTCAAAACGGGGCTGCACTCAGATAATCCTTACATGAATCATTTTTAGTCATAAATCTTAAACCACCCATTTGTAGGGGTTCTAATGCCATTCCGAGAAACCACCATTGGCTTCACTGGATCTACCTTGGCAGCATATTCACCCGCGGACCCAACAGGTTGGCTGCTAAAATCGGTCAGCAAATAGGATGTGTTTGTTCAGGGTTATCGATCAGTGAGGCCCTCCCAGCAATTCGAAAAGCACACATAAATTCTAGTGGCGGGGCCACTTGGTTTCGGGCTATCCAAACACAATCCATTTGGAGCATGTTACCTTGTGGATAAAAAACCGACTATTTGTTGCAGCTTTTGACTTTAGGTGCTGAAGCGGGTCCACTCAAGGGCATGCTTGGCCAAGCCACGGTCAACTTGGCCATGGAAACCAACAGCAGGGCCCAGGCTGGAATCAGTTTGAAGTTGGGGGTGAGATGGGGTGGGCCTTAGTCAGGTGAAGGGAAAATAGGGATGCTGGGTTAGTGACGATTGGTTAGTGGCGATTAGTGATGCTTGGCTTTGCTGATTTGCATGATGCGGGATGATCTCATAATTCTCCACCTTCCACTCGCCACAGGTGAACGTCTCTACCCAAGCAGTAGCTCCTGTGCAAATGCTGCGGTGCTTTTTGGGCGATGCACTTCTGAACGGTCTCCTTTCAGACCAAAAGTGTGGAATCCCAGAGCTCTTCGAAGGTCATATGGATGTTCGGCACGCAGGGGCCACATGACCACACAAGCCTGCATTTCAGGATTCCACGACCAAGAACTTGAATTCTGAGTTCGGCCTCTGATGTCTTTGCCTGCCTTAGGTCATCCATGAAAGGAGCCGCCAAGGTGCAAGGGAAGAACCTGAACATATCAAAGGTGGCTTGGCATTCAGAGAGCTCCTAGAAATGCCATGACTTTGGTCATTCGGATGACTTTTTCTCCCCTCGCTGTGTGTGTGTGTGTGTGTGTGTACCGTAGCTTCCAAGTTGCTCCGCATCTCAACCAGCCGTCCGCTCGCCAGGTGCGTCTGCAGAGCCTTCGAGTGCCTATTCGCAACAAGGGGAAGGAAGAAGCCTTTGAACTCAGCGTTTCTTTGGACAAGGCGAACATCGTCCTCAACGAGTCAGGCGCGTAGTGCAACTGGAGCCATGTCGGTGCCGCTGGTTCTGATGACTTCTCCCTGGTCATCCATGCTGTTGTGGACAGTCGTCGGGAAAAAGGGATGTTTTTGTGCTAGTCGACCTCGTGCATAGTTCATTTCAGCGGCGACCAATGCTTTGTTGACCACGCTGGTTGTTTAGGTGTAGGATTTGTAGGATGCTGGGTGCTGTGTCCAATCTGAGATAGTTTTACTGTTGGCAGTGCTTGCTGGATACCCAAGACCCTTACTGATGGAGACCTGGGCACTTGCCAGCGCAGCCTGGCGCAGCCTTGCCCCAAACCCGGCAATGCCCGGCAATGCCCGGCCAGCGAAGGGCCCGTGTTCGAGAAAGCTTTGGGGCATGTGGACCTGGAGCTCGATGCGGCGCCTTAGCAGCACTGATAGTGGGCCATGGCTGCTACCGTGCTGCTGCTGCTACAATCTCATCGAGGCCGAAGGTTTGGTGCTCAAGGAGCTCGCAGATGGATATCCTTTGTTGTCCATGGATGTGCCTGAAAAGCTTCTGGAGAGCCTGTTCAGATATCTCAGCGAGATGTGGGCACAACCGCGAAATGTTTCGTCCTTAGCTCTCGCAAGAATGATCCACCCTTGTGTTCTTGACTTGGTGCCGTTGAAAGGGGACGTTTCCACTTCGTTGGGGTTTTGGGCACCTGTGAGTCATCGTGGACATTCCATTGGGCAATGCTCGGCTTGTGCTGGTGCAGGTACGCACTGCTCCTGAGTATTTGCCTCATGGCAGGCTTCCTGAACAGTTTCGGAGGCCTTTGCATGTTGAACTTCTGAGCTACTGGTCCGTGCTGAATGTCGTAAATGCAATTTTGGCATGTTTTGGCCATTCTTTCTCAAGAATGGTGACCCACTTCAAGAGCACATGCCTGCAGAACTTCTGTTTCTTAAACTTATCTAACTCAAACTTACCTCATTCAAGCTGCTTTGACTGCAGCTGTTTTGCACACTGCTCTCACTCGGGCTTCTCTCACCCAGACTTATCTCCTTCAGGTCTCTTCAACTCAATCGCTCAGGCTTGCCCCTCTCTCAACCTTGTTTGGCTCAAACTCCTCTTGCAAACCTCTCTCCTTTTCTCTCTCTCTTTGACTCTGTCCTTGCTCGGGCCTCTCCCACTCAAACTTGCTCTTTCTAGCTTCTCTCAATTTCTCTCACTCAGACACTCTTGCTTGAGTAATGACTTCTGAGAGAGGCTAGTTCCCTTTGTATTTGTATTGTTTTTCTCGCATGTGTTGGTCTCACCTTTTCTCCTTCATTCTCGCCTGCAGCCTAAAGTATAGGCCTTGGGGTCACTCGATCCTAAGCGCAGGAAATGAAAGACACAAACAACCAAGCAAGCAAGCAAGCAAACCAATAACCAAAGACTCAAACCTCTAAACCTCTTATATCACTGACCCTTACCTCATCTTACCTCTCTCAGACTCTGCTCCAAGCTCCCACGGGGACGGTCTCGCAAACGCAAATATGACCCCCAAACGGACCCTTCGAGCCTACTCTTTTCATTGCTGGGCAAGCTGGTTTGCAAGCTTCTCTGATTGAAATCAAACTTCTCTCACAAACAGACTCGCCGTTTTTATTGACTTTCTACTCAAACTTTTCTTGCCCAGACTTAGCTTTCTCAAGGCTCGCTACTCGCTCACTCTCTCTGTGTGAACATTCTTCACCCCAATTGCCCTCTCACAAGAATCTTCTCTCCCACACTCTTACCCTCCCTCACCTCTTCCCTCACCTCTTCCCTCACCTCTTCCCTCACCTCTTCCCTCACCTCTCCAACTTCTCGTCCCAGATTCTCGCAGTCAAGCTATTTATTGGCAAACTTTTCTCGCTCAAATTTCTCTCTCTCACTCCTCTCGTGTCCAAACTGGAATCCGTTTTGGCATTGCCATAGCAGGCTAAAGATAGGAAGCGCAAACAATTTTCATGACCAAATCTTGGCGGTGTATGGTCAGCTCAGCTTGCAGGCCTAGATCTGTGATTGGTACAAGCCTGATGTTCCAGCAGTTGCTGGTGAACGGCCACACCAGCGTTGGAGTGAGATTTTCTGAACGCGAGCCGCTCGAGGAGGATGGAAAAGCCGCTCAGGACAGCGCATCGCTGCGGTAGTGCTGCAGTAGGAGGGAGCAGTAGGAGCACTAGCAGCAAGTGCAGTAGCAGTAGAAGTATGATGAGTGGTTGCATGCCATTGTCATTTTGTTGGGAATGGCCGTTCAAGATGCCAGCCAAAACTAAGTTTTGATCAAGGCCTGTATGTTCAAACCAGCCTTTCGCAGCAGAGGGGCGTAACTGTGCTTGAACGTCATGGGAACATTTGCTGCATGCAAAGCAAGACATTCTAAAGGGAGTTGTCAGTGGTTTGAAAAACCGATATCGTAAGGATCAATTTCCTACTTCCAGCATTTAACATATTGAACTTGCAACCTCCATCTCTGACCCATTTTGCAGTGGGTGGTCCCTGATGTTATTGTCACGTTGGTGTGCTTTTCATTGCCATTTTCAAGAGTAGAACCCCCTGGGCCCCCTGCTACTGCAGCTTCTACATGGTCAACTGCTAGGCTTCACACGTAGGGCTCGTAGGGCTCACAGTTGGGCGTTGGAGGAGCACCTTTCCGCACAAGTGTCCGTGCTGCTTCACGCGACCTTGGATATGAAGCCAACTTTTTGGCGAGCGGTGCTGAACAGGAAACAGCATGATTACGGCTTCGTCTTCCTGTGGCGTGGCAGCCACCACCTTCCACAGCTTTGTTCACCGACGTCAGGTTTTTTCGGCTGACCGTTGCTGCTGAGGTCCACCGTTGGTGCTTGGGGTGCGGCATCGGATGGTCTGCCGCGGCAAGCTGCGGTCCTACAAATCAGTTGCGGCCAGGTGCAGATCTTTGAACTTTCAGGTGCCAACGAGTGGACGGGGAAATGGCTGAGAAACCGCCATGGCTATGGGGTTTCTCAAGGTATGGGGGACCCCCAAAGTGGTTGATTTACTACTAGAAATGGTTTGTAATGGATGATTGAGGGGCACCCCTATTTCGAGAAACCCCTTTTTGGTGGATGATGAACCACTCCTGTAATTATTGTTGGCCATTAGACACATGGGAAATTCATTGGCTGAGTCAATTGGAGTTCAGATGGCTGCCAACTTGAGAGCCGCGGCAGTTCATGGCACACAGTGACCAGGCAGTGGGCCGTATGACCACGTGCTGTACTCCAAGAGCATTCACGAAGCTTGAATTTCAAGATCAACTCATTGCTGAAGAAAGTTGAGTCTTTTGATTTAGTGATGTTATCATTTGTGCTATGTGAATTCGTACTGCTTAGCTTTGACTTGATCATCTCGTTGCTGTATTTTTGTCCAAAGTTCTCCCACTTGAGGATATTTTCATGAAGTCTGCGAGTGACACTCCGTCTTTTCAGAACATTGGAGAGAAGACGTGCTACTTGGCAGAGAGGCACTCAAGACACCCAATTGCGGTGTCAGCAACACAAAGAAGCATTAGGTGCAGTGGTCAGTAGTCAGTTGAGTCATATCCTTATGCTTGTGTCTCTGGGTCATTCACCCTCAAAGATGATAGGAGCAAGCCGCCCTCTGAAACAGCATGGTATTGTTTCCTGAAGAGCTCAGCTTATTCTTCATGAGCAGCTGCATACAGTTGCCCCATTGAGGTTGGAACCTGAAGATCACAATCCATGCTTATTTTGTCCACACCACGAAGGTGTTCCGCTTTTGTGCTGCGGCAGCTCGGAATCAGATGGAAGTCATGGTGACAGTCATGGTGAACTCACAGAGGGTGACAGTGTGATGTGATTCGCATCTTTGCCGCGTGAAATGTCACCGGTGAAGCTGAACCGTGTCAAGTCAAGGATCCATGTTCGTCGATGTTCCACCCTGGGCCAACCACAAACCCAGACCCCACGGAACCAAGGGAACCCGCGCCCCCAGGTCCAGGCGATGGATGCGGTACAGCAAGCCTTGCACCTGCAGCTCACCCGTCTGGGCTCCATTCACGAAGCGATACGGGAAGAAAAGGCGACGCAGCATTGGGCCTCATGCGACGCCAGGGGCAAAGATCCCAGGGCTGTCCATGAACTTCCATCAACTTCCATCAGCTTCCATCAACTTCTAGCAACTTCCATCAACTTCCATCAGCTTCCATCAGCCATCAAGCCCCCTGAGGGTCCCGAAGCATTATAAAAACCGCATATTTTTTCTATCAACTGGGAATCAACCATGGATATTGCCACTGGTTTTTGATCAGGGTTACGTTTGCCAGCAGCATTGGCGTCAGTTCTGTTCTAGGGTTGCTCGTATATAATACTTATAGATGTGTGTATATATATATATATATACACATATGTTTGAATATATGTCTAAACATTCAATTGTTTGTTCATTTAGATGGGCGTACTCAGCGCATGTGTGTGCACACATATGCATATGTATGCATTCATATGAGGATACATACGCATACAGTATATGTGTATGCATCTCCCTCTCTCTCTCTCTCTCTTCCTCTCTTTCTCTTCTTGCAAATGTGCGTCTACCATGTAGGTATTTCCAAAGGCTGGGCTCCCAGTTTGGATTCCTCAACTGTTGCCTTCCTTTTAGCGTGAGGCGGCGGATGAAGAATCCACCCGGCTCACTGGCGTCAGATTCACGGGCGAGAGACCTCAAGTCTTTGGAGATAGCACTTGGTTTCGACGCTACAATGCCTTTGATACCACCTCGTGGAGTCCCGAAATTCCTGCGGACTTTGTGAAGATCGAAACTCCGTTGAAACGATGGGAGGAGGCAAGGAAACAAACGTGAGAAAAAGGAAGGTGCGATGGCATGGGTCATCAATGAAGTTGGGATCCGCGCGGTTGAGGCACCCCAAAGAAGAAGTCATTGATTGAGCTTGCAGCAATGGCACTTGTACCAGCATGATCGTTAGGGTGCTCAGCTTAGAATGTTAGTTTTGCAAGACATGCACAAGGCAGCCAAATTGCAAAAAGCAGCTGCGTGATGCTCAAAGAAGCAACAAAATCAGGAACAAGGTCAGACTCACCATTTGCGTTCAGACACCTCACCCTTCACTTCACCATCAGCAACCGACAAAGAGTCAGTCACTATGGGGTAACATTGATTTGCAACCATCAGACACATCTAAAGTATTCTCGCATCAAATCCGACAGATCGCTGACATTGGATGACACATGACCGCATCCCAGCCTTACGCTGCTCGCGTTTTTTGGGTCTCCCAACTTGTACGCACCAGAAATGGCACGGATGTGAGCTCTGAGCCATGTCCAGCATCGTAGCCTTGACTTGGACACCGCAGACGTAGGGTGACTCATGGTCGCAGCTGGTGGCTTTCGATCAGATGAATTCCGTTGTAGTTTCAGCTCGGTGTTTATTGACAGCTTGAGCATTTCTTGCATTTGTGAGTTTTATGGCTGTGGCATGTGGTTGGTTGCTGGTCGCGTCACACATGGAGCTAGCCCCAGTTGGGCGCATGCATGGCACCTGTGAGACACACTGGGGGTACCCAAGGATGCGATCTGCAAGATCTCCGGATCGGAGCTCCTTACGTATTGGGCCGAGCACTCCACCGAGTTCCAAGCATCTCATCATGTGTTGACCTTGAAGCATCTTGCAAGGGATGGCGCACCGGAAAGCCATGGTGGAGATGAACGCTTTGCACTCTTGACGGCCAAAGTTGCAGGAAGGGTTGGCGGTTTTCAACATGTTTCTTTGGTAATGCAGGGTTTTCTTCTTCAGACTCCTTGTGGATGGAACGAACCTCTTCAAACAATTCTCAATGGAAAATCTCAAAACTTCTTTGCAACCATGAATTCACAGATGTTACGATGCCCATAGTGAAATTACTGCAGGACTTGTACCCACTTTGAGCCCGCGCGGTCTTGCAGATGTCGCATGGAGATGTGGCCGGCTTGCGGCGAGATGTGAAGCTTTGGTGGAGGCCATGGCACTTGGAGCAATGGCAGCCAGCTTCGATGCGCAGAGCTTGGTCAACAGCGTGTGGTCACCTGCCAAGTTGATCTATGACAAGGCTCCCCTGGCTCAGGCTTTGGCCACGAAAGTACGACCGCATGAGTTTCGACTGCAGTGGTTGGTGCGGACCCTCTGGGCATTTGCCAAGTTACACCTTGAAGATGGGCCGTTCTTCGAGATGATGATCCATTTGACCAGTGAGAAGGAAGCCGACTTTGAGGCATATGACATGCAGGTCACCACGAACTTCGTGTGAACCATGGCCCGCCTGGCAGATGCAAATGGTCGCTGTGGCGCGGCTGCCACTAGGGTGGTCTCTCAGTCCTTGCCGCGACTTTGGGAGTGCGACTTTCAGGGCGTGGCCAACATGCTGTGGGGCATGGCAGTTCTGCAGATGGCATGACCCCTAGTCACTGCTACTGCTGTACAAGTGGCACTCCGACTTCCTCAGTTTCAACCACAAAATCTCTCCAATGCTGTCTGGGCAACAGCCAGGTTGGTGTTGAGGGAGTGGCCGCTGCTGGTGGCGATGAGCGAGCAAATCCAGATGAAGATCTTCAGTTTTGATCCTCAAGGAATTGCAAATTGCGCCTGAACATTTGCCAAGGTGCTCTACAGGGACCAAGCTTTTATGGATTTGGTGGCTGTTGCCTCTTTGGATCCTGGCTTCGCATTTTTGAGGTTTTTGACTAGCGAATTTTGGTCAAGTACCAACTTTTCATCTCTTTTTCGCAGTTTTTCTATTTCTTATCTCTGTTTTTCCGTGTTTTTCCATAGGTTCTTGATGTTTCTTGGCCGCGCCAGGAAGCTTTGGAGCGCTTCGAGCCCCAGAGCTTGGCCAACATCGCTTGGACCTGGGCCACGCTCCGTGAAGAAAACGATCCGCTGATTGGGGCCGTGGCGTGCCAGGCGCTACAGCAGATGCGCCGGTTTCGGCCCCTGCCCTTGACCAACCTGCTGTGGGCCTTGGCCACCCTTCGGTCCTGGCCTTGGCGTTTCCATGAGGCGCTCGCCAGCCGGGTGATGCACCAAGTGGCCGAGTACAATCCGCAACAGCTGGTCAACAGATTCTGAGACTTTGCCAAGGTGTCCCTCAGACTTTCTCCCTTGCAGGAGTCTTTGTCGCAAAGCTGTTTGAAGAATATGTCACAGTTCGATGCTCAGAAAGTGGCCAACGTTGCTTGAGCCCCTGCCCAGCTGCAGCCGCCGAGCAGCGCTAGTATGGCATCTCTGGTTGCGCTGCTGCCCGATGCCTGTTCCGGGCATGTTGCCGAGTTCAGTACACAGCACTGTGCGAATGTGGCCTGGTCATTTGCACACCTGGCATTTGTTGAAGCACCTCTCTTTGCATCTATCGCGGTGAAGTTCGAGAAGCTGATCTCTGAAGCCAAGCCCCAGGAACTTTTCAACATTGTCTGAGGTGTGGGACGTGTTGGGCATATTTCTTGGGCGTAGGATTGCTGGAACTTGTGTCATTCCTGTTCATATTCTGTTTAGAACATGTGCTGTACAAGCCTGGTGTGAGGCATCCCCAGGCATGTCCAGGGAGCTCAGGTCATGGCAAGGTAGGACTCCGTGCCAAGCCATTTCTACGAGCTGCTGGGCGAGAAGCTGCAGCTCGGATAGAGCAGCTGGAAGCTCGGGGCCTGGCCAACTTGGCCTGAAGTTTCTTGGCCAAGCTATGGATGGGCACATGGAGGTAGGGCAGAAGGTACAATTTGGCAACTCGCAGCAACTCCACCCTGTGAAGGGGCCGTTTGAGCATCTTGATTTCTAGAACTCACCTGAGTCTTGCCATCGATGTACAGCCCTGGGAAGTTGTGCACCTCTTAGGCCTTGCATCTCTGGGGTACTTGGACCTGCCGTTGCTCACCTTGCTGTCCCAAGCGCTTCGGGCACGACCGGCGGAGTGTGGGCCACAAGAGCTAGGAACCATGGCCTGGGACCTTGCCACACTGGCAGTGCTGGATGGGAAACTCATGAACTTCATTGGGCAGACACTTCGGAGACAGCTGGGGGATCTGGAGCCACAAAATCTGAGCCTTTGCTAAGAGATTTGTCGAAAGTGGTGTCTCAAACAGAACTGATTTGTCAAATCTATTCAGGTCAGTAGAAATTCGTTTATTTCTCCAACCTTGTATTCTGGATGTTTCATTCAGTAATCAGATATTGGATTTGTGGAGGGGCCGGGGTGACGGATGGTCTTTGAACCAACTATCAAGTGGGTGAGCTGTTCTGGGAGGGTCGGTGTGCTTTCTCTCGGCTGACTGTTCAGCACCTGCGCTACAGGACAAACATATCCTGGGGCCACGCAACCTTGGCCGTGGAAAACCCAGTCCTGTTTGAGCTCATAGCGCAAGCGAGCCTCCAGCGGATCAAGGAGTTTCAGGCGTAGAACATCTCGAATGTGGCTTGGTCCTTTGCCACTTTGTTGTCAGGACAGCTGTCCGAAAGGAACAGCAATCAGGAAAGGTTCAAGGTAGGGAGCTCTAGGGATTCACCATCAAGCTTGGGCATGATCATTCAGCTGGTATGCGCGCACACACACACACACACGCACACACACGCATGCACGCATGAGCATTCAGTCACAACCACACAGACACAGACACACACACACACAGTCACACACACAATATATATATATATATACGCATATGTACTTGACGGAGTATAGATCCAACATGATCCAATGTTGCATTGGATCTAGGCTTGTATTACGTATATTGCATTATGCTAACCGTTTTGGAACGAATCCAGTTTGAGCAAATGTCAAGCATGTTCGAAATGTTTTGAAATGTTTACATCCCCATATTTCTGAAGCAAGCCATTTCAGCTCAAAAGCTCAAAAGCATCGGGTTGAGGTTCAGCATTTGGAAGCCTTGAAACATGCCTCGACAGCCTTCGATTTCAATTCGACTGGTTTTGGGCCTTGCTAGGCTCACGCTGTGCTGGGGAGCCATCTCTGCTCCAACCTCGTGTGAGATCACTCAGAGTTCAATCACTGCCACCAACCCGATGGAGACAAGTGTGTCTGTCACCTCTATGGACAAGAAGGTGACATTTTCTTTGCAGGTAGCCGTTCAAGGAACTTGCCAAAGCAGCACCGGCGAAACAAGCTGGGTATCTGGCACGGCCGAACGAAGCTACTATGTCCAAGGCATTGACAGCACAAATAGCAAGACTGGAGAGACCTTCTACGGTGTTGAAGTGAAGGAAGATGGGGAGAACGATGAATTCAAGTATGGTGCCAGGTGGAACGCTCAACCCTGCGTAGAGGACAAAGGGACTTGGACTGCAGGCAGGGCGATGCCGTGCCGACGTGAGAAAGGGATAGGACACGAACACACATGCATAAGATGTATGTCAATGTATTTTCTTTATTGAGCTCTATTTCTTGTGAGATATGTAGAGAGAGAGAAGTATGTATATATATTTATATATTTATATATATATATATTTCTTTATATATTTATATTTATCTATATATTGAAACAAACACACAGAGGGATAGCATAGAAAAGTGCGGAGAATATCTGAATGTATTGGAATATCTTTTTTTGTTGTATCTGAACCATGACATCATTTGTCCAACTTTGCTGTGTGACATGCACGAATTCGCCACATCCAGGCACCGTGGTTTGCGACAACACCGATGGAACGATCAGTGGCACAGATTGCATCGATCTCTTCAACGCCGTTGAAGCTTCGATCTGCTGGCAGATCTCCAGTCCAAAAGTGTGCATTGACAGCAAGTTGGTGTCAGGCAGTCTCAGTGCATATGCGAGCTTACAATTGGTGGCTGCGGGGGAGACCGTCTCCAGTACCCCGAGCACCGTCTTGGACTTGACCAGCCTCTATTCATGCGATGGCGAGGAATATGAGGTAGCTTCTACTTCGGCGGTGAATGCTGCACGCCCATATCAGCTGACTTCCGCCTTGCTACTTCTGTTGAAATTATTTTTCTGAAGTTCTTTTGGCTTCATGACTCCAGCCTCCGAATTCGGCACGACTTTAGGAACATGTGAAATTGTTGCCTTGCATTCCATTGAGCATTGAATTGATTGTGTGCTGCTGCGTCGCAAATGCTGAGTAAAGGCAAAGACGCATGCACCCAAAATGCAGATGCGCCCTGTTTCAAAGGGGTGGGTGGCTCAATGTGGCCAAATTAAGTGTCATAGATTGGACAACTGAAACTTCAAATGATATGATGAGCAAGAGAAAAGACAATTTTTGCATATTTGGGCGATTTATTTGGAGACACAACCAGGTCATGTAGGTAGGGTAGACCTTGGCCCCCTGGATGAAATCACCGAAACCACCTCTTCCCCCCACCTGCGAAACGTGAGTTTCTGGGAGACTGGGCCGGCAGCGACTTGCAGGACATGCTCCACTTTTCCATGCCTTGGCCAGCGCTGCACTGCGTAAGCTGCGTTTCTTGACGGCACATGCCATGGTGGTGCGGCCAAACCACAGCACAGGGCGCAGGGATGCGCAGGGCGCTTGGATGGGCCCGGTGAGTTGATTTCAGAGTCACGTCATAATGAATGTTGTAGATGTTTAGCAGTAAAGACATTGTTTGACAGAGACCGTATAAATCATTTATGTAGATTTAAACAGACATTGTTTTTCTGCTCTGGCAGATGTTTGCATATCTTTCTGACTGTTGCACCTGATGTGCTATTCCCTTCGTCCAGTGGGTGCTTGACCTGCAGGGCCTGTACATTTGGGGCGTCCCAATGGGACGACTGCTGAGAGTCATGCCGGACAGAGAGAGAGAGTCACGTCATAATTGTACGTAGTTCATGAGCAAAAAAGACCAGACACGGGCATACGAGATGACGGTATAGATGCATGAAATTGTCAAGAGACCTAGACTTCATCCAGTTTTTATACCATATTTAGCATGCTCCATCACTTGCCGGTGGTTCCTGAGGTGAGTTCAGCTCGCAAGCTGTGGCCAACAGTGCCTGAACCTTTGGCACCGCAGGCGCCAGCCATGTCTGCGTCGCAGATTGGAAGATCCATAGAGCGTCGGGATTTTGCTCATCGATTCCTGGGTCTGAAAAGCTGGGTGACACAACCACTGTCGATTCGATAGGGAGAGAGACAACCACTGTCGAAAGAGCCACGCGCCACGGACGGGTGAAAAACATTCAAAATCACGCCCGATGGAGTGGTGACAAGCAATGACTGGCAAAAGTGAGTCGACAGAGCGGGTCTGATCTACCCAAACCGTGTAGG
>VSDK01026699.1:340033-374099 GCA_009767595.1 Symbiodinium kawagutii
GGGGCAGATGTGTGGCTCGGAGATGTTGGTCCTGGGGTGCCAACTCGGTGACCATGGCAATCAGCCATGGCAGTCAAGCAGCCAACTAAGTAACTCACTATCTAACTAACCAACTAACTAACTAACCAACTAACTAATTAACTATCCAGCTATCGCACTATCTGACTATCTGACTAACTGACCATTTGACTTATCTGACTATCTGACTATCTAACTATCTAAAAATCTAACTACCTGGGTACCTACCTACCTAGCTACCTACCTAACTACCTAACCACCTGACCACCGAATCAACAAACTACCTAACCACCTAACCATCTCACTACCTAACTACCTGCCTAACTAACTACCTAACTACCTACCTTACCTACCTGCCTAATTCACTACCTAACTAACTAACTGACTAACTAACCAACTAGCTAAGTCTCTTGTTGATGCAATGGCTTCAAGATGTACGGATTGGGCTCACGCTTGCCGGCAGCTACCAAAAGGAGTTGGAAAGCGGCACAGATTTGTGCTGTTAGTGAAACGTAGTAAAGCAATCACTGGACGAGAGAGATCATCACCATCAGTCATCAAAACCATGGTCGATTTCGAAGCGAAAGAACAAATCAAAGCTGAAATGATGTGAACTGTGATCAACAATGACGAGTAGCCACCAACCTTCACACAAACAAAAAGAGGAAGTCGCTAATGAAGCTTTGCCGCCCTTGCTGGCGCGCCGGTCCACCACCTGAGGCCAGCGCCGGAGCGTGCAGCGGCTGCTGAAAGGCAGCGGTCATCAGTTCGGTCCAGCTGTTAGGCATAGGATGTCAGGTCAATCATCGGTTAATCATCGGTTTAGGCATAGGTCAAGGATGGCCAAGGGTTAATCGCCAAGACCTTGTCGATTCATTGTTGGTGCAAGCGAATTTCCAGCGATTTAAGATTTGGTCAATGGTTGATGTTGATCAAAGGAGGTATGCTTTGCCATTGTAAGCCATTGTTAGCATCAAGTTTTTTTTTCAAATGAATTCTGTGAGATTTATTATATATAGATGATTTGCCATTATAAACGATGGTGAACATGATGTGATCACGGCCACTAATCATGTTTCACCATCATTTGCCGTTATGGGCCCTTGTTACTGTTAACCATCGTGAGACATTCAGAGTCAGAAAACATGATTCACCATGATTCACCATGATAAGCCACTATCAAAAACATGTTCTGTTTGATGGAATGCTGCAATTTTTGGGCGTTTTTTTTTTTTTTTGGTGGTTCTCTCCATGAACTGTATAGAAATAACCACATGCCTTAAAGATCACGAACCGTGTTTGATAGGTTGAACAGCTGATGCATAAGGGGCATCATGGCGGCTCAAGGTTTATGTGTCGCTGAATCAGCCAATGTTGGGTTGCTAAAAAATGATGAGTCAAAGTAATCCCGCCACATTTGCCAACTACATGGCTGGCCTCCTGTGAGAACTCGAAACTTGGACTTACAGTACCAGAGTGGTAGGGGTACAGTCGGTACACTACCTGCTTTTGATAGCAGTAAGGCCATGAGAGCGATCATGGCAACATTGCTTTTGACAACAGGAACTCCGGTGGCAATGATGATCAGAGCAATGATCGAGATAATTTCAGCAGAAACAAAGATTGCACTGCAGTAGAAATAGTAAGCTGCTTGATGCTGCTAGGTTGTTGCGGAAGGGGACCTTCGATTCATGTCCGTGTGGGTCAGCAAATTGCTTCCAGGGTTGGCAAAAGTGCTTAGAAATGGTGCTTTACATGTAAAAGATGCTTTGTTTGGCGGGACTTTCCCCGGCTGGGGACTGAAGCACACCACCTTTCCTTGGATACAGCGCATGTGCAGCATGACCCCAGCGGTAGGCATCATCTCACCGCGGCCTCAGTGGGCACGGCTGGTGGCAGTAAATCGTTTGAAGAGGCGTCAAGGGGAGGGGAAAAACGGAGGAAACTGGTCCTTGTCGGTGCCTGGGGCAGTCGGGGGGGCCCAGGGGCCCAAGCATCATGGAATCCAACCAGATCCAACCACCCACCCATAGCAACCACATGCCATTGGGGTGATGCTGCTAGTCGAAGGCTGGCGCTGCCACCAGTTCCCGTCATAGAAGCAGAGAATGCCCTGCATGCAGCGCTGCTGGCAGTGGCAGAAAATGGTGAAGGCCTGAGTCGACGAGTATTCGAATTCAGGGGTTTTGATGGGTGGAATGATGGTTCCAGCAGGGAAGAACAATAAGAAAATGTTGCTACCAGACGAGGGGAGGAAACAAGGGAAGACAGCCAAATTCGCTGGGCGCTACTGATTACTGTCAACCCATGGTGATTAGTTACTAGTTCAGATTGAACTTGAAGGACATCAGGGTGCTCTCCTGAGGAATCATACGGTAGAAGAGCAGGTGCCTGGTATTGGTGATCCTACCCTTTACCTGCATTCGATGTCATTTGATAAGAATGCCGTGCATGCTTTGGGTTGTGCCATGAGTTTTCGTGGATTTGTCTTCGCAGTCTATATTGTATGCCTTCTACCGGTCAACAAGTTTCTGCACTTTTGGTTGATCAGCAAACATAGGACGAACAAAGCAACTAATTATTCAATACAACAATTTCTCAATTCCTTATCATCAGCATGTCAGACAATAGAGCATAAACATTGTCAACCATTATAAGCCATTGTGATCAGTTTCAGTGGTCAATAAGTTAAGAAAACACAATAACCATCTCATTGTCATCAGTTGACATGTGGGTCAATGATCAGTGCCCTAGATCGGCGCAATGAACAAGTGTGTTGATTTGTTGATTCGTAAAGATCAGATTCGACATGTGATTTACCTTTCCAAAGTCTTTATCATCATTGCAACAATTGACAACGTAGCCATTAGATACCGAACGGCCAATGGCAAACTATGTAGACCAGGAATTATCAACCGCATGCACGCATCCATCAGCATCAAAAAACCAGCCGCAATATCAACCAATCAGATCCAAACATCAATAATCATAACCAACAATTAAGCATCATTGAATAATGAATAATCATTAGCCAACCAATAATCATGAGCCAACCAAAAGTCAACAATCATTAACCAACCAATCATCATAACCCATCAATATCCGTCACCAAGCCCATCACCTGGCACCGGCGCCAGGTGAACTTCAGGGTGCCATCGAAGACGCGTTACGCAGCTGTTGGGAAGACTCTGGGGATGCCAAGGCGCCTGCCGCGCCGCGCGCCTTGCGCGCTGCAGGGAGTTGACCACCAGGGGACCAGCTGGTCACATGGGTAGCTCAGCTGGTGGGGACAGCAACTTGAGGCTAGTGGCACTTTGGTGGCCAATGTTGGAGGTGATGAACTGTAGTTGTTAATCATCGCTGGTTTAGTTACTAAGCGTAGTGGTGAAATGTTTTGAGCCGCCGTTCTCGACCATAACTATCCCAAGTGCACGGGCCGGAGGTAGGCCACATGTCCCATCCGGCATGTGTTGTCAGCCATTTCTTCACTCCCAATCGCTAGTGACCAATATCAAAATCACAACTGCCATCACTTAGACCACAGCTATCACCCGTCAACCCATAGCTACCACTAAGCATCGATCAACCATTGATCAACCACAGCCATTGACCATAGTCAGAAACCCAATGATCACCACGAATTGCACATAATTTCACTATCATCACTGCCCATTCGCAGCTGCTAACACTGAAAGAGACCCGATCTTAACCATGTGCGCTTTTTTTCCTAACCATGTGTGACGATTTTCTTAACCATGTATGTCAGTTTTTCTTAACCACGAAAGAATTTACGTTCCTAACCACGAGTGTTTTTTTCCCTAACCACGAGCATTTTTTTCTTAACCACATAATTTGAGTATTATAACTCCGAACAATATTATCCATATCTGTTCACAGCTAGAATTGTTGAAACTGAATGGCGGTTGCTTGCGAACTCAACGGTCATGGACAATGGGAAATCGACTTACAAGCACCGGTGATAAAAACATAGGAATGCCAGATAAAAACAGTCTCCCGTGGAAGGCGCACAGTCTCCCGTGGCAGGCGAACAGTCTCCCGTGGCAGGCTTACAGTCTCCCGTGGCAGGCGAACGATTTCCCCTGGCAGGCAACCAGTCTCTGGCCCGCAATCTCCCGTGGCAAGCGTACAGTCTCCCGTGGCAGGCGTACAGTCTCCCGTGGCAGGCGTACAGTCTCCCGTGGCAACAATCTCCCGTGGCAGGCGTGCAGTCTCGTGTGGCAGGCGTACAGTCTCCCGTGGCAGGCGAACAGTCTCCCGTGGCAGGCGCACAGTCTCCCGTGGCAGGCGCACAATCTCCCGTGGCAGGCGCACAGTTTTCGTGGCAGGCAAACAGTCTCCCGTGGCAGGCGCACAGTCTCCCTGTGGTCTGAAATGCAACTGGAACTAGTTGTTACTAGTTCCACTGCATCGTAGTTTCTTGGAGGGCCACCTCAGAGTCCACAGGTTAATGTGTTGAGCTGCCTCTGCGGAACCTTCTCCTTCAGGCTGAGGCTGATAATTTTCGACCTTGGCCACATGTGAGCACGAAGCATCGTTTCCAGGGGTTGCATGAGTCAAAATCAAAGAAATGGAAATGGACATATTGATGTATTATAATTCATAGTGCTGGGTGAAGTACGCATCCGGTTTGTGATCACTGCCATGTTTAGACGTCCTCCCCACCGAAAAAACGTGGTTAAGTGCATAAGCGCGTGCGTAGTAAGGAAAAAAAACATATAGGGTTAAGTTTTTTTGTTTTTGCGGGGTTAAGAAATGCCCTCTTGTGAGACCTCTTGTACCCGTGACCACCTATCCGCCCCACGGATACTCAGCGCTTCGCACGACCTCCGCGAGGTCAATGCCGAGATGGCTCAGGGCGTGCAGCTCTTGGATGACCAACAGGTCGATGAAGCCGTCGAGCTCTTCACTCGAGCGCCGCGGCGCCCTGGGGGGTGGGGCTTGATTGGGCTTGGTTGGTGGGGCTTGGTAAAGGTGGTGAAAGGTTGGGCGATGATTGGGAGGTGGCTATGATTGTCATGATTGATGGAGGTTGATTAAGCATGGTGAAGTTTTGTGTTGATAGTTGATGACTATGACTAATCACGATGAAAAGTGGTTCATGATCTTTTTTGGTTCAATGGTTGGTTTGATGGTTTGTTAACGGTCAAGGGCGGCCACTGATGCGGTTGATCATCGGGATGAAAAATGGTCGCTTGATTGTTCGCAGTGCTTCGTGGTGGTTGATGAATGGTTGGCCACACAATGGCCGAGTAAGGATTGTCAAAAGGTTTAATGAATGATCCAACATGTTCATTGATCCAACATGTTCAATTACAGTCATTGTAGGGGATGGTAGCTGTAGACAATTGAAACGGCTCGACCACCAACTTTGACTGTGCGGCATCACTCTGAAGCAGTACCCTTGCTGCGGTCCTTCTGCGCTATTCCTCGACCAGAACCGATTTACGCATCCAGATCAGCAAAATAGGAGCGGATATCGACTGGATAAAGTAGATCAGGTGTACCAGAGACGCATTGAAGTGGCATGGGCCACGTATATTTTGGATGTTTCTTCAGGCAAGGGACCGCCTGAGTCATCCTTTATCAACCAGTAATAGTAATAAACCATCCATTTTTGGGTCCATGAGTTGATCAATGATGGTCATGTGGCCCAAGACTGAGGTTTTAGACAAGGCCCCAGGCTTTGCGGAAGCCTGGCACAAACGGTCCATCGCTTACTTTGCAAAGCAGAAGTACCAGGAGGCTGTGGACGACTGTCGCAAGGCCCGGAATCTTTGAACTTTCAAGTTTGTTGACCATTCCGAACCACTATTAACCAAAAAAAAACATCAACCATTATAAACCATGATTAACCACTATTGAATATTGGTTAATAGTGGTTGATAGTTGTTGCGTTTTCGACTATTCGAAGTATTTCTTTCAATTCCGGATTGGAAGTGTGTTCAAGAGTGGTTGAAGGTTTTCTTTATTTTATTTTTTCGCGCGCTTTTGTTCCTTCACTATTTTGGCTTGCCGGAAGTTGCATGTGTGGATCCAAACTCTTTTGCCGCAAGACTGAGGGGCATCATAGACACGTATCCCAACACCAGTGGTGAACGTGCCAAACATCAACGGAACTATGGGTCCATGAGATGTTGACCTCCTGAATTTTGGCAGTGTAGATGTGGTGCTCGGTTGTTGACCTACGAGGCATTAGAGATCCGACCGCTACATTACTGGTGCCAGCCTCAATAGCAAAATCACACCGAGGCCGATCTCATTGTCAAACGACTTGCTATGGCCGTGGGCCCTAAGGTGTTTGACCGGAATGGGCACATGTTGCGACCCCAGTGTGAAACAAGTTCGCAGGCTGGTCAGAGCCATGTCCATGAGCAGGTTACTATGAGCTTGGGGAGAAGGAGAAGGCCATGGAGTGTTGGAAGGCTGGGCTGAAGAGCTTTGGCCACCATAATCTTGGTGAAATCGGTCCGGATTTCTGGAGAGGGCCCAGAGCTGTTTGAGTGGTGCCAGGCTGCCATTCAGGTTTGTCCATCCATGCCCGGAGCGTGGGGTCCTTAGACCGCATGGCGGCGGCAGGGTAGGGCACAGTTCCGTCGACCTGGTTTGAGGGAGCTACCGCCATTTCCTAAGGAAAGCCAAGCTGGACGAGGCGGAAACTTGTCCTTTTTCTCTCCGGTCTTGTCGGCCTTGCAGTTTTGACCTCCAGCAGCTGGCACTTTGACCATTGTCATGGGCAAGTTTTGCTTAATAAGAACAATGACATGTACCTGGCTGAACAACCAGAACAATGATAGTAGTTTTCTATCTACATGCGGAGGTTGATGATGCTTAATTAATGAATTAGTCCAGCAGGGTGGATGATGGTCTTGTTATGGCTTATGATGATCTTCAAGAGCATGCCATTGCACCTCTTGTATCGGAGTGGAAGCATGTGGAAGTGTAGCTCGGCAGATGGCCAGCCCCACACCGAGGAAGTGAATGAAATCATCGACCAGCAACTTGGCTTGCAAGTGACATTCAGCAGGTTCACCCCAGTGGTGGTGAATGACTGTTATTGTCAGACATTTTTTGGCTGCTTTGGTGGTGAGCAGGGTCCATCCAGCTGTTTGACTACCGGGATACATGGGTTGGTTTTGTAGTAGGTATCGTCAGAATTCATGATCGGACCAGCACAGCAGATTTAGCTGGAAGAATTGGCCAACAGGGTTGGTCTCTGTGTTTGCCGGCATCGTGTCCATACAGAGATGCCATACGGCCTCTATCATACAGCCGTATTTGTATTCCTGGGATTGGTTCGTCTGAGGCACTTGAGGCCTTGTGGGAGGGCCCTCCGGAGTGGTGACTGGAAGATTGTACTTTGGCATTCTCACCCTTTCAGTGATGCAACATTGTTCTGACTCTGGACGTTTCCAGGTTGATCTCCCTCTCTCTCTCTGTCTCTCTCCTCTCTCTGTTGTCTATATCAATTCAAAGGGATTTGTGAGTGGCCCCCACTCAAGACCAGCCCCCCAAAAATCCATAATTCTCTATTGGGTCCACAGATGGCTGGTTGCCCAAGTTCAGTTCTAATCAGTTCGACCAGAATTGACAACTTGGGGGTTCCGCATTGGACAGATGCACCTTTCAAAAGACAAATCATGTTAAATAATGGTTTCACTAGTGGTTGCTAGATGTTGCAGACATGGTAAGGGTCTTCTCAGCGGCTCCTAGGAAGCGCTGAGAAGATGTAGAAGTTGGCACCGCTGGGGCGAGCGCTGCAACAGGCCGCGAATGGACCGGCTCATCAACGCCTTCGGAGACGGTGAGCCGCAACTCGAGCGACCTGGTGGCAGCTGCCTTCCCTGGGGCCATGGCAGCCGCACAGCTGGGGCAGGGAGACCTGACCGCCATGGAGAGAGAAGATAAGCCGTTGATCAGTCATGTCATTGAGTCATGTTAGCAATGATGCTTACTAATTAGTGGGCCATTAGGGGGTGCGCATGCAAGCATGTTGGATTGCAGCAGCAAAAAGGGCGACCATAACAAGTCCAATGGCATTATTATTATTGACTATTAACCATTCATGCCGTGACATTGACCATTAGATTAATCACTATACTTCTTAGAAGCTGTAAGTCATGATGCACACCAGCCCTTACACAGCATCACGCTAAAGATGAAGGCAATCATTACGTAATCGCGGTTGGTCATCAGATCCACCATCATTATCCATCAACCAACGTTTAAGAAACCATCGATGAACCATTCATTGTCCTTTTTGGTTGCAGGACAACCAACCATTAACCAACCATTAACCAACCACGAACCAACCAGCAACCAACCATCAACCATGGCACCAGCGATTTTCTTCCCTAGTTGCAGGTAGCATCAGGGCGGTCGTAGCGGGCTGCGTTTCTCTGAGGTTGGCTGGATCCAGCCACTGGGAAGCTGGGCAGCAACCGGGATCGAGGGCGCCGTAGATGGCTGGGAAAGTGGTGCTGGATCTTGGGAACGTTAGTGCTGGCTATGTACGGTAGAAAAATCGATGATGATGATGATGATGATGATGATGATGATGATGATGATGATGATGATGACGGCAAGTACCAGTCCAGATTGCAATAGCCTAGCGAAGCCTGGTTGACCAGAACGTTAGGTTCATAGGGGTGAGGGGATGCACATAGATTCAATGCAATGCAGAATGCAATGCCTCATGAACCGCCCAGGATGTCCATCGCATCCGCATGGACCAGGAGAGGTTCCCTGGAGTCTGGGTTCCTTGGTTAACTTGAGACGATGGACAGTGATGGAAAGTGATGGAACGTGATGGGAAGTGCTTCAAGTCATGGGAAACATTTCCTTCTTGAGCTGCAGGCTGCTTAGAGCTTAGGCATACTTCTTCAGGTTGTCTTTGCGAAGACCGGCGGGCTCCAGCACCCTGAAAAGCAGGGCGCGGTTCTATGTTTTGAAAGGTTCCGACGGTAAAGTCTTCCCCTTCACCCGGCCAACGATCGACGCTTGGAAGGCAACCAGCAGCAGATCGATCAGGATTCTAAAAATTCCAAGGGGAACCCTACAGGGAGTTTAAGGGCTCCCAAGGGATGTTGACCACTCAAGATTTCAAGATGTTTTTTTTGTTTGGCGTTTTTGAGTTGGCATGAGGGGTCTTCCCTTTGATTCCCAAGGGATTCTTCGGCTCTTGCTCGGGGGTTTTGTTGGGGCCTTGGGATTTCATCGCAGCCCTCAGGGCGACGCAAGCTTCAGCCTGAGACCGGGCGAAGAGTACAAGTTCTGCTGGTGCCTGGTGGTGGGTCGTGAGATCCAACGAATTGTGGCATCTCGGTGGTGGAAGCTGCCGCATGTTACAAGGGCGCTGGAGCTGCGGCTGCAGCTGGGGGTATGGCCTTTGAAAGGGGGAAGCTAAGCTACCAGGTGTGGCCGAACCAAATGATAGATTGGGTGGTTTTTTCAAAAAGACGGTGACGGAGGTTGGGCATCATTCAACTGTCACATGATCAAAATTACAGATTTTCTCGTGCGTGGGAGGTGCCTGTATCACACATGCATGATAAGAAGCCAAGTCACAGATGTTCGTCAGGTAGAAACTGAGCCTTCTCTTCAACTGCATGAAGAATCATCAGTGTTAATGGTAGATCCATCTTAATAAACCACCTCAGGTAAAAGGCACGTAGCTTGTGATTTACCATCAAAAATAGGGGGCATCTTATGCACCTGTGGATCCCCAAAGCTATCCACGGCATGGTTGACCGCGGCTGCCCCAGGCAGGGCAGCTGTTGGAAACGGATGCAGCGGGAGACGCGGAGTTTCATCACGAAGAGCTTCCCATGCTGTTTCCCACCGGTGCGCCTGAGGCGGATTTCCAGGGCTGGTTGGGAGGACCCTGCTGGTCACCAGCATCAACCAGAATCAATGACGACCTGGTTATTTCATCGCCATAGGTACCAGTAGTATCAACCAGCATCAACCATCATGATAGTATTTCATCACCAGCATCAACCAGCATCAACCAGACTGGCACCAAGGCTGAAGAATTTAGGATAGCAGGTGCGTTCTGAAGAACTTCTTACCCGTCATGCTAATGGAAAAAACACCCATCAACAGCAGCCACTACCAGCAATCATGAGCTGCAACGGTGGGTGATCAGAACATGCTGACAAGGCACCCTGGAGAGTGACGACAATCGACCAGCTGATGAACCGCAAAAGGGGTCATTGATGAGCATGAATGAGATGATGGTCAGATAATGATGGCATTGATATCCCCAATCTTGTCCTTTCATAGGTCTAGGTCAGGACATCAGCCGCCCAGATCGAGCTGTCTGATGCAGAACGGCTTGGGCCAGGAGCATCTCGACGGTTGGCTGTCCTTTGAGGATCATTGGGGCTCCTCTGGGTTAAAAGTTTGCGAAAATCACTTGTTACCCAAAACACTGTAAGCTCAACGGATTTCTTTCTTTCGGCCTTTCTTTCGGATACTAAGTTGGGTTGCGGCAGGGGTGGTTGTTCAGCTTTGCCCTGTGGCACCTTGCACACTTGCAAGGAGACGACCAATTGAGTTTTCACTTGGCATGTTGAAGGTGGAATCAGCGTGCATATGTGTCAGTGAATTGGTATGCCGATGTTTATGGTGATCCTTACTTATTGGTTGAGTGCAGGCTTTGGGGGGGCAAGTTGGCAGTGTGCTTTTTTTCATCTCAAAGTCTTGCAGAAGCTTGCGCGACCAAAAATGATCATTTTGTGATTTTTGTGCAGCTATGGCGCCAGTCTTGGCACGTCCAGTGTGTGAAACCAAGGGTACCTATCCATTTGTTTGTCCATCCAACTTGGTACCCTTGCATCCCAATCTAGCTTTGGGTCTGCCGATCTGTTCTACCTACTGTAACAGGTTTGTGCCTGTCTGCTTGTCTACCTGTCTATATATGTGTCTGCCCTCCAGTACTGCCATCAATGCAACCATCTATATCTCTCCATCCTTCCGTGTATCTATCTATCTATCTATCTATCTATCTATCTATCTATCTATCTATCTATCTTTCCATTCATCTATTGATTTATTTCCCTATCCATCTTTCCATCCATCTATTGATTTTTATCTCTACCTATCTGTCTACCTAAGAGCTTTGTTTCTTGAAGTCAACAAGTTGGGCTAAGCATTGGGAACTAGGGTTGCCAGCAAGTGGCACTGGACCGTGCGGAAGCCAAGGATGGCTACACTTTCACGGGCCATTTGGACCTTTGGAGCATCGCAGGTTTCTGACCTTCCCTGGTGAGCACAGGAGCATCCTTTGAGGTCGAAGAGTGGAATTGTGATTCTCAGCATCTTCAGACCGTAACTCTTTAGCCAGCAGAAGGATTACCTTCTGCTCCAGCTGAGTTCAGAGAATCACTGTACCCCCAGCAGTTCGACAAGTCAGGTGTGGGTCCAAAGTCTGCCCCATCGGCCAACCTGGCGACTACACCAGTGGCCATTTTCGAAGCAGCAACGCTGCAAATTTTCAGGTCCTGGTACGTCCTGGTGCTCGTTGTGCCCCAGGGAGTGAGAAAAAAGAGAAGCGTACGGGATGAATGGCAGGCTTTGGGAAATCTTCAGGCGCTTATAGATGTTTGAGAGACTGGAATCATCACCCGAGATTGGGTGATGGTCATATCCTCACCCGTTCCTCTTTATAGACCATTTGCTTGGCAGTGGTCGTGCTGCAGGAGGTTCTTGCCTAAAATCATCCACCCGCAGTTTTTCGCATGTACTGCAACATTTGGAGCATAGCTGACTTTGACTTTGACCTGAAATTGGCTCAAAGCTGTGCCCAGACCATCCTGACAAGATGTGACAGCTTGGCGCGGAAGTGCATGTCCGAGTGACTGCACATTATATATACAGATGTACGCTTGCATGCATAATTATGCATTTTTACAGTATATCAAATTATCAAATCTATTTGTAGTCACTTACCTATTATATATATACATATGTGTATGGATATATTCTCAAATAGACAAATAGATATATAGAGAGATGCTCAATAGATAGATAGATAGATAGATAGATAGATAGATAGATAGATAGATAGAAATATACATGACGCACATTCTTATTCATGCAGACAGGTGCAGAGTAGGTACGCAGCGACTGCAACCCTTGAATTCTCGAGAGACCGGCGGGGTTGCTGTCTTTTCTGCAGCAAAGGGACATTGACCGAGGGACACGTAGAGATGAAGCACCTTTCTTCTTGCATGAAGTCTGGGCAAGATTGATGCTGGGAAGGGCAATGGCATAGGGACGTCAGGGTTTGCAATGAATAGTGCCTACTAGCAACACCTCAGGCAACTTAGGGTCTTGCGGTATGTGGCTGGCAAAGCCATGATGTTTCTGCCTTTGCATGTGGCGATGGGCTCAGACATGAGGATGCCGCTGCCGCTGCCATTCAAAGTCATGCTGTGAATAGAGGGGCTGTCCTAAGTCGTTAGCAGAGTGAATCAAATTTCCATCTCTGCCCAGGGGAAGCGGTGCTTCTACTTGAGACATCTTGCAGGCCACATGCTTGACTGACCAAATCGGACAGTCGTAGACACCTAGGGGTACGAGGATTTCAGGACTCCGACTGGTCTCTTGATGGTAGCTTGGGCCACAAATCAGAATCTGAATCAGTTGGGCCTGCCTCAAGACTGAGTCTAGAAGCGAGGCCGGCAGAAGACTCTGTGGAGGAGATTTTCTTCGCAAGGATGCTCAGGGAGTCTGGAAACAATGTTGTTCTGACTAGCAGTATCTAGCAATCGAAATTCTGAAAAAATCCTTCGAAACAAGTTGGAAGTTGTCGGTTCCTGTCGGTTTGTCTTGCAGACATGACGGCAAAGACTTGGCCCTCACACTCCTCACGCTTCCACGCTTCACCAGCAGATTTTCACCAGAAGATTTTGTGAAGGCCATGTGCCATCATTAACTGCAGAGGCCATGTGCCATCGATGTTCACCCGAAGATTCTGGCTTCATCTGGCCTTTGCGGGGAAAGTGCCCCAGGGGTAGAGCAAGTTGCCAGATGGAGAGCGCCATGGGGATATTGCTGCGGCTCCTTGCCCTACCATGCGCACCTTGGTCCAGTTTTGGCACCACCAATCGCAGTAGTCTCCTGTTTTTTGTTGATGGATTTTGTGGCCGTTAGTCCCGTTAGTCCCCGTCTTTCACCATGCTTGTTATCCTGTTCTCGGTTCTTTTTGGTCATTTTGGCTTAGTATCAACCATCTTTTCAAGCAGAAACAACCACAGCCAACTGTTGTTAACCACAACTTGCCATTAGTACCACGCCATGAATCCACCATCTCACCCTGGTTTTCACCACTGTTACGGTAGATGTCTCCAGTTGCCACGTGTGTCAACCATTGATTGCCGTCTGCAGCCATCTTCCAGGCCTTAGCGCTTGACAATGGTTTGGCGCTGACACCTCCCATGGGGTGGATGACCTGGCAGAGGTACCGGTGCAACACCAATTGCAGCGGTCCCAATGCCAAGCGATGCATCAACGAGGACCTCATCAAGGAGATGGCGGATCATATGGCCAAGGCTTGGGTGGCTTCGGTAGCTGAGAACACCTGTGCAACGGCCGGCTGTCCTTAGCTGTTGGGGCTAGTGCCCACTGCTGCCTGGCTGCCGCTGCTGTTCTTGTGGCGGGAGTCGTTGCGGGGCGTTTGCGGCTGTGATGTTGTGGTTGCCCTTGCTGTCGCTGACCCTGTCGCCGTCGTCGTCATCGTCGTTGCTCTCGTGAATGTTGCTGTTTGTGTCGTCGTCGCTGGCAGGATGGTTGGTTGGAAGCAGGCTACCAGTACATCAACATCGATGACTGCTGGATGTTGCCCGAAAGAGATGCAGAAGGACGGCAGGTCCCAGACCCAAAGCGCTTTCCGTCTGGGATGGCTGCCCTCGGCACCTTGGCTAAGAAGCCATTCTGGTGATAGGACGCCAATGGATCATGGATGGATGGACGGGTGGATGGAAGGATCTGAAGGCCAAACTTGTTTCACCTTGTTGCCCTGTTGCGGCTGAATTTCAGTGGTGCTTCCCCAACTTCTTGTGGGTTATGAGGTAACAGCTGGCCCTTCGTTGGAAGCCTGCACCCCATTCCTGACCTGTGCAAGGTGAGTACATCCATCTTCGCGGCTTGAAGTTTGGCACCTACGGAGACATTGGCTCTAAGACCTGCCAAGGTCTGATGGGTTTTAAGGATCACTTTGAGCAGGACGCCCAAACTTTGGCCGACTGGGGCGTGGACTACATCAAGGTGGATGGCTGCAACGAGAAAACTGAGGACTTGGAGGGCTCAGCTGTTGAGCGGGTACCACGGGGCACCCTTTGATTCATCGGTGGCTTCTATGCTGGTCATGTCGATTGAAGATGGTTGATGTTCACCATGTTTTACCGTGGTTGACATGGCCCGTCCTCGTGGAGAGCCCTGGGTCGCTGGTGCCTGTGGAACCCGGGCCTGGTGGCCTGCAGGACATGGCTCGAGACTATCCGGCCTTCGGCGCTGCCTTGAACAAAACTGGGCGCCCCATTGCCTGGTGCTCAGTGACTTCAGCTAGTAGGACCTACGCCACGCCCTAGGACCCCATAGGTACTCAATGGTACTCATAGGATCTCATGGGTCCAATGCGTCAGAAAGAAACAAGACAAAAAAGAAGGATCAGCCTAGCCAGCAAAGAGCTGTTTGGCCAAGAAAGGGTGCCCCTCTACTTGTGGTTCGGCTTCATTTGCTGTGTAGTTGGTGGCTCCTTCCGCCGAGGTTGTAAGCACCAAACATTGGCCATAGCGTGACCAACCAGACATGATCCACAAATGCAGCCTGACACAGTGGACGTGGCAGCGCCAAGGTCTACAGTTGCAGCTGGCCGGCCTACATGCCACACCAGTGTGAGAAGACGGATGGCTGCATGGATTCGCTGGTGCAGCATTGTGCCTTGCTCCGAACATCCGCCGCGGTGTCAACTTGCCGTGCCTGCTGTGTTCTTGAGGGTTGTAACATGTTGTAACCCATGATTGGAATGACCAACCCATCATTTCGGCGGCGTATCTTTGGACCCAATAACAGGTTGGGAAGATTTCTTGGGGTTTGACACGGCCGCGCGAGGCATCCCAGGTGAATTTTTCATCCCTGCCGAAGCGGTTGAGAATGGGCGATCTACACATGGCTTTGGGGGGCCAGGGGTCATGGAGGAATGAATTACAAAATTTCGGGAAGCAGCACAGATGCAGAGATGCGTGTGAACCGACCTTCATCCCAAAAACTGCCCCAGTTATAATACCCTTCTGCCTGTATGAAACTAGTCCCTGGCTTTGCTCCAAAATGTGCAGATTCTGTCCGGAACGAGGGTTCTACAGGGTTTGAGTTTTGACGAGCTCAAGGAAAAGGATTGACCAAAAAGTCGCCGCCCAGGTAATTTATGGCGGAATTTTGCCGATGAGCCTCGGCGGCCATGGAAGACATTGGAGAATGGGTTGGCGGCTGGTTCCTTTCCAGGGGTCGCCTGGGTGGCTTGGAGGAGGATCATTGGAATTTCGGTTCTCAACTGGATGACTTGAGGGGTACCCCTATGGCTGGGGAAACCATCCTATCAAGCGACTCTCAAGCATGGTGATTCTCTGCCGAAACGCGCGAGCCCAGATCAGCGACAATTGGGACTCGGCCGCTTGGATGGCACTGCCGGTCAGCGGAGCCCTGGGATGCCATGGGCCCAGCATCATCAACCATCACTTGCACTGACCATGCCATGACTGACCAGGGTTAGGTATGCTTGGCCATGCCATCCCAGTTATGAACTATCAGCATTTGTGACCAGCCATGGGCTTCCACAGGGTGCAGATGGCTGGCAGCTTCCTCCGGCCTGGAATTGCAGATATGGCTGCGGGTAAACCCTGACTGTCCCCATCCAACAAGTGACCGGAAAAAATGTTGGGCTGTTCATCCATGTTCATCCATCCATCCATAAATTTGGGATGAAAGGTTGGTAATTACCTATAGCCATTCATCTTTCTGCTCGTTTGTCTAAAGTTTGTCTTCGGAGCCTGGAGGATCTGAAAAAGGAACTGCTGGAAATGATCCGGCCTCTTTGGATCTCATGGCATCCATCGCATGGTTTGGACTGCCATTTGGTGGGGGAACTCCATGGAATTCATGGCATCCATGGGGAGATCGTTAACAGCGGTGGCCAGGTCAAGAGCATTACGAACTTCTGGAAGCGATTGAATTCCACTGATGAGATGGTCCGACATGCAGGGCCTGGGCATTGGAACGACCTGCACTCAGAGGGGGCATTCTGTACAGCATGGATTGGGGCAAGCGTTACTACCATGGAGTGCTCTTTGGACCCAGTGTGTGGATCTGTGTTGGGATGGCCATCCCAACACAGAACCACACAGCTGGCCATGTGTGGAACTGAGGATCCTGACATGCTCGTGGTGGGTGGCTTTGGCTTGTCACCCTCGGGAAGGCAGACCCAAGTTGGGCCATTTTCGCTGCGCCGCTGTTTATGTCCAACGACCTGCGGGACCTTTCGGCGACCTCGAAGGAAATCCTGCAGAACAGCGAAATCATTGCGGTGAATCAGGAGCTGTGAGTCAAGCCATGGTAAACTGCAGGCTTTCATTGGTTTTCTTTGTGTTAAGCCATGGTAACCTACAGGTTTTCTTCGTGTGGTCGATTTGTCTTGGGAGTTTTGCTCCGGTGACCCTGTGATTCGCTGGAATCGCCGGGGAGGACCCCTTGGGCCAGCAGGGCTTCTGCGTTGCTGGCTGCGATGGTAACCTGAGAGTTTGGGCCAGGCCTTTGGCAGGTGCTGTGGGTGATCTGAGGGGCATCAGATCCACTTGTAAGCCCAATATTTGAGTCATAAACTGTGGAAAAAGACGGAAAGACTTGTGGTTTATCATGTTTATCGTGGTTCAGCCGCGCAGCTACGGTAAAACTTGCGGTTTATCAGTACAATGTTCACATTACTAGCAGTGTTCAGACCGCATTCTTGTCGAAGGATCAGTGTGTTGGCTAGCTCTGACTTGTCACAAACTTGCCACAAATGACTTTTCTATACTTTTCTACTTTCGTTTCTTGTCACACCGCTCTGGTTGGAGTGGTTGGGGCTCAATGGGTGCATGCTGCTGATGCATTGGATCTGTTGGAAGCTGGAGGCCCTTGGGACATGATGACACAAATCACAAGATATCTGATATAATGCTGATATATATATATATATCTATATATCATCATATATATTTCTTTCTTTCAATGATTTGAGGTATTTCCATATAACAACCATTAATCGACCATTAATTACCGGAACCATCAATCAATCGGAAAGATTTTTGTGTGTTTTTGTGTCTCTGTGTGTCTGTGTCTCTGTCTGTTCGACTGTCCGGCTGTCCGTCCGTCCATCCGTCTGTTGGTCTGTCTGTCGGTCTTTCTGTCCATTCTCTCTCCGCGACATTCGGCTCCGAGATCCGCGATCTTGAGAGACATTTATCCAGTTGTCATTTTGGGAGGCGGCGAGGTGGCTGTGGTCTTCCAGAATCTCGAAGATGGAGGTGATGGCGCTGACATCACCTTTAAAGCCTCCAGGTGACTTGGCTGCAGCCAGAGGATTAATAGGTGATGACAGGCGATGAAAGCATTCGTCCCGTGCTTCAAGGGCTCAATCATTCTAGTGAAGGCTGTCATTGACAATCTTTGATCAAGAAATCCAGCTTTCAAATTTGAAAAATAGGAGAAACGTGGGCACCGGCAACTCTGTTACTGCATGTGTACTTATATCATATGTAATGTGTAAATCGTAAGTCAAGTCAAGTCAAGCCTGTGAGCTCCGGATTGGAGCGGCCCATTTAGGGCACAGGCAATGGCACCAATGAAATATGCACAATAATGCACAGGCACAATGCTCAATGTGCTAAATTTCCTGCAGTAAAATCTATAAACTCGTCCAAATACAAGCGCCACAAGCTTCGGTCAGTTGCCATAGTTTGCCAATCGCCTAACCCTTTGTAGCGGCAAAATGTTTGGATTTGTGTGGGCCATGTGGCCGCAGGTCTTCCCAACCGAGCATGCTCACCAGAGGAAGGGGTCCAAGTCAGAATTCGTTTTGCCCAACGTTGCGAAGAAAGTCCTGCTATGTACCTTGCCAATGCACACATACACACACACACATATATATATATATCTGTGTGTATTTATGTATATGAAATTATTCCTGGGGATAATATTGACCACCTCTTTAAATCGTGAACAGCTACCGGGTGTGGCAACCGCTTCACCCAGTCTTCCGTGGAAGAGCCTTCATACCTTCCAAGCGCGAGACCTCTTCGCCAAGAAGGAGCTGCAGCCCGCGCAGCGGCAGCGTCATTCCTGGTGATTTAACGGGATCCTTCGTGGTGACTAGGACCATTGATGGGTCAGTAGTGATTATGGGTCAACCATGGGTTTGACCATGCTGAATCCAAACTAATTAGTGCTTCTAGCCAGTAATGATGATGGGTCATTGATGGTCATTGATGGTTATGGCTTGACACAGCCATTTGCCCATATGAATCATCAACTTGCCATGAACTAACCGGTGCTTGATAGTCAAAAACCACCAGCATAGGAGTGAACTTTCTATGGTTAAATGTTTCTAGACCATTAAAGTCAATCAACAATCAATTACAAACACATCAATTACTGCACTCTTTTGTTCACCACTGCAAAGCATAATGTAACAAATTGATTCGCCAACATCAGCTTTACCCATCACGATGAACGAACCGTTCGTGCAGCTCCATGGATTTCCGGGTGGATTTACCCATCCACCATTTCCGGGACATGGCCTACAGGACCTGGGCATCTTCAGAGAACAGGTCACACTCTACGTGCACGTGAGCTCATGCAGGCGATCCGCTGTGGTGCCTGAAGCAGCGGCTCCTGGCCCTTGAACCACTTGTAGTGAGATAATGATCCAATCTCAGGTCTGGCGCTGTCTAAACTGAACCCTTTAGGGGTACCATGGATGTGCCCATTCCAATGGACCAATGGTGTGATGGAAGATTGACTCTGTTCAGTGATGATTGCTGCCAGAATGAGGTAGGTAAATGAGGCATTTTCTGGGTAGTCAGGGCCGTTTGATCCAAGGGAATCGGCCAACGTATATGGACCGCACGGCATCCAGCAAGGTCGGGTAGCAAAGACCGTTTTGAACAGCATTGTTTTGAGTAGTGGTCTTGGTCGTGTAGAAGGAAGGAGCCAGCACTTGGGAGTCATGATCCTGAAATATCAAAGGTGGAAACTGTTGGGATGATGCGTATTAGATGTATTAGCGCTTGTGGTAGTAGGTAGTAGTCGTTGTTTGTGGTTGTTGTTCGACTCTTGCCGTCGTCGCTGTATTCTGTTGAAGTTTTTGTCATGTTTCGATGCGATATTAGTGATTACTGGTATTATTATTGTATATTATGTATATTGTATATTCTTGTCATGTTTCTATTCTGGTCATTTTCATTGTTGTTTGGTTTCTCCCGTGTTTTTGCAACCCCAATGCGTCCTGAAGAGGGCTGAGTTTTGAGGGCGTGGGCAGGTTGTCCAGCCGCCACAGGATGATCCGCATCAAGGACGTCACCTGGTGGTCACAGATCCTCCTGTGATCGATGTCGTCGGGCTCTGCGCTGCAGGCTGCGAACAAAAGGAGCAAAGCTGCCAACTGCGCCAGCTGGGGCTGGAGATGACGAAGGGCTAAAGATTTTCTGGGGCCTGGTTCTTTGTGCTTGAGATGTGGTCAAGGCCAGAGACATCAACAATATGGTGTTCAGAGGCAAGCGAATCTATTTATCACTTGTAGCAGCCTTTGGGGCAGGTGTTTGAATTACCTTCGACTCAGCATTTCAATAGCTTTGTCTCCCCACGAGCGAGGATACCCTTCGTGAAGGTGTTATTGTATGGGTCCCTGAGCTCAAGCAACATGTAAATGTGAGGGTTCAAAAAGAACATGTGTCAGCTCTTTGTCAGGGACCCTGTAACAAGTAAAGGACGTCTTTTCAGGAACTGCCCCACCTGGAACGAGTTGCTGGATGTCTTGCCCTTGACCTTGGGGCTTTTGCTGCAATCGATTAGTACATCCAAGGCAAGTGGCATGTCTTCAGCAGAAGCGTGGTCACTCAGACCCTGGGTTTTGAGGTACGGTAGAACAACCTGGCAATGGAAAGCATAGAAATAATTTCCCAAGGTTTTCCTATCGCCTATTTGTAGTTCATCCTGGTCATTGTTTGCTCGCAAGTGGCGAACACAATGCCGTCTTCCTTGGTGAATCCGCCTGGTTACCAGTGGTTGAAAGGGATATAACCAGGGGAACTACCAGGCGAATCTGCCAGCAGTTGGTAGGCACAACCGAGATGCCCCGGCCCACACTCAGTGCGGAGACGCCCTGCATCGACGCATGCCCGTGCTTTGCACACGAAGTGCCGCTGGGAAACCCGGAGATCTGCCGGGCTGCGCCAATGGATGCTGCCAAAATGCCTGCTGTCCACGGTTGAAATGAACGGTTTCGGATGCTTTTACTGCTATCTGGTGATGTGCACAGGGCACAGGACAGAACAGAACAGGACAGAAGTACTGCTACTATCTGGTGATGTGTTTCCAGAACGGTTTTTTCTGAGAATCCTGAGCGGGGGCCGAGAAAACTTCTAGTTTCGGGTGTTTGTGATTGCGGTGCTGAAGTTTTTCATCTCTGTAGATTTTGAGTGGGTTGATGCCTCATCTCGAAGTCCTTTTGGCATCCACGGCATTGCTGCGCACCTATGCGATGGTGCCTGCACAAATTGGCTGTTCTATGTCAGTTTCTAGCAGAAGGCGAGGCAACTCACCAGTTCTGCAAAGCACACCCCAGCAAGTGCACATGAATCTCTTTGTTGGCTGAGGGATTGGCCAAAAGACTCTCAAGTATCCGAAGATGTCATCAATCAGTGAGCCGACCGCAGATGAAGTGGGGTTGGGCAAGATGTGTGAGCAATTCGTTTGCCGGGTTTCACACGTGATCGTCAAACACGGTTGAATCATGTTTAAACCCTTTGGATTCAGCATCTGTTTGGTCTTTACAGAGGTCCTAATCTGAGAGTCTTTGAACCTGTTTGAAAAAGCGGGATGTCCCAAGCCTGATCGCAGCAGCAAGTGGTGAAACTTGGAAACCCATGGCCCAGCTGGAGAGGTACGCCTCGCGTCAACCAAATCCACTTCGAATGGAGGAGGCTCTAAGAAGATCGCAGCTGTTCGCTGAGTTGCTGATCTCCATTCACCTGGTTGGTGGTCTACATATGTCTACATGATTTCTGTTCTTCCCTCGTTTTCCACCTCTTGGGACGACTCCATTGTTGCCGGAGGTGGGTTGAAGTAGCCACTCATGGCGTGCCATGGAGCTGTTCATCTCATTTGGTCACTGGCTTGGGCCTTGCTGCAGGTGCTGGCAATGAAGGACTCAAAGGCAATGTCCAGGGAGGAACACATGGCTGTGGGTCAGTGATCCCCACAACCCTGGCACTTTACAGCCCATACATCACCATAGTCTTTGTTGGGATGTTCACCTATTATCCCTCTGCGGAATGGTTGGTTGTTGTCCATCCCCTTTTTTGGACATGTTTGATCGGAGATATGGCCCCGCTGCTCCCTGGCCATGATGTACAAGTGACACCAGACATCACGAGCAGAGTCAGTGTGAGGCTTGTGGTCAGTTGCAGTTCTTTAGCCCCTGGGGAGGGTGCAAGAGAAACTCTTGTAGCGTGACTTTCCCCATGACCTGGGCCACTTGAGACATAACGAACTCAGCGGCACCAGGCCACCGCGGAGATGTTGCGACAAGAGATCCCCGTCCGGGAGCCCTGGGAGCCACAACGAGTCGTCATAGCGGGGCAAAGTGGAAGACTTGGACGCCTTGGAACGGTGGATGTCCGGTGGGTTTCGTTGGGAGGCGAAGGGTTTGATGCAGAGTTGCCTGCTTTTGCGGCTCAAGGTGCGTCCGAAGTCTCGCGCAATGCGCATGCAAAATTCAGCACTCGAATTTCTATGATTTCTTGAATGTTTCACTTCACAGGTTTGAACACCTTCTTGCAAGACGGGGGAAAAGAGTAACTACCCACTCTTAGTTACACACTTGAGATCGAAGATGATTCGTTTTGTCTCTATAGCGTTGGATTCATGGATGGTCATGGCCATGGATGCTGCCGCAGATCAAGAGAGTCGTAAGGCTCGGACCGCCAAACACAGCAAAGTGGAGCATGGCGTCGGCTTGGCACCTGAACATGTTGCATTTCTGCCGGGTTCTTGTGGTGCCGTTTGCCCATGCCTGCCCGCTGTCTACGATCTCAAACCCTGACAATCTGCCATTGCAAGCCATGAAGCTCAAGTTCGTGTAGTGAGGTGCCATTTTGATTGAAATTCAATCGATCCAACTCCCAGGGCAGCCAAGCGCAAATTCATCAGCATGCTTCACTGGCTTTCAGAAACTCACTTCCAGAATCTTCCAGATGTGAGTTAGTTATGACTTGACTGACTTTGATATGCACCTTGTGCAATGCACCAGGGCTTAGAGGAAGCTTCTCGGCTCACGGGGGAAGCATTTAACAGTAACTTGTCGACCATGATGTTCCGCGTGCCAATGTCACCAATCATGTCGACCGCTCTGGGACAAGTTTGTGTGTGGATTTTGGCAACGCTCATCACTTGGGCGCTGTGCTGGTGGATAGTTTCGCCAGTAAGTTGCCAGCAAGAACCCACCTGCCTTCATCAGATGCAGAACCATCCTGGACCGGGCTTGGGCAGACTTGTAAAGGCATGGTGAGGGTTACAAGGTTTCCACATTTGCAGGGTTCCTGCGTCCCCGAAAAATTAGCAGGAGAACTGGCTCGTGGCATCGATCGTTTTGGAAATGTCTGAGTTGAGATTTATGAAATCTCTGTTGAGGTGTCCGTTCGCAGCCTTGGCCGGCAGGACATCATCACATCATTTCAACAACGGCACTCTCAGCAATGGCAGGGCATGAGGTGGTAGGTCTCGTGGCCTCCTACTTCGGAGCTCAAACTGCCCAAGCATTGATCCCACACATCAAAAGCAGGTGGGAGCCTCGGAGAGACTGTTGTGGTAGTGATGTGCGGCTGGGGGATGTGGATGATGTGGATGATGTGGATTTGGGGTCCCTGGTTGGCTGAGGTGCCTGCCGAGCTTTTTGTTGGCGCTGATGTTTGGGACCCTGGCAGTTGTAGAGTGGCTGTTCTCGCGCGAGTGGACCTTGGCTCACGTCATGCCCGGGCAAGGCCGACCAACTGACACGCTGCGATACATGGAGTGGAACATCAACGTGCCGATCCTCCTGGTTTTGTCTGGTTCTTGGCTCAATTGGCCGCCAGTGTGCCATAGCAACGTGCAGGGTTCATGTCCAAATCTTGGGGTCTGGCATTGACAATCCCGAAGCCTAAGATGAACTGAAATCATTCTGCCAGCTACTTGAAAGGCGAACTCCGGTGTGAATATGGGGGTTGAGCAGTCTATGGTTTATGAATTGCCTCGGTGTAGTTTCTTGGTCGGCTCTCCCCATGGATGCCTCCAGCACCAGTACTTTACCATTGGATGAGAAGCCTTTTTCTCTGGGCTTCGAGCACATGCCGGTGTTCAGCCGCACATTTCGAGGTAGTATACAATGCCATACTGCAACATTGGCAATGACCTGTTTGATATGAAGATGTTGGATTGTTTTTGGGGTGTCAGGCTGTCAAGATTGAGCCGATGGTTTTCTTGCTGCCCATGATGAGCCCCTGCTTGGGTCGACTTGGGGTTCATTGGAGATATTGGATATTATTGGGTTCCACAGATCGCCTCACGATGTCGTCCAATGATGGACATCTCCACTTGGATTGCTTATCTTCAGCGTGCAGAAGTGTCATTGTCCTCCCTCCAGGGGACGACGACAGCCGAGGTTATTGCAACCTGGGAAGACCTTTGCAAGAAGTTTCAAGACCTTTGCTGGTCACTAATCTTTACATCATCCTGAGTTGGGCAGCAACCGCCACAGCGTCAGGCGTTTTAAGATTGTGCCTGGGACCTTGACCGAGACGCGAAGTGCTGGAGGTGCTATTGAACCGTTGTTTTAGGCATGATCATGCTTCACTATTCTGATTAGTTTATATTGAGTGCGAATCATCTAAAATTATGATTCTGGTCTTGGTGGTTTCGTAATTGAAGCCAGTTTTCAGATCGTCTTTTTTCAGTGCAGCAAGTTGAAGTGCCGGTGCCTGCCGCGCAGCCTACGCCCAGGTTTCTGATCATCGCTGCAATGGCCATGTTTATTTGGGCCTCGCGCGACATGTTCCAATGGTGCAAAGAGTTTCACCGCACAGCACCTCAGGACCTGCCAAGTAGAGCGATTCGGCCATGGATGAACCATGGCCTGATGCTTGGCGAAGTCTTCCACGATGGTTGCCATGAATGTTGCCATGGGCTTGGGCTTGCCATGGAGGGGTTGGTCCATGGTGCCTAGATGTGCCCAGCGGAAACAAGCACAGCCATCACAGCTTCGGTCAACCACACCGCTCGCCCGAGCCAGTGCCAATTTGTCGAGCCGTGGTTTGTTACTGTAAATGTTGGGAATGAGAAGTTGATGGTCAATCATCAGCTATGGTAGAAGTGGTGCTGGTTTATGAACAGCTGGATCACTTCCGAACCAAGGATTCCCTCAACATCTTCCAATTTTTGATACTGTAGGTCTCCTTTGGTTTGAACACGTTTCGACCAGAATATTGATGTGAAACCTTCATTTCTGCTTTTTTTCATCATTCACCCCCTCAAGAGTTCTCATCATTCACCGCAAAAATCACTGCTTGCCCTTGCGATTCGCTGAGGATCTTCCACTTCTTGCTATATGGTGTGGTCTTCATGCTCTCCGTCACCGGCGTGATCAGTTCACAAACCGAGCGCAAGAGTCACTGGCACAAGACGGATGTTTCGACACTGCGGACTGGGGACCTGTTCATAGGGGAAAAGCAGGTTGACAATCAGAAGCCATAGCCTCTAAATAAATAAATAACTAAATAAATAAATAGATAGAGAAATACACAAATAGATATATAGATAAATAGATAAATTTCATGAATACATGAATAGATAAATGAATAGATTAAATGAATAAATACATAAATAAATGAATACATAATTTAGATAAATAAATAAATAGATGAATACGTAAATAGATATAAATTTATTAATATAAAAACATAATGAACACACAATAGATAGATATAGATATGAGTATATATATATATATACATTTAAATAATGAATGATTGCCAAAAAAATACTTTTTTCAACGAGAAAGGTTAAAAAGTTGCTAAGATAATTGATACAGTAGTAACGGGCTATATGATTGTAATGCTTGTAACGGTGAACAGAATAATGATAGCCACTAATCATGGCTCAAGAAATGTTAAGAATAGTTACGAGCAATAATGGTTGATCATGAGTATTAAGGAGCGAATGGTGCTGAATAGTTGTCCCTGATTCTCAGTTGGTCGCAGCTGATCTGCGGATGTATTGCTGTGATGTGGCATTGCAACTTCTTGGGGTTGGCAGTTGGGGCTACTTGATAGCCCAGAGAGCCGTAGCGGAGTGTAGTATGGATTGATTTGCTGCAAGCACTATTGCAATGTCCGCCCAAGACCTTCAAGTGGGATACCTTCCAATCATTTCCTAGATTTCTACCGCAAAGTATCAGTGGATGATATGGTATGAGTTGGTATGTGAATGTAGCATTGGTCATTGCAAGGGGTATAATCAGTATGTATATTTCTCATGATTTCTTCTGGAGAAAGATTAAAAGTATATGTGGTGTCCATGATGCATATGTATTGCATAGGGAAGCGTGCATGTAAGACTTTTTGGGTGGGATCGCGCAGAGAATACTGTTGGGCATTTGTTTATCCATGTAGAAGCCGCTTGTTGAACAATTTCTAAGATGGGATTGTACATCGTCATCATTCACAGTGTTTCCCTTAAAGCCCATGACTATCATTTGAATAGCTATGATTCATTCACTTTAATGGCTTGGGATCGAGCTGTTTTTCTGGGCTGAGCCAGGGAATTGAGACACTCAGCCGCCATGTGAGCCAGCGGGCTTAGCGTCAGGCTTTTTTCTGTTGACGTTTGGGGCCAAGATTGCAATCTGCGCAACCTTTGTCTTCATCCGCGCAGATGAGTATCACAAGACCCTCACCGATGTTCTCCGAAAAGTGAGTGTCTCAAACGTGGGTCCCTTGGCAAAGGATCTGAAGGGGCCGAGTTGGGCTTCTATAGAGGTATTATAGGCGTAGGAGTGATGCATCCTGCTGACGCCGAAAGATTCAGTTTTCTAAGCGATTTCCAGCAATTTCCCAGGTATGATCTCTATTTTACGTGGCAGCTTTGACATCCTCCTGCCCTGTGTCATAGACAGTTGCGGCAGATGCAAGTTTCCTTCGCAGAATGCCGGAGACATGGGGAAATTGGAGGAGATCTTGGGCTGCAGTGTGGCCGACACCAACTTCAAGGACTGGTTGGTGGTCTTAAACATTTTTATTTTCCCAAATTGTTTTTTGAGCAAATAGTTGGTTCACAAATATCTGTGATCTCCACTCGCCACCAGCCATTAACACATATTGGCCAACAAATGTTTGGTTGTCTATCAAAGGGTGGTCCCACGACCGGTTCCACCACCAGAGGATCTCTTGAGCTCTGAAAGCGACCGGGCGGACTTCAACGCCTACCTTCGAAACGTGCTGCGGCAAGCGGACAGCACCCTGGCCGACGTGAACGGGCTGTGGACCACGGAGAAAATGCCTCCCATCGCGCAGGTGGGGCCGTGCGGTACCGCCGCTGGATCTCCTGTTGATGGTGGCTTCTTGACCTACATCATGAAGCATTTATGGATTATTTCTGGCTTCTTATCCTCTATTTTCATCGATTTTCTTCCCAATTCTTTGATATGGTCGCTGGAACCGGTGGTTTCGAACATTTTTTCATTTCCCTCTTCTTATGAACAAACGGTTGGCTGACAAGCATAGTTTTCATGATGGAGTGGTTCAACCATCAACCAGTTCATGATATTTCATGTTCATTGTAAGCCATTATGATCATTTTAGTTACCCATTGCAAACCATTATTAACCACCAGTTATAGGGGTGGTTCAACCACCAGTTGCAGATTGCTTAGCCTCTGAAGCTCCATCATTGGCGACGGCTGTTTCGGATCCCAGCTGATGCCATCAGCGGGAGATCGATTTATTTAAGTGATGACTCAATACTAAGTCTACTAAATAAGACCTATCTCAGTGATTGATTGGTTTAAGTGATGACTAAGGTTTACCAAGGTTGACCTAATGTCAACCTAGTATTAAGAACCCCCCCAAAGTAAAGTACGCCAAATCCCAGTTTACAATAGTCCCCCCCTAAATAAAGTACGCCAAACATTTTGGGGCAACCAAATTTGGTGGAAAAACATCCTGAACAATACTAAAGTAGATTAGCAATACTGAAGTGGATTCGGATTTCCTGCCAGTTGGATTTCTTATTCGTCAATCTGAAACAATCGGATCCTCCCAAATAATTTTATATAACTTTATTTAGGGGGTATTGAAAGAAGGGGGTGGGTGGGGAGGGGGTTGACTATTACCAGGTTAACATTAAGTCATGCTTGCTTATGTCCCAATTGAGTGTTAACTAGTCGACCGACGATCGACCTGCCAGTGGTGGCTCATTGCAGTTGATTTATCCGTGGTCATTTGTGCCACCATTGATGGTCAGCGAGTCCATGCCGGTTCCATGTTAGGCGACTACTTTCTGTTTCTCCAGCGTGGCGCCATGTGCAGGTCTTGCATAGCAAGATTCGGGGCAAAACCAAGACACTCCAAGCCAGTGTGCATCTGTCCGTGGTGCCAAAATCCGCATCGCTGGGTCGTTGCCGAGATCGTCCTCTGGTTGCAGCGATCCGCTTTTCGGAGGAGACTGCCGGCGCTGAGGATGTGGAGGGCACCATAGGCTTTGAAGATTTCAAAGCCAACCAGCGTCAGACATCTGACCAGTCAACGGCTCTGTCAGACGCTCTAACCAGCCACGGTGACTGGTGCGAAGCAGTTTTACTATTTTCATCACTGCCTTATTATATTTTTTTATTGTTAACATTCTTTTTGAGTATGATTCTAATCACAGTCATTGTTTTCTTTATATTGTTGTTATTTTGATTGTTTTGCTTCTACCACTATCAAAATATTACGGTTATCAGTGTTATCATTATCATCATTTTCAGTCTTACCACAGATGACTCATGATGACGTTCTGTTTTCTTCAATTCTTGGGACGTCGTTTGGCGGTTGATCCTGAACACGGCAAACGGCAACGCCTCAACCAAGGCGGTGGGAGATCATGCCATTTGAATATGCATTCTTTGACCCCTTGGTTCCCGTAGTTGCAAGTTGTTGCATGAGGGAACCATGCGGGTGCTTCTCAAAATGAGAACCCCCAAATCATCCAATAGTTAATCATTATCAGTAATAAACCAACCATGTTTTCGGGGTCCCCATTTTAAGAAACCACCGCTGAAGGAAAAAGCCATTTTGAAGGCAAAACTGTTTCTCGGGTTCTCGTGGTTGTTGCATGTTGCAAGCAGGTGAGACAGATTCGACAGGCATTGTGGCAAACTTGGCAGATCTTCGTAAACTGGGAGCTTCTAAGATCCTTGGCCCCAGCCTCGATGAAGAAGAAGCCAGCAATTGGGGACCGTCGCTGGTCATGGATGATGCCTTGTCACACCTTGGTGCCATGGCAGAACAGGAGGCCACCATCTTCAACGGTAAGATTGCTGTGGATGCTCGGATCGCAGGAGTTTGGGAAGGAAAAACCAGCAAGGAGCTCGGAGGATACATGCAACGAATTGAGTTCAAGAACGATTGCCTGACTGCAGAGGTGGGGGGGTCCCGGGGACCCCTGGGCCCAAGTCCTTGCATGACCAGAGACATCCTGTCGAGATCGGGAATTTTTGACAGCACGGGAATTACGGGACTATATATTTCAATGACCCAAACGACACTTAAATGAGACCCTGGGTGCTGTCCACACAAGGTGCATCCTCTCGCTTCACTGACTGCTTCGGGGATAGTTATATTTGTATTTATTTGGGGGGCCGATCAATTTAGACAAAACAAACTGGTGTTGAAGTATCAGTTTAAGTGTCATTGAGTGTCATTCCTGCAATGCCTTGTGAAGTGCAGGTAAAATATAAATATAAATGTGGTCGTTTAAGATATCAACTTGACAAACTGTGACCACATGATCAATGCATCCCAAGTCAACCTACCAGTGTTAACCTACCAGTGTGTAGATGGCTAGCACTTGGGAGCAGTGAAACCTTTATTTTTGGGCCCAAGCATTGTCAGTCCCAGGTTCCCATCAGCTCGATCAGGTGACAGTCATGGGGCAGACGCTGCCTGCCCGCATCAGCATGAACTGCTCAGTGCAGCCGCACCGACTTGACATCGAAGTCATCCCCAAAGGTAGCAACTTGGCAGCTCTGAGGAGTCTCTGAAGTCCCTGGAATTGAAAAGATGCACTGAACACCTCTGGGTATGTCCCAGAACAGGGCAACCAATCACGCAGCAAAAAATGACCATTTTACTAGGAAACCAGTGGTTCACTGGGGGTACCAGCATGGCTTGGCACATGCCCATTCGAATAGGTGCTGTCAAAAAGGCTACTGATCGATGGTCGATGTTTGTCTCCGATCAGTTTCAGGCCTCCGTTTCGAAGATTCATGGGTGCTGAGGTGCAGTTTCACCTCCCGCGATTCCGTACATCTTCAAAATCAACGGTGACTCCTTGTGCCTTTGCGGCCCAGAAGATGGTGCTATGAAGCGACCCAAGAGCTTTGAAGGGCCAGGTCTGTGCATCATGGAGCGTGTGCCTTGGCAAGGCAATGGTGAAGCTTCGTGGGTGATGAATTGATGATGCTCAAGGGCCGAAGATGGTGGTAAATGACAGTGAGTGATGGTCGTATGGTCAATGATGGTCACTGATTGTCTTATTGATGTTGCCTGCCCGAAGATTCGATGAGTTGTTGCCCAGTTGGGTTGCGATGCCAGGTCGGCTTGCCTGAGCCGGATCCGGAATTGAGCGCTCCTTCTCCTTCTTCCGAGGCCTTGGTCGCCGCTGCCAGCCGTTCATCGAGTCCCTGGCAAGTGACCAGCCATCTATGGTATGGGGACGTTTTATTGACATGGACCTACTGGTCATCTGCCAGTATGCTTTCAATCCAATAGGGGAATTTGCATAGAAATGCCATATTATAGAGAGAAGAGTGGGAGACAGGGAAGGGTTCGTTTCCGTGGTCCCATTTGAATGTCATTGGGGCAATCAAAGCCTTCCAAAGCGGTTGCCAGGCAAAACCTATTCCGCCCGTGCAGCCTGCAGTGGTAGATGAGACGATGTCCAGTTTGAAACGTTGGGTTCACGAACCTGTAGTGGCAGCATCGCTAACACTGGCGATGGCCAGCACTTTGATTGCCTTACGCAAATCTTTATGAGCACGGGACTTGATGGCTATGGACTTCCCGAGCAGGAAATAGATCGAAGACGCGCAGATCAAGGGATCCATCAAGTCCTCATGTGCTCTCAACTTTTTGATGTTCATTTCCAGCAGTTCAGCACGATGTCGTATGAGCGACTGCAGGTAGCTTCAGCAAAAAATACATGCCTATTCTGCTCATTGCTGTTCCACAAAAGCAAGTGGATGTTCTGTGGCTAAGAGATCACATGGAGTAATGGAAACCAAGAAGATTCAATTGTGAATGAGATCGGGAGAATCGTGAAGTTCCATATTTGCAAGGGAAGTGGTTGCAATTGGGTGTTTCTCCAGATGGGGGTACCCCCAGCCATCATCTTTTATTAACAATTTTTGGGTTCCCTATTTGAAGAACTCTCCATTTTCTGTCATGTCCAAGTGGCACTTCACAGCTTTACTCTGGAAATCAACTCTTCAGAAAGCCACTGATTCTTTGGTGGTTGGCTTTGCATGGGAAATTCGGTGGCAGCGAACAGGAACGATTGAAGTTTAATCAATCGGAAGTTCAAGGTGCACCAAGTAGGTGCCCCACATGGTGGTCCCTAGTTGCACTAGAACTTGGCCCCTGAGATGATGTTCCCATGGGGCGTGACCATGTGAGGCGCTAAGTGATTTTTGAAAATCGAGGAGCTGACCTCAGTGTTCGCAGATCTTTAGGCGATGCCGAAGCCTGGCGATGCCTGGCGCATGTTCCCTGACCAGCTTCGCAGATGCGGGTGACACCCTGCTGATTCGTGTGTTGAGCGTTCCTTTGAAATGAGTAATCCTCTCTCTGTTTCTCTATTTACATCAATTATATTTTTAATCAATCTCTTGGTTTTAGATATTTAATTTGTTGAGATATTTAAGCGCACCGCATGATTTGTACCGAATTATTGACTCTGATGATTTCCGATCGCTCGTCAGGTGGCACCTGATGTGTGTCAGGGGCATGATTGGATGGGAGTATTGGCTCTTCAAGCTGCACAATTTGTCAGCAATTTGACGAGATAAACTGCTGACCTAGGGAGACTCAACTGGAGCAAGCATCCATATTGAGGCAACTGGGTCACCAAATCTTTCCCTTTTGAAATCCCAGACGCAAAATGGATGGCCAGAGACATCCAGTGATCACATGCTTTCTCATGTCTTTCGTATTGTATTTCGTTCGTCTTCGGTCTACAATGTGGGTAATTGATTCAAATGAAAATTATTGACAATTCTTTTATATTCTTCAAAGGTCTATTTTTGATTGAAGTTTTTCTTTGTTCTTTTTGCCTGTTGTTGAATGCTTATCCCCTTTTCCCTGCACCTTGAAATTAGCCTCGAAACCCCAAATCTAAGCCCTGGCCAAGCTCGAATTAAAACAGAAACGAGCAAGAACCGTTCTCCAAACAAAGAAAACACCTTCGCACTATGGGCAAGTTGATGATGTTGCCACTCTCAACAATGCACAGCGGGTTGGAAGCATCCATCGTTTTGCGGAATGGGATCGCTCCTGAAGTCACCCAGCGCTTTAACACCAGAGAAGTGGTGAAGTGCTGGGGGCTGTCAGGTGGCTCAAAGGACAGGGATATGTTTGAAAAGGCACGAGAAACACCCGACCAATGTGACCAATGCTTTCAAGCGGTGCAAGTTCCAAGATGTTCCAAGTTCGGTTGAGTGAATTCCGACCGTGATAACAGCTCGCATCAGTCGTTGTTTCTTGCAGCACCAGGGTTTGTTGTTCCAGATCTTCGATGTGTTTTTCACGCGCCTTAAATTTTTGGAGCCTACTGGGCCCCGGGCCAATGCTTTCGAGCAAGACCACAGATACATCGTAGCGCATTGGTGCGCGGTATCAGGCTGACCCGGCTGGTGTTGAAAAGGGGGCGCAGGCCGCGCAGGCTGCGCGCAGGGGCACTGGACGAAAAAAACGTTGCAGACACAAATTGCCGAGCTGTGAAGCGTATCCTCAGCTGCTCCACCAAGTGACCACAACGACAGCGAAATCTGCAAGGGCCATACATTGGAATGAATCTTTCATATTTTCTGGTCCAACCCAAGGATATCCAAGGATAGGGTGCCAGCCTTGTTGCACTCAGCCTGGGAACTGGGGATTGCTTAGGGCCACGAGGGGCCCCCTCCAAAACCGCCATGCGTCCATGGCGGCCGAGCCAAGCGCGGCCACGTACTACAGTGGACCCCTGCAGCTCATCCAAATCGATGAGGCCCGAGCTGCCATGGGTCCCGTGGGTACTGGAGTGGATGGTACTGGTTGGTTTGCCATGGTTGGGTTGGTTGTTGGCTGTGGTTAGCTAATAGGATGTTAATAACGTTTAATGTCACTTATAGATAAATGACTACTCATCGATGTCCTCTAATTGGATGGAATTGGTAGTACGACTGATTTGGATTGATTTGGTGAATCATCATTCAACTGCCAATGATTGGAATGTTTGATCTGTCAAAAGCATTTTGATTTGCTTAGCTCGTTTTTGTGAGCTGGCCTTCTGTTGAGGACGGGAAGTGCCACTTACAAGAGAATGCCGTGGCGATTCTGAATCAGATTCCCGGACGGCTGGCCGTAGTGGGTATCGCCGGCTTGTATCGAACTGGGAAGTCCTTCCTGCTAAACCGCCTGCTGGGCTTGCAAGATGGCTTCGAGATTGGTCCCACCGTCAATCCTTGCACCAAGGGCCTTTGGATTTGGGAACAACCTGTGCAATTGGCTCCTGACTATCATTGTATCCTCATCGATACGGAGGGCTTGGGCTCGACACAGCGAACTGCTAGCTGCGACATGCAGATTTTGTCGCTGTGCATTTTGTTGTCGTCGTATTTTATCTACAACTCCATTGGTGCCATTGATGAGCAGGCCGCTCCTATGCAGTGGGACCTGATTGCTTCATACCCGGATGTTCCACACAAGAATCATGCAAAAATTAGCATCAAGCCATAGGAAGCGCATGTCAAGGCAATGGAAGGGATGGCTGTGCATTCGCGATGGGAAGTGTGATAGTTTGCAACCTACAATCGAAACATGTCAAGAGTCAAGCATACGAAAGGATGACGAGAACGACGATAACAATGAGACTCATCATAACGAAAGCACGACAAAAACGAAGAGGACGAGGAGGAGAAGGACGAGGAGGAGGAGGAGGAGGAGGAGGAGGAAGAAAAAGAAGACAAAGAAAGAAAGAAAGAAAGAAAGAAAGAAAGAAAGAAAGAAAGAAAGAAAGAAAGAAAGAAAGAAAGAAAGAAAGAAAGAAAGAAAGAAAGAAAAAAAAAAGAAAGAAAAAAGGAAAGAAAAAAGGAAAGAAAAAAGGAAAGAAAAAAGGAAAGAAAAAAGGAAAGAAAAAAGGAAAGAAAAAAGGAAAGAAAAAAGGAAAGAAAAAAGGAAAGAAAAAAGGAAAGAAAAAAGGAAAGAAAAAAGGAAAGAAAAAAGGAAAGA
>VSDK01026699.1:374109-384875 GCA_009767595.1 Symbiodinium kawagutii
GAAAAGCCAGCAGAAAGGAAATGACAGAAAGAAAGAAAGAAAGAAAGAAAGAAAGAAAGAAAGAAAGAAAGAAAGAAAGAAAGAAAGAAAGAAAGAAAGAAAGAAAGAAAGAAAGAAAGAAAGAAAGGAAGAAAGAAAGAAAGAAAGAAAGAAAGGAAGAAAGAAAGAAAGAAAGAAAGAAAGAAAGAAAGAAAGAAAGAAGATGAAGACGATATAGCTGATGATCGTGAGGACGATGATGAGGACGATGATGATGACGACGACGATGATGACGTTGATGAATGCCTGGGTGCTGTTTTTTTTTGTTGCGGGGAGATGCGCGGAGCATTTTTGAATTATTTTCGGGGGTATGCAGGAGTACCCAGAAGATGCACCCAGCTTTGTCCTTCTGTGACTTGTGTACCTTTGTCAACGTGTGCACTTTGCAAGGCAATCGACGAGCTTCATTTGGTACTGAACCTTGCGACTCACATCCACGTGAAGAGCAGAAGAAAGAACGAGGTCGGAAAGGGGTTTGCGCGTCCAGGGGGAAGTACCAATTGGAAAGTACAGTTCTTTGCAAGGCAGTTATTGTGATTCAGGATGCCTCCAATATGGGAAATGCTCTTGTGGTGATTCGGTGTGATCACGGATTGTGTGTTGTTGTTGTTGTTGTTGTTGTTGTTGTTGTTGTTGTTGTTGTTGTTGTTGTTGTTGTTGGTGTTGTTGTTGTTGCTGGTGTTGTTGCTGGTGTTGTTGTTGGTGTTGTTGTTGTTGTTGTTGTTGTTGTTGTTGTTGTTGGTGGTGTTGTTGTTGTTGCTGGTGTTGTTGCTGGTGTTGTTGCTGGTGTTGTTGTTGTTGTTGTTGTCGTCGTCGTCGTCGTCATTCTTGGCCACACAATGCACTTTGAACATACCATGTGAATGGAACAAATGCAATTTTGCCGGAAAGTCACGTCACCATGAGCGGCAGGGAGAGAAACGAGCCGATCTCTCACAATATTTTCCCATCTTCCTGTGGGTGCTCCGCGACTTTCACCTCAGCTTGCAAGATGAAGAAGGCGCAGTTGCAAGAACGGAAGCGGTAGGTGTGTGGGCCGATTTCACGTATGGCCTATATGGGTTCCACGAACATGCCAGCATTTGACGAGAAAAGCATGGATTTCCATTACATGATTGAACGCATTCGAGACACTGATGCAGCAGTATATGACTATGATATCGGCACTCTGTTTTGAACAGCCTACTGTACTTCTTGGGAGTTCCAAGCCGGTGGCTGTACACCAGCAAGCCCTGCCACCAAGGGGGAGTCGCCGAGATGGCTGTGGGATGATCCAGAAGGGGATGGCTACCCTGCTATCGAAATGACATTCGGTGAAGATGGTATGCCATTTGGGAGTTTCTCAAGCCATAGGGGGACCCCAAGAATGGCTGCGTCATTGCTAGAAATAATGAACATTTGAAGAAAAGCTTATTTGTGCGAATTACCAGCACGAGGCCCAGCGAGAGTGAGAGAGAGAGAGGACTACACATACTATTTTAAAGAAATCGAAAACATCGCGATTTCAGAGATCGTAGAGATCGCGCGCCATTTATGGCCACAATTTTTGAAACATTTCCCTGTGCTCGTGGCCAATTTAGAATTTAGATGATCCCTACTGGCAGCTAGTAATCATAGCAACTTTTGGTACTTGCTCAATGGACTTCGTCATAAACTGCGATCTGACACATGAGCGAAGTTGCAGGTGGATCGATCACAGAAAAGGAATATTTGGAGAGGGCTTTGAGACTTGTTCCTGGGCAAGAGGAGATTGGGCGACGGAGGTTTGCAGCTTCGCTGCGATGTTGTTGACGGAAACATGTTGAGTTGATGATTGCAAACGGTGTCACAACCCTGTTCCCCAGAATGTCCCCGACAGAATCTTCCGAACACGATGAATCTCACCATTCCTCACCACGATCATTGCTATTCATGAGCCATTTCTCACCATGAATCTCACCATTTCTCCCCATGAGCCGTGGCCATGTTGTGGTCACCCCATGTGCGGTGGCACGGGGTCCCCTCCGTCCGTCCAGGAGAAGAACCAGCTGCGCGAGGTGATCCGCGAGCTCTTCCGGGAGCGCGACTGTGTGACCATCGTGCGGCCCGTGGCGGACGAAGCGGAGCTGCGCCACATCCAAAGCGTGGACTACGAGAAGCTGCGGCCGCAGTTTCGCACGCAAGTGGAGGCGGGGAGGACCAGGGAGGACCGGATAGGACCGGGGAAGAGGATGGAGATGGGATGGAAGTTGAAGGGAAGGCAAGGGAACCAATGAACCAATGAAAGACTGAATGAATGGATTAAGAAATTAATGAATGATGAGGATCCGGATGCCTAGCACCGAACCACTCACTGGAAATGTCCCTTGGAGGCGTTTGTCAAGAAGGTCTACACCTTCCTGAAGCCCAAGAAGATCGACGGAGCCGTTTCTGGGCAGAGTTGGTGGGTGCCTGCGCCGCCTTTCGGACCACTTTGGGACGTTTTGGCGAGTTCAACTACATTGACCATGGTCGATGATCAAAAAAAACAAACTCCCATGATATGTTGTGGTGTACCTTGCAGGTTGTTTCTGGCAGCATGTTCGTGGACCTTGCCGCAGAGTATTGCAAAGCAATCAACAGCAGCGTTGTGCCAACCATCCACACGGCCTGGGCATCTGCCATTCAGCATCAGCTTCGCTTGAGCTTGCGTGATGCGGTGCAAGCCTACCGCGCCAAGATGAACGAGCATGCCATGCAGCATTTACCAATGTCGGATGACAAGCTCCGCATCTTGGTGGAAATCTTTTGGGGCGGGGTCGAGCTCGCTGGGTCATGGAGAGGCCCCGCGGATGTGTCAGTTTTCAAGCGGTTGAAAGACTTTTTGCGAACATTACTTCATACATCTTCAATGCATGCATATCATTGTTCATGAAATGACCGACTTTTACATGCGGTTGGACGGCTTTCGTCGGCAAACCAGTCATACAGATGAGTACTCAGTGCCAGTTGAAACAGGCGGCCGACGATCCGTCAAAATCCAAAACGGCCAGCTCCAGACAAATCCTTATGCACTGAAGGGACCTAAGCAGGTGAACATCCCAGTTGTCCTGCGAGGTGACCTGCACAAGGTCGCCAAGGCCGATGCTTTGAAGATCTTGCTGAACACGAAGCTGGACTCCGATCCAAGGCGGGGGTCTCTCAGACGCCCAGCAACAAGTTCCCCAAAGAAGCAGTTTCCACCTCAGTGGGTGTAACCGGCCAACGGGTTGCCCTACAACTAGTTGAGTTGGTATGAGTTGGTGGGCCCCCGTACTGGTTGTTTTCTGAACAACAACAGGATGCCCCCCAGTTGGGTGTAGTTGTAGCATGTTCTGGGGGTGGATTTTGGTCAAGTTGTGTGGAACTGGTTATTTTTGATCACGACATGATGTGCCCAAATAAATCTCACCGGAAGTCTACCTGTCGTTTGGTGGGTTCTTGTCATTTTGTAGAGGCTTCATTCGATGGATGTTGCGGCAATTTAGGTCCTCCTCAGACTCCTCAGACGTTTGTAAGCGTAAGAATGGTGTTTTGCCCGGCCCATTCGTTAGCCATGTGTTTGTTTCGCTTTGCATTCATTACCTGGCCTTTCAGGTTGGTACAGGAAAGTACTACCTTTGCTGCCTTTTTTCTGGGCCGACACTAGCTTAGAAGTTGTCAATCCCAAGCGGCACATGTCAGCGATCCAACTATTGCGATTTCATTTGTTGTGTTGAAACGTATCAGGATGTATGAGCACCAGGCTCGGTACAAAAAGGATATCATGTTCGACCATGTTGTGAACATGGGCTGGCTGTTGGAAAGTGGTAGTGTTTTCCAGCCATGCAATGGAAAGTCTTTCAACAAAAGCAGCAAGCATCCTTTTACCTTTGCGTTTGTACTGTGGCTTGCCATTTCGTACAAACTTGAGGGGTAGGGTTGGGGCCTGCCATTCTGGATGCATTTCTTCTTTGCGGAATGAACCTTGTGTCAGGCCATTTGTTGTACCGAATGAGGGGTCGCAACATCAAGGGTGAATCCACGAAGGGATGTTCATGTGTGTGAAGGAGAAACGCAAAAATGTGCCAAAGTCAATGAGGCCAAAGTTTCTTTCCTAGGTAGGGTCCTTTTCCACTCTGACGAGCCCGCCGCCAAGAATCGTCGCCAGGTTTCGCGAGAGCCGAAGTCAGTTTGCCAGCCGGGTGAAGCAGCTGTTTGAGCATGTCAAGATGGAGAACTCCAATGTTTCACAGCGTCAGTGTGATAAGGTTGCGCGCGAGTTGTTCCTCGGCTCTGACTCTCAGAGGTGCTCTTGATTAGTTTTTTTTTGGTTCGCTCCTTGGTCAGGGTTTTGGCCTAAGAATGGGAGTAAAACAAAGTCAAAACAATGACGCTAGAGTTTCCTTTCTCCATGTTCTTCTTGGAACTGCCGAAACATTTTTGATGTGACCTAGCACCGCGGTGCCCACGGCAATGTCACCAGCAAAGCCACCCACCAGGTTCAAATCTATCGAGCAGAAGTTGCAGGCCCGGGGCACGTGCCTGGGCAAAGGATGGCACGAGGTGCTGCAACTTAAAGCGAGTGAGGAAGAGAGAAGGGGTGAGAAGGGGAGAGTAAGGAGAGAAGGGGAGTGTAAGAAGAGAGAAAGAAACAAGGAAGAACAGCATACAGACATGACACATGACACACATTTGTATTGACTCACGCGTGCTACAGAGAGTGGATCGCTTGAAGAGGCGACCCCTTGCAGCGGCAGGTTCCTTTTGCCGCCCAGGTACCAAGGCTTGAATGACCTTCTGCTGGACTGGGAGCAGTTGAAGCAGCTCTACCTGCAGAAATCCGCTGGCCCTGCGAAGCTGGAGGTGCTGAGTGGCTGGCTGAACGCCCAGCTGCTCCAAGCGGCCCAGCGGCTGTGGGAAGATCTCCAGGCCACGGTGGAGGAGCGCAAGGCGCAAATGCAGCAGCAGCTGGCGGACTCCGAAGCCCGGATCCTGCAGATGAAAGCGCCCGGATCCGATGCGCAGAGGCGCCGGGGGCGCTGTGGTGATGCAGTCCGTGAGTCCGTTGATCCATGTTGATCCCCAAAGCTGAGCTCTTTGAGACATCATTCAAGTGAGCTGAGCTCGTCAAACAGCTGGATCTACCCATCCATATGGATATGCTTGGTGTACTCACTTCTGAAGGTGTTTCAAAGTGTGCAGTTTATCAGTTTAGGATGACTGACCTGGCAGTTTGGCCGGCTTTGGGGGGTTTCAACTCTTAGCGTCATCGCTGCTTGTGGTCGCTGCTTGGCTACGAGCCATGAGCAACAGCAACCAATCATTACCAGGATGTCCATAGTTTCATAGTTCCGTTGCATGCCAAACAGTTCTAAAGAGATCTGAAGAATATCAAAGAATGGTAATCGGTTCGGTAGGGATCATTCCGCTGGTTAGTAATGACTCCCGGGATGATAACCCCAGTTTATGACAAACGGTCTGATGGCAATCATGATGCCTTTCACCTTCTGGGCACGCAGTTCATGGCACCCTTTAAATTCCCATAAAATACCCACTGTGCAAGACAATGGTATGTCTAAAGGTAATCCATGATAGTCTGTGATAACCCATTCCAGTTTCATTTTCAGTAGGAAAACCATCCGAATAACTGGCTTGGATTCTGCATGCCAGTACGCATCATCCATCAGAAATTATCAGCCATCATCAAGCATCGGCAATAGCTAATCATGATCATAAACATCATAAACCACCAAACTAAACATCAGCCATTATAAACATCATAAACCACCAAAAAACATCCAAAACTCAGGTTTAACCACCATAAACCACACTAAACCACCAAGGTTGGTCAGTGATGGTCAGTGGCCCGCCATGCCATGGTTGCCCAGGCAATGGCTCTCAGAGCGCCTGGATCTGGAGAAACGTTTGGATGAAGCGAAGAGGACCAGGGAGCGATGGTGGGCCATGGGAGATATGGTTGGTTGATTGCTATAAATGGTGGGTTCATTACTATACCCTACCATGTGTAGTTACTATACATGGTAGGTTTATTGCTCTATAAATGGTAGGTTTATCATGGTTTATCGCTATGAATAACTCAAATTGGATGATTAGTAATTCATATTGGATGATATGATTTGGGGGTCCCCTATTTTGAGAAACAGCCATATGTATCAAGCGTTGGTGAGCCCCGGCTTTTTGATGCAAACAAAGCTGCTCAACTAGTGGTTGCAAAGCGCTGAAAGAGTGGTGATGGGACATAAGAGGGTGACCTGTATGAACAGACTAGCCAATGATAGATCACCAGCCATTGTAATGGTAACATTGGCAGTGGTATATTAAAGCCCTATCAAGGGGATATATGACCGGTACCAAAGAGCCCATTGATCCACCGGTTGCGAATGGCAAGCTGATATTACTACGATGAGGGGAACTTGCCCTGGAACGGTAGTTGTGGTCTTTTTGTGGATCCAATTATCAAATTTATGCCTCTACCGACTCGAATTTGAATGAGGAAGTTACGGGCAGAATTGGAAGATGATGAAGATGAGCTTTTTAAGTTCAAAGTATGATTTTAAGAGTAATACTAATTTTTATTGCTATTCTTATTATCACTCTTTTTATTGTTGTTATCTTCGTATGAAAATAAAGTGTCAGTACAGTAATTAAGAAGTAAAATCCGAAAAAGGGTGCAGATGACGTTTTACCCCAGGACTGCCGAGTCCATCTCCCAGAAAGCCGCACGAGAGAAAGCTCAGCTGCTGGATTCTGAGCGAACGCTTCGGGAGCAGATGAAGATCATGCAGGAGCCAAAGGGGGTACTGCTGGCAGCTCCCACCTGGCCATTCCCAGCTGGGCTTCCAGATGTATGCTGGGCAATGAGTGGTAAGGGTTGATATAGAAAAATCGTTCGGCCAACCAAGGTGGATATTAGATAAAGAATTATCGGTAATATTGGCGAAGAATAAGAGTGAAGAACCAACAGAAATGGTCAACAATGGGTACTAGGAGGGATTCTGAATCCAACAAAAATGGATGACAATGGTTGCTTCTCAGCAACTGGGGGCGTGTCTCCGAGCTGAGAGAAGCTCAGGACCGGCTGCACTCTGAGCCCCGTCGAGCCTCGGTTTTGGAGACAACCCCCAGCATGGCCAGCACCACCAGCTCCGAGATTCAGAACCTCAAGGAGATGGCGGGCATGACGCACACAGGGGCGAACAGAGACAAAGATAAGGATGAGGATGATGAAGATGGTGATGATGATGATGAGGATGGTGATGATGATGATGATGATGATGATGATGATGATGATGATGATGATGATGATGGTTAATACAGTGTTATTGTGGTGAAATGTTACAAGTCTTACAGTACCCCATGAGATCTGATGTTTTCTGGTTGATGAGCGCGGGATACGCGTTCTATTCCCAAACGAGTAGACTAAGTGACTTCTCAGTTCTGCAGCTGTGTCTTGGCAGGATTCCGTGGTGGCCATGGTGTCAGAGATGCGAAGCAAGGACTGGGCAGTGCTGGGGTTCTTCCAGGGGCAGTCCATGGAGCGGAGGAATGATTTCTCCTCGATCATCTTATTCGGCTAGGGTCCTGACTCTGCGGTGCATTCCCAGGTCAAAAGAACAGTGGTCCATGATGATCATTGCTGGCAAAACCATCTTCTTTTTCGGGAGTCCTCTATTTTGCACGCTCCATTGCTTGGTGCTTGTTAGGCCCGCACATGCAGTCCAGGAGCTGCAGAGAAATCAAATGCAGCTACAAGTGGAGCATGACAAGCAAATGCCCCTGAGCTGCAAGTGAGACAACGGCTGGTTACACCAAGAAGCACTGGTTGGAGACGTGGCCAAACAAAAAAGTGTGGCACAACACCTGTGGGATATGCAAAATAGAATCATGCTCGTTGCATCGTGGGGGTGCAATCCCAGATTCGAACGTCAACACCGGATGGGAGACCCATTCCGTGGCGCAGCACCACCCAGAAAACGACATCATTCTATTGATTCTCTTGGACTCTTTATTAAGTCAATGGCCTGAGGTAGTTTCCGGTTTTCCGGCTTGGTTGACTTCCACTCTGCAAATCAAACCTAGCCATGACGAACCACCAGCCGGTAGTTGTTTAATAATCTTTGTTGGTTATGGAACACCTCTTATTGACCATCGTGAAGGGTTATAACCCCTGGTGGCTCCACCAAGGATGTTCAATAAACCGGCTTAGAATGTCATCCACCTGGTGGCAACACTCCACGTCGCCGCCGCAGGATGTCGCTGGAGCGCAGCTTTCAGAAGCAGCTGCAGGAAGCCCGGATCAGGAGCCTTATCGGCAACGCATCATCAGTGTCCTGTTGGTGGTTTTGACCATGGTTAATTGTTAATGGTCCATGATGGCTAATAGGTTAGCAATGTTTTATAATGGTTGATGATTAATGGTTAGTAGGTTATTAATGGTTTATAATGGTTCACATGGGGAAATTCATGATGAATCTCATGGCATCTCATGGCTATTCACGCTGGCCGCACTGTTGCCGTCCATCGCCGTGTTTGGTCGAACTATAGCTTGACGAGGGTTTTGCCGCCTTATGGGCAGACTCGGGTAACGCCGGTAGCAGCCACCCACTAGCCCGATTGGGATTCGTGCTGCGTCAAGATTGGCGACAGCGCTGACGGAGCATTTGGATAAACAAGCTGTATGACCGTCCAAGAAGGATCGCCCCATTTGAATCTCCGCCCAGCCGCAGAAAACGCACACTTGAGGGGTACAGAAACGCACACCTAAGGGGTGCAGAGATGCTACTGTCTCAATTGGCAAAGTGCCGACTTCAATCAATTTTAATTTTGTTAAGAATTTGCTACTGTAATTGCGCTGCGTGTTGCCAAAATAACGACTGCGCGCTGTGCATCGCCAAAATGACGCTCAAAGTGAAGCGTCCAACTCCAAGGTGCCCTCGCAACAGCCAGACCTTTCAGCCAGGGCACTGCACGAAAATCGGCCATTTCCATCCAGTCAGAGTTGCGTGGATCCGTTGCATCAGGCCGCCTGTTGAAACATATGAAATTTCAGAACATATTCCACACGGGTTCGTAGTTGAAGCTACATGGGATATGCACTGGACAACTTGGAAGTCCTGAAAATGGTGGGAAGGGTCTCCACACCTTTGGCTCTGCATGACAAACCCTCTATCTTCCAAGTTTCTCCAGCAATCATGTCATGGTCAAATAGGTACACAACAACAGGTCTTCAACCGAAACATCTAGAAAAAAACCGTCCAAGACGTCCAGGCAATCATTTTGGCAACTATATAACTATATAAAATACATATCATTAGCACAGCTAACCTAGAGGTTCACACCATAGTCCAGTTCCCATAGAGTCATTTAGCTACCGGAAAAATAGTCATCCAACAGGTCTCCTTGCAGAACTCAGGAGCGAGCAGCTCCTGGAGAAGCTTCGACAGAGCTATGATGCAGAAGTGGACGCCTTGAAACGCTCGCAGAGGGAGCTTTTGGATCAAAGAAAGGCGCCTCGGTGCTGGGGATCTGGCACCTGCAGCTGGGGGTCAAAGAAGATCGGATCAGGATCAGAAGCAACGTGGATTGAAGATTGATGATGATGATGATGACGATGATGATGATGATGATGATGATGGTGATGATGATGATGATGACGATGATGATGATGATGATGATGATGGTGATGATGATGATGATGACGATGATGATGATGATGATGATGATGGTGATGATGATGATGATGACGATGATGATGATGATGATGATGATGGTGATGATGATGATGATGACGATGATGATGATGATGATGATGATGGTGATGATGATGATGATGACGATGATGATGATGATGATGATGATGGTGATGATGATGATGATGACGATGATGATGATGATGATGATGATGGTGATGATGATGATGATGACGATGATGATGATGATGATGATGATGGTGATGATGATGATGATGACGATGATGATGATGATGATGATGATGGTGATGATGATGATGATGACGATGATGATGATGATGATGATGATGGTGATGATGATGATGATGACGATGATGATGATGATGATGATGATGGTGATGATGATGATGATGACGATGATGATGATGATGATGATGATGGTGATGATGATGATGATGACGATGATGATGATGATGATGATGATGGTGATGATGATGATGATGACGATGATGATGATGATGATGATGATGGTGATGATGATGATGATGACGATGATGATGATGATGATGATGATGGTGATGATGATGATGATGACGATGATGATGATGATGATGATGATGGTGATGATGATGATGATGATGATGATGATGATGATGATGATGGTGATGGTGATGATGATGATGATGATGGTGATGATGATGATTGATGATGATTGATGATGATGATTGATGGTGATGATGATGATGGTGATGATGATGATGATGGTGATGATGATGATGATTGATTGATGATGATGATGATGATGATGACGATGGTGATGATGATGATGATGAGGATGATGATGATGATGACGATGATGATGATGATGTTGATGATAGTGATGGTGATGATGATGATGATGACGATGATGATGATGATAGTGATGGTGATGATGATGATGATGGTGATGATGATGATGATGACGATGATGATGATGATGACGATGATGATGATGAGGATGATGATGATGATTGATGGGGATGATGATGATGTTGTTGA
>VSDK01026699.1:385150-408352 GCA_009767595.1 Symbiodinium kawagutii
GATGATGATGATGATGATGATGACGATGATGAGGATGATGACGATGATGAGGATGATGATGATTGATCTATGATTGATCGATGTGATCGGCTTGGGGCCTTGCCAATGTTGGGGATCCCCCATCTATGAAGACCTGGACGGGCTGCGACAGGTGAGTTGGGCGTGGTTTCTCATGCCATAGAGGACCTCTAAAACTGCTTGGTTTATCTTTCTATATATTGCTATACATGATTGATATTGCATGATTTGCGGGGTCCCCGATTTTGAGCAGCCATTTGAGATATCATCATGGGGGAAGTAGCAGCGGGAAAATGTTTCAGTTTGTCCGTCTAGATTGTGTTGACTTATGCCCGAGCCATTATCAACCATGATGAGCCACCAATGGCCAATGGTTGACCCTGGTTGGTCAACCACAGTAGGGGTCAAGAACCAACGATCATCTATCCATTATCAGCCATTGAGTATTGTTGATGATGGTTGGTGGACCCTTCCTTTTGTCATCAGCATCATCGGTTACTTGAATGGCTACTGCCCATTATTCCATAGGGAGTTCCAGCCCATTATCCGGTGGCTACCGCCAGCCATAAGTTGGCTCATAAACCATTTTCGAGTTAGATCATGATATATCATAATCATCACTGGTAGTAAGTCTTAGCTCATCATACTTGGTAGTTCCCCTTGTTACCTAAAGTCACCCACTGACCGCACACCCTCGTGAGCAATCCCCGGTTGGGGCTACCCAGTCCCCGACCGTACCACCATGGCTCCGAGCTGAGGACTTGGAACACAAGCTGAGCATCTCGCAGCAGGCCCGGTGCAACTTCTATCTACAGATTGGTTCCCTGTAAAATGCCTGGTTGTATGATGGTTCAATCAACAGGTCTTTGAGAATCATGATGTCTGATAGCTTTTATGAATACTATTCCCAATCAAATTCGTACGTTGATGATCGTTGATGTACATGATTTGTCCGGTTCTTTATCTTTCTTTATGTTTTTTGAAGTTTTCAGTTTTTTCCTCAATTTTGGTACATCGATTTCTTGGGCAAGACACCGCTTGGTAGCAAGGGGGGCCGCATGTTGGACCACCGCTGCCCTGGTGACCTGTCCCCAGGAGGCGAAGCTTCTGAGTCGACAGCTCCACGAGGCGGAGGAAGTGCGACGTGCGCAACAGCGGCAGGGGCAGCGCAGCAGAGACGCATGGCCCGCATGGCCCGCATGGCCATGAGCTGCACAGGGTGACATCAGTGGCATCAGGAAGTGAGGTTGCTAACATGATGGTAAGATGATGGTGGGAACATGATGGTAACATGGTACTAACATGATTGTAAACATGATGGGAACATCAGGTCCACCTGCTCATCATGTTTTTGTTGACCCTTCTGCATTGACATCAGCAAGCACCTATCCTAAACCCTTCAGCAGCAACCACCTGCTGTATCAGTAAGCAGGAACATCAGTATATAAGCAGCTATCAGGATCTTCCATGATCTATCAGAACCATCTCTTCAGCCATGATTTTTCGTCACAATTCCTCCGTGAAGCCGAAAGATGTCCAGGTGGACGTGGCGCAGCAGCAATCGCAGCTTCTTTTGGGAGCCCTGGAGAGATTGGGCGCAGGAGGGGGCGGATCAGGGCTGGGGCGGTGCTTGGATGCTGGGGTTGTCACTGGGAAATCTGGCCATGGTTGGTAAATGGCCTTACTTATTTGGTAGTTTATTACTCCTGTGACCATGGTTACCAACCAGTTGCTATTAGGGCTAGTGTAGCGGCGGGTGATTTAGCAACGCAGGTTTTTGATGTATGAAGCGAACTGAAGGAAATCATCGAAGAGATGATGTGCTTGCATCTTCAGCCACGGCCGTGGGAGGCAAAGATTCTGACGAAAAGGAGCCAGCGTTTGAAACGCCATGAGCCGGCCTGCTGTTGATATGTCAGGGGGTGAAAAAGGAGGAATTGGACCGCTGCTGGTGCAGCTGGGGGGATTGTTCTGTGATGTTGCGGAGGCATTCCTTGCGAGTTGGAGGATATGCCATGGCTTCCAAAGGTTGAGGATATGTTACGGAGCTTGTCGGCACCGGTCAGGCCAAAGAGGGTGATGGCGAATGATGATGAAGTGTGACACCCAGAGTGGAGAGCGGACCGGTTTTGCATGTCTTGGTTTCACCTTTCTTTGTTTTCTCGCCTGTGGCCTGGAGCAGTGGCCTCGGGGACACTAATTCCTAAGCGCGGGGAAACACAAAAACAAAACTAACCTGGAGAATAGATGAAACTTGAGACATTTGTACACTTCAGACGGTCCAAATTTCATACATTTCCAAGCCATGACATCCAGATGCAGCATTTGATTTGCACACTTTGTCCTGTGTTTCGATCAGCATGATCAGCCCAGGACCTCATGAAAAACGCCTGACTGATCTGGTTTCACTGCTGACCCGCTGCGGTGCTGGTGCGGTGGAAAATGATAAATAAAGACCGGAGCTGGGAACAAGGAAATGGTTAGTTGATGAGCTGGTCAATGATTGAAAATGGGTGATCATGTAGAACCAAGAATAAGACCAACCATGCCTTCAGACCTATAGTGACTATAGTGGGTCACAGTGGGTTGATGACCTCCAGTAATTCCTCAATGGCAAAGTTCTTTCAGGACCAAGAGTGTGTTCGGTACATTGGTAGGATGAATTCTTGGCAGCAGACGGGACAGCTGAAGCAATGCATGTGGCTGCATGAAGTGGAGCTGCTGATTGACGCTGCAGGAGTAGGAGACTGTCAGTGTGAATGGGTACGAATAGGGAGTTACCCTTTCATGTGCATCGGGCAATCGAGGTGAGGCTTGCTAATCGCGGGGGCCCTCAGCGATAGAAATTCAGTGCTTGTTGGACCTATTGAAGGGCAAAATTTGGCCAAGGTCTGAAGGTTTTCAGATCAAACATCTATTGACTTCTTATTTGACTGCTTACTTAGCTTCTTCATAAGTGCAATTCCACGAAGGATGAGGAAAGGATACGAGGAAAGGCTTGGTGTGAGAGATCCCTTCTTCTATCTCCCTCTACTTGATGGATCTTGAATGATCTTGACAGCACCTGTGACTGGACGGACCAGGCATAGCCCATTTGACTCATCTGGACCTCATGGAGCACTGCCCGTTGCGCCCTCAGAGCGCCGTTATGTGCAAAACAGGATGCTGAACATCCAAAGCTCTTCATTTTTCAGTCTCGTTGCATGATCCCGTGGCCACTGGTTGAAGGGCGGCGCATGGCGGCGCGACACAGTGGGCCGCACCATGGGTGACAGCCCAGATGGCCGAGATGCAGAGCCGGTGGAGGAGCCCCAGGAGGCACCGGGCTGGGCAGCTCCTTTGGCAGGTGCGGTGGCTGGAGCTTTGGGAGGTGCGATGGGTGCTTCGATTGGCGCGACGTTGGCGGCTCCTGCGACGGTCCTGGGAGGTGTTGCTGTGACCATGGTCGCTGGCGGAGCCTTGGTGTCGAGAGCCTTTCGCAACGAGGCGACAAGTTCTCCAAGCGCTCAGAGCGAGCAGATCGTACCGGCTGCAGAGGACACCCAAACACAGGGTACGAATGAAAGCCTGCCACTGGCATGAAAGCCTGCCACTGGCATCTCCAGGAATTCACCCTAGTGAGGCACAAGGCCAACCAAGCACTTTTGGCCAATCGATCCATGAACAGCAAAGCTATGCAGATGGGTTGCTTGGAGAACGATCTTTGCTGGAGCGCCTTCGCTTACTACAGCTCCTTCATGACAAGCGTGACGAGACTGCCCTTCAGCAGCTCTGCGCAACTGAGGGGTTTTCCCGGCTTGGCGCCAGCAGCAGCACAGGATGCTTTTTACGACAAGTTGGTGAGCAGAGAGAGGTCTTTTTCCTGGGCTCTGAAGCCGATTTTCAGAGCCGACCGGAGGCATTCACCGACTCCTGGCTCCATACCAATGCACGAATTCACCTACAGCCATTGGATGCGTCCATATGCCCGGAAGCTGCAACACAGGGCGGAGGGCATGTGCATGAAGGCTTCCAAATGAACTACTTGAAAATTGCCAACGAATTACTTGAAGCTTTGCAGGAATCTCCTGGACCTGTTTGCATCATTGGATATTCTTTGGGCGGTGCATTGGGAACCTTAGCTGCTTTGCATTTGTGCTGCAGCGGTTTCACTCAGATAGATTTGATCACTTTCGGCAGTCCCCGTGTGGGAAATGAAGTCTTTAGAGATTGTTTCACCGAAACATGCGTGCGGCCAAACTACGTGCGCGCAGCACGATACACCAATACGCTGGACATCGTTCCCCACGTGCCATTCAACCCTGGGGACGTTGATGCTACGAGAGAAGGGCAACTCTGGAGGCGTATTGAGGAGGCTTTGACGATTCCCCAACAGCAACTCGCCGGAAGCTCCCCGCACGGCAGCTATGTGCACGTAGTGCCTGGAACGGTGCTGGATGGTCTTTCCAGCAGCGTTGCTGGAGTTGTGTCCCGCTTGGCGAACATGGCCGCGGAATACGAACGTTTGCGTTCCGTGGCAGCTGCTGTTCCCATGGAATTTGTGGCAGAACATGGCCTGAAGAAATACATCACCACCTTGCAGGAAGCTTCTCGCCCTGCCTGGCTGTGCTTGTCCAACCGGCTGCTGGCTGCCACCCCGGTACACAATGCCTTGCGGGAGCTCCGGAGTTCGGAGATGCGCATGGTCTCAGCTTCCTGGGGCATTGCTGGGGCTGAAGCCACTTCCACTGGCATCGTTGCAGGGCTGCTGTTGCCACAACTCCTCAGCTCAGCCATCTCGGCTCTGGGCTGCTACTGTGTGGCACAGCGAGTCAACGAAGTGTCACAGCACTTGCAGGAACACAGAGTGGAGACAGCAAGGCGCCTCAGCAGTCGCGCGTTTTCTTGTGTTTTTTATTGCCTGAATTGGTGTATCATCTGAATCCTGCTGATGGTTAATCATGAGAATATATCTGAATCCTGTTCATGGTTGCTGATGCTTCAGGATGATTCAGGATGGCTAAGGTTCATTCTTCGCATTCCTAGCGTTGCTGTTCGTTCGCCAGGTCCACGGAGGATTTGCAACTCGACCTTCAAGGCTTGAAGATGGAGCTATCCAGCGCTCACAGCAGCGTGGTGACAGCGCTGCAGGATCTGTCGCATGTTCTCCGACGCCGCAGCTGCGAGGATCTCTTGCGCCGTGGCAGGGTGGCACAGAGACATCTCTGGGAAGAGGCGTGGGCTGGTGAAAGCTGGTCGTCCTTATAGATCTTTCTAGTCTATTGGTAGATTGGCTTACCAGCCTTCTCCAACCATTGGGGCACCTTGGGGGGATTGATCAGCCATGGAATTTCGGAGTAAAGTCGCGACGAGAAAATCCATCAAGATCCAGTAGACGAATCATCCTCAACTCATTTTCCAAGATAAGCTTTTCCAGTAGAAAAGCATTGAAAAAACACCCAGTTTGAGGCCAGACCATGTCTGGACACCTTGAACTGAGGGGTTAATGGTATGGCCAGTGGCACGGCTTCAGGTAGAGGTTTATCTGACCAACCCAGCTGCTGGTCATGCGCAACTCGTGCGCGAAGCTTGTGGGGAGCTTCGGAAAGCAGCCGCAGAAGTTCTGGAGATGATCCAAGAAAGCACAGAGGCGGAGGCTGCAGAGTTGGCTCAGTATTGGCAGGCGGGCTGTCATGACAGATCTCGGCATGGCTGACTGACGTCTTGAAATGATGTGATTGCAGACTGCTTCCGCGATCTTTTGTTTTGTGCGATTTCCCGAGTTGGTTCTTCATGTAGATTTGCATAGGTGTGCACGCGCACATGGAACATTTTGCCGCATTCCGAGTGACAATTTGCACAGAGATTCATGCCAACTGGGCCAAGTGCAATCAATTTCTCACATAGTTTTTCATGATATAACCGCTGGAATTTAGATGAAATTATTCCAAGCAGGGGGGAATTCGGTATGTGCACACATACCGTAGAACCGCCTGGGTGTCCTGTCAGGTGGTCCTGTCGGCTTACCGCTTGGTGTTGTGGGCTACGACTTTGGCAGATGGAAACAATGCAGCACTAAGAGCAGCACAGGCCTTGCAAAACACTTTGGCACCTCTGGGCCGCTTCTTCTGGCAACATCTGGCGACCGGCCAGGAACCTTGGCTTCCGGTCCTGGAACGCCAGCGAGTGGATTTCCTGTCCATCGCGTCAACCGCCATGGCTTCGGCAGAAAAAGATCCCTTCAATGAACATCAGACGCTGGGTGTGCCCATCACATTTTCCCATTTGTATCCATTTGTTTCATCAGATTTTTCTCCATTTTATTTTGTCATTCTTGACTGAAGGAACATGAAACAGATTGTCCTGTCGGATATTTTTAGGTGCCAAAAATGCTGTGCTGGGGACCGTGCCAAGGGCTCCTACTCAACGACTCCTGTCTTGCTTGGCATTGGATCCGGGCAACCTGGAGATTCGTCTGTCCCTGGCGTCCTTGCCGCTGACGCCAACTGTGGCCTCGCAGAGGTACCTGGAGGACCTGCCGCAGATGGAAAGTTACTTCCTGCGGGGCTTGCAACACGTGCTGCGAGGAGAGATGGAGTTGGCAGCGGAACGATGCTCGCTGATTTGGTATGGGTTAGTTTTTTTAATAGTTTTCTGATGTTTCTGTTTGGTTTTCTGATGTTTTTGTTGTGACCAGCTGATATTGCATAGCTGGTTTTTGGATGTTTTTGGTTTAGTTAGCTGCTGAAATTTGTTTAATATTGGTTCTAAGTAACAATGATTTCGCCATGCTTGGGATATTTTTGGTAGATCCAAATTTCAGAAACCAGCAGCTTATCCCTGTTCGCTAGTGATTGACTGCTGGCTCTTCCATGGTTCATGGGAAAAGGATGGGTATGCGCGGTGTGGGTCATCACCACCGCATTCCAGTGTTCAGATGCACCCGCAGTGTTTCATGATGTGTCAGTTGGAGATATGTAGGGCTGGTTTGGCCACTTCTTTGCGCTTTTCATGTTTTGAGCCAGTGCTTAAGTGGTGGTTGGGATTGGTGTACCCAGATCCTAGAAGTATCCTATCATCAAACGATTGGCATCATAGCGGCAAAGCATCAACTTTTGACAACTTTCCAAATTTCAACAGGTCTCTGGCAGACCCTGGTAGCTGTTGCATGCTCTTGCGCCGGGTGCCATGACCTGCAGCCAAGGATGGAACCATTTGGCCTGCGACGACATGGTGCCCCGCCTTCGGGCCTTGGAGTTGCCAGAGGAACTTTGGTCGTCCTTGGCGCATGCCGCGTCCAGCCGGTGGCCCGGGTTGACATCAGCCCTGCAGGCGGCAGAGCGCTTGCCGCAGCCGCAGATGATGGATGAAACTGGGGAGGCAACGGAGGGCGCAGAGAAAAAGGTCCGATGACAGCAAGTCGCAGCACAGCAAGTCACTTGCTGTGCCCCCATGATTTGTATCAATCATTTTCGGAATTTTTGACTGTGAGCAGCATGTCTGGTGACACTGACTCGGAGTTCTCTTCGGCGCGTGTGTTGGTACCAAGTTTTGGTTCATTTTCCTCTATCCCAACAATTGTGACTCTGGCTGTCAGTAAAAAGATGCTCCTTGGCCATCTCCCATCATCCATCATCCCCAGATAAATGTGATGATTTTAGGTGCAGCTGGCTGCTTTAATTGCTGGAGAGAAAGCCACGGCACCCAGCTGAGGGCGTTGCTGTGCGCAAGAGCACGGTTAGTGGCGAGCCCAGACACCAGCGCCACAAAGCCGTGCGTAATCTGAATACGAATCTTGCTTCATGTCCGCTATTTCATCGACGTTCCAAAACCTTGTCGCTCAGGTAATCGAATCATGGCGAACGATAGTGAATGATGATTAACAGGGTGATGAATGATGGCCAATGATAGTCAAAAAGAGGCGAATCATGATGAATCATCATGTCCCATCCTGCTTGATGAAGGTTGGTTCATACTTGGCTGACAATGTTCACCTAGGATTAATAATAAACCCCAGGTTGACTATATAATTTGGGGGGTTATCATTTCAATGGGAAACCAGGTGGCATTTGGGGGATACCCCCTATTAATCAACAAGGGGTTTGGCTTCATCCGGGGTCAACAGTATATATAACCTCGACACCCCTATTATCAGCCATTATTGCTGGTGATATCCCCTCTGAATCCCTTTTATGAAACCCTCAAAAACGAGTGGCCACTGGTGCTTCCCCATCGTTGGTGACCGTTTCGTAGGCAGCACCGGTGCCCCGTGCCGCGAAAGTTCAAGGTGCGATCCTTCAAGGAGGTGCTGGAGGCGGCGGACACCAGCATGGAGGTACCAACGGGAAGCTGCCATGGTGCCGCGGGCTGGCGCAGGTGTCACCGGGCCACGATCTGAGAAGATTTTTCACTGGGGGATCAGCAACAAGAATAGCTGGTTGGGTGGCATTTTTGGGACTGTAGCCGTTCATATGGAATAATAAGCAGCAATAATGGTGAAGCACCTACTGGTTTTTGGTTTTATTCGCATTTTCTCTCCCAAATGTAAATATAAATGCATGGTTGATTGACTAATGTTGTTCATAGGGATGGTTCAATCACCAACCAGCTACGGTAGCTGGAAAATCTCCTGACAAAAAATCTGGGAGTTCTGGGGGATGTGATGTGCAAGTCATGATCGTTGATGCTTCACCTGCTTGGCTGCTGGGGCGTCCCCTGCTGGGACGGCTGATGATAGTCATGCCCGCCAGAGAGAGAGAGAGAGAGATTGATCAGCCAATAGGATTCATCATCAATAGATATCATCAACCACCGTTAAATATCATCAACCACCATTGAATATCATCATAAATTAATTATGATTCAGCATTCATCATGAAGCTTGTAAATAACCATCACCATCTGCAACTGTCTGAGTTCCATCCATGGTTCAAATCGTCGAATCGTCACAGGCCTTCGCAGACGTGGTGCGAACCGTGAAGGAACGTCACAAGCACCAGCTGGAGACCGAGCTGTTGAACTCAGGGCTGGTCGTTGGCCACAGGTTACCGGTGGCAACATGTGGGGGTCGCTGGCAGCGACCATGTTGTGGGACTCATGTTGGGGCCGAAAATCTACCACCAGGGAGATGGAGATGGGGAAGGTGAGTTTCTGTGGTTTGGATGCTTACGATATCTTGTGATTACTTGTTGTTTTGCGAGTTGCAAGTCGGCATGACTGACTCTGGCCAGCAATATTACATGACCCAAAGTCACGGACAATGATCGACATGCACTGGTCATCATGTGATGTCATGTGGGACTGAATGGAGGTGGTAGGGGCGCAGCTTTTTTGTATCCAACTATGTGGCAAATCCAACCGGTCCCCCAATTCACGATTGCACCTCCACCTCATTCTAAACACATAAAGCAACATGCAAACACACATGCATTTAGAGAACAGGCTATCACCGGCTTGTCAAGTAGTCACTCTTCATGGTCAGTTTTGTCATGTCTACCGCATTGGCGTGCCATGTGAGTTGCACCTGGGTTCCCCAGGGTGAAGCGCCTGACAGTTGGCATGAAAGATCTGAAGAGGCCACTGTTAAGTCCCCAAGGGCGTTACGGGACCTGGAGGGGTTGGCAGCGTGGTTGGTTGGTTGGTGGCTTCAGTGGTTAGCCTTTGGTAGTCCCTGTAGTCCCTTACCCCCGGGAATGGAAAATCCTTTTTCTTAATGTGATTGCTCGGGGTTACTCTAAAGGTTTTGCATGGCCAGGTTAGTCTACCGGAGAGCAGTGGTTGCTGGTGATGAATAGTGGTTAGCAACCAGTATATAACCAACCACAACCAGCCGCAACTGGTGGGAAGCAGCAAAAATTAGGGATCTTTGCTGCAACGTGCTGGTTGGACTTGGTTGGACAGCAGGTCTGCACTGTTGCCAAATCTTTTGGACGTCTTTAGGGATGTTGATAGGCAGGAGCTGGGAAGAGTAGCTCATGGCATGCATGAGATTTATGGGTCCAGGTGATGGACAGCCTGGTGAAGAGATTCATGTTTGATTCATCATTCTACGCTCGTTGGATCACCTGCATGGTCATGCGATGTTGCATGAATCTTTGACATGTGCACCGCGCACTATAGTATGCAATACTTGCATGCACACACACACACATGCACACACGCACACACACACACACACATGTCCGCAAAAACAAAGCATCTTGGCTTCAACAAGGTGAGAAATGCACGCCTACATGACACACATCTCTTTATGAACAATTTGACTTTTCTATGTGTTGAATCTGGCGGTTATGATTTCGCGTGCGCAAACACCTATGTACGTGACTGTACATGCATATGCATTTGGGTGTTTGTCCAAATAGGGGACCCCCCAAATCATCGAAACCATTTAGTGTAATGAACGAACCATTTTGGGGCTCCCCCATCTTGAGAAAGCACCGTGTATCCTTCAGATACAGACGTTGCCACGCCATACCATTGACATTTGCTACGCCGGTGGGGCGCTGCAGTTTAAGAATGCAAGCTGGCGCAAGCGAGGCCGAGGCGCCGCCGTCATGGAGCAGCATGTGTGATGGACAGGGGATGGTCAGCGTTGATGATCTGCTGGGCCTATAACTGGGATCCACCCATGATAAGTAATCACTATAAGTAAGCTATAGGTTATAACCCCAATAACCGTGGTTCGTAGCCAGTTCAAAAGTGGGGATTGCACATCCGAGTAGGGAGAATGCACGAAAATACTAATCCGTTTTATAGTGCTATTGACCACAGCTCATGACTTTCACACGCATCAAGGATTGTTACGATCCTTGATTACCTCAAGTTGCATACCGTATTCCTTGAAATAGTTTTGCATTATCACAGGCATGAACAAATGCCAGCAACCAGCTACATTTTGTCGGCGTTTTCAAGTCTAGGCGAGAGGGCCTTGCAGTCTTCAAACACTCAGAGACACACGAGCTGCTGTAGACCGGATTGGCAGGTGATAGAGGAGATCGACAAGTTTCTGGACCGTGGGATGCCTTGAGGAGGGCTGACTAGCCATGACTAGGCCACTGCCAGCTGACTCGCAACCAGGATGGAAATTTTGGTAGAACTTGGTAGGCCCTGGTAGATCTAATGAGTTAAGTTAGGCTGTTCAAGTGGCGCAACAGTTGGGAATCAGCGGAGGGAGGTACGGGTTTTTGCCTGGCCGAGGCTTTGTTCTGTCCCGGATCGGCATTGAGATGTTGAATTCCCAGTGCCCCTTCTGGTCACGCCTTTGAATGAAACAGCGATGCGTGTGCATTCTTTTGTGCATTTCTGTTTTGGTTGAGAATTGCATTACAATTACTCTACAATTATACAATTGAGTTTTATTCTTTTTAAGATGCGTGAATTCTATTCTCTCTTTTTTTGGAACAGTGCTGTACTTCCCTTCTCATGCTTCTTATCTTTTAGTTTTGCATATTTGTTGTTTTGTTCGGGGCCGCTGTTGTTAACCCGGGCTTCGGTCCCTGATGAAGACTTATTGGTGAAGAGCTGGGCTCTTGTGGCTGCAAGGATTCACTTTAAGCCATTGTGGGAACACCCGCTGTGTGTCAAGAAACCAGGGTTGATCCTTGTTGGGGGTTCTACTGCCTGGTAGATGCATACTGGGTTTTGTGACAGGTTCGTGCGCCATTGTGGGAACACATGTTTCAAATTTTATCCAACCAGTTAGGATCACCTGTCTTGCCCTTGGTTCGCTTGAGGATGCTGGGCTGAGAACCGGCAGGTACCTCTCCATGTTCTCCCAAAACTCCGGCATTGCGGACCCACACTGTGATCCCTGTGCCAATGCCTCAGAGGAGTAGTTCTTGTGGGGCCTGGGGGCTGCTTGTTTGTTCCTTTTGATGGTAGAGCCTCCAATTGCAGGGTGAAGAATTTGAGGTTGGTCATTTTTCAACACTCAAGCCATGCACAAGCCATGGACATCGACCTACAAATCTCCTTATATCTCTCTCTTGCATCCAAGTTCTGTCTAAGGCCATCGCCCGAAAAGCTGCTCGCTTTGCCCCTCGGAGTATTGATTCATTGTGAGTTGCTGTTTACTTGGCAGTTTAAGCGTCATGCTGCCATATTTGTGTTTTCTTAAGGTCGGGAACCCAAGAAATGGTTGGTTTATTACTCGCATGGTTAATATTGGATGATTTAGGGGATCCCCTATGATGAGAAACACCCATATGCCACCCAGTGTTTGCAGCGGCTCACCTACTTTCTGTTTGGGAAGAATGCAGTGGCCGCAATCTGAAGAAAGCAAGATCTGACTCCAACTATCGCAGTTGCACTGTGCAAAAAGGCCTTATTCATTTTATCGAAGTAGACGAGTCCTCCCCTAGGTTTCCAAGACGCTTTATTTTCAGCCATAACTTGGGATGACGGCCTCTAGAAGATGGCCTCTAATTGACGAGAATACCTTTGGAATGGCAGCACTTTACTTCTATAGATATTGCTTCCCTTCTCTTACCTCTCGGCCCCTTGTTTGATCTTGGCCCTGCTGTATGCGTGGAGGAGATGTTTTGTATTGCCCTGCCAGCAATAGGTCAACCCATTGGTGGCATCGTATCATGTGGCCAGCTAGGTGCTGCGTGGCTGGGTTTCCATGTTGGAAGTTCACATTGCTGGGTTAGACTTGGCTTTTAAGGGACACCGCAGTACTCATTTGGCACTGTTGTTGCTCATCCCTCAGATGGAAGATCCATACCAATGAGCCACCCCACAGTTTTACCACAGCCCGTGATGTAATCCCAAATCTGGGTGTTTTATCATGGATCTCTCTTTAAAGTAGTCATGGTTAACCATCACTAGTTTAGCATCGTATATGGTTGCGGTCATCGTTTCATTGCAGGCCATGCCCCCAACTCTCGGAGGCATTTTTGCCCAGGCTCCGTTTCCCGGCCGCGGTTGGCCATGGCTGGTCGCATGGTCGTTCACGAGCATGGCAGCCCGCATGAGTCAAGTGCACCTTTCAACTATGCGGCATCTTTACGCAGGGCAGAGTTCACCAAAGACAGCTTGCAAATTGACATGGAGATCAAATTCCCAAAAAGGGAGGAGAGGAAGCAGCAAAGGGGTGGCTTGCGCATGACGCGCAATACAGGATCGATTCTCAGCAACATCTTCTCAGAGCGGAAATGTCCAGAACCTGTCTACTTCGAGAGCGTTGACTGTGTGGCATTTCCCCACTTCGTGTCCGGCAAGGAGTGTGGGAAGATAATCGATTTCGCAGAGGCACAAGGCTTCTGTGTACAGAAAAAGCATCAGCTTCTCAACATGATGTGGGCAGACATTGTTGATCCTTTCTTGGCAGAAGCGCTCTGGCACCTTTGTGGTCTGGACAGGGTTTTGCGCAACTTGACCATCCATGGAGAGGTGCCTTGTGGACTCAATGATGTGATCAGGGTCCAAAAATTTCCGAAAGGCGGCCGATTTGGACGGCACACAGACCAGCCCATCACCCGTGCAGATGGAAGGATTTCCAGATATTCCTTGCGCATCTTCCTCAATGGCCAGGAGGACTTCCAGGGTGGGCTCAGTGCTTTCCACGTGGCCTTTCAGTCTCAGCCAGTGCTCTTTGAACCCGAAGTGGGGCTGGCGTTGCTTTACCCCCAAGGTGAGTATTGCCAACTTCAGGAGGAGATGGAGGTGTTGTCTGGGTGCAAGTACGTGTTGCGAGCTGATGTGCTTTTCCAAGGGGCCAAGGACGCAGTGTCACCGCATATCCCTTTCCACCATCCATCACCTTCTTGTGGATGATTGGATTTCTAGACGCCGAATCGAGCAGATTCAGGTCAAGACGGCCTGAACTTGCTCGCAAAGTGCAAGGCAATGGAGAAAAAAGAACGCACTCAGCAGATATTGGAAAGAAAACCAGCTCTCGTAAGTGTCCAAGACAAGTGGCCGCAGCAAGCTTTGAACAGGGGAAAGTTATGGCGAGCTGCACTTGGTCTTCGCATTGCCATGCTGATTTGCAGTCTTATTTTAGGCCGTGGTATGTGAACCGCATTGCCGGCATAGAAAACGCTAGAAATCATTTCCAAGATGCGAGCTCCAAGGCTGGCTAGGAACCCCCGCGTTCATGGTGAGCGGAACGCATAATCTTGGGATTGTGGGATGTTCTAAGCGAAAACCACGGAGCCTGGCTGCATGTTTTGCATGTGCTCTCCGGCTCAGGTATCTTAGGTGGGATTGTAGACCGATGTCGAATTATTGTCGTTGTTTTATATCACCACTGTTGGCTGTATTTTTAGTATTAATAACTATATTGATTGGTATGTATCGGTATTTCGTATTCTTTGAGCAAATGATGTCACGTGTTACATGTTCCTATGACGAGCTTGCCCCTAATGTCCAATATACATATATTATGTAAATGCATATGCCCACAAATAATCATACATACATATCCAATGTTTACTAGTGGTAGATAAGTTTGGATGCAAGTTGTAGTGAAGTGGCCAGCAAGCCAGAAGCAATCATTGCTACTGTACCCCAGGTGTTTCCTTCGCCCCTGTTACACCTGGAGCCTAGGAAGAGTTCCAGCGTTGACTTCGGAACGATCCATTGGCCAAGTGAGAATGACCAATGATGATCCAATAAAACAATGGTACACCATCGATCTAGCTAGTGATTACTCATCGCTTCAAATTTAACGTATCAAGTCCTAACGCTTCAGCTTCACGCACGCCGCTCCCCGGGAAAAATCTCATCCTTTCACGGCGGCCCCTGTGGCATGTCCAAGGCTCGGAAGATCGCGTCCGCTGAGTTTGAAGGATCCCTGCCTGAGGCCGCAGTGGCTGGATTTGGTTGGATTTGGTTGGTGAAAATGCTACGGAAAAATGATGAAAAATGCACAGCTACAGACACAGCATGGCACAGCCAGAGGCACAGTTACACCTGTTGGTTTTACATCCAGTATGGTAGTGACCAGGCTGCTATCGAAAGTTTCGCCCCAAGTGTCGGTAAGCTTTCGGAGGTTGATGTCACCTTCCACGGCAAAGCCGATGTGGTGCCCTGAGAGCGGAAGCTGTGGCTGCAAACGCACACGGAGGTGCCGCACACCCAGTGCTGGTTATGGTTGGTTCTAAGGTGCGCTCTTACCATAGTGACTACATGTGACTACTGGCATAGTTAAACCATAACCAAGTGAAGGGGTTAAGCAAGAACCAACTTAAGCTTGTTGATTGATTTTTAGGAATGAGTTGCCGTATGTAATTTTTCGCACTGCAAGGGCACAGGCCCTTTCATCAGTCAAAAGTCAATCACCTTGGACCATGCTCGAAGTTCATCAGCCAGTGGCCACTGGTGAGTTGAAGTTCGACAGCATCCGTTCAACCATTAGTACTTCTGGATCCTTGTCCTGTGTCAAGGCCCGAACCCTGCCACTGGTTCCATCCTACCTGTCCAGCGCTCAGTTGTGGAAACGAGATGAACATGATCCCTGAAATAGCAAGATGAAGCACGGCATTGAAAGGCGCAGACGTAGATGATAGCATCCTCCAGTCGCCATTGGATAGCGGCCTTCTCTGGTGCGTTGGTGCCTTCAAACATGTTAATCTGCGACAGTTGCCATTGGATGTGGGTTGGCGCTATGACCCAGTGGCTTGCAAGTCAACCAAACAAGCTGAGATATAGAGACTGGTGCTGTTTTGAAAGCCTTCCAGGATGTACATTCTCATGGAATTGCTGAAGAACAGCCTGGATCCCACACCTGGGGGCACAGCTGTCGGATCCGAATCTGGGGCCATGTCCCCCTGGCGGGTAGCAACGTGTCACGCGTGCATGAAACCGCCCTGGAGAAGATTGAATATCCATGCATACCCCCCATGTCAATCTTTAGATGAGTTGCGTCTAGGGGATGGTCCAATTTGATATTTTTGCCTACCGAGGGCTTTTTACAGACATGCATGTGCACATACAGACGGACATCCGATAGACAGACAGACGGGTCAATACTTGGGCCGGGGCAACCAGGTACTTTTCAAGGTCTTGTTCGGAATTGGGCATGGCATGTGAATTGGAGCTTCCACATTTTGTTTACCATGGCAGTTTGCACAGATTGGTGCCTAGTTAGGCATCTTGTGAAATTCGACCAGCACAGGCGACGATCGTAGAAGGGAAGCGAACACTGGGCAAATACTTCATGGGTTTTGCAACGAGACTGCGAAGGGAATTTCCTAAGGTGATTTATATTGTACCCTTTGAGCAAGTCAGGCTTACTGATTCTTCAATGACTGACACTGGCAAATTGGATGTTTCAATTCGTCCCAGGGGTTTGGAAAGGAGGGTAAGTGAAGTCCCTGGTCTGTTGATGTCAGTTGACCAGCGGCAGGCATTTGTTACATATGCAAATGAGGCGCGCAATCTCAAAGACAGACATGTCTAGCACTTCTTGGTGCTTGAAACAAATCCCCCCCAGCAGGCAGCCTTGCCAAGGCCCATGTGCGCCCTTAAAGGTCCAAAAGCTTCACCAACCGCTGAGGCGTCCGTGCGGTTGCAGAGCAACACCGTGCTGGCGGGATGAGTGCCGCGAGGGGAAGCCCAGTCCAAGAAGTCGCTTGGAGAACGGTGGTGCTCCACAGGGACCTTGGTCCATACCAAGGGTCACTGGCCACGGTGCAACGTCATGAGCCAACAACTTCAGTTTGCATATTTTGCATGTGTCACTTGGAGATATCTTCGAGGGTTTTTCTTGGGTTCAGAGGGACAGCTTCATCAGTGAAAACGGCATCTCAAGACGGCCCAGCAAGTTGCACAGCAAGGAAGTACGCATTGTGACCTGTAATGTTGTGCTGATCTTCGAAACTTGGCGAAGTTGCAAGTCGGCAGCCTGTAAGTCACTAGGAATCCTGATCAACAAATGGAGATCGATAAACTGCATGAAACTGCCAGCTCCGTTGCTCCCAGGGTGCCACCCATTGTGATCCGCGTGGCCAGTGATGATTCACAAGTCGTGCCGGGGGCCTTGGAGACAGGGACAGTGGTTCCACCTGGTCACCATTCTCGATGGCATCCATTGGCTTCCTTAGAATGATCCGTTTTTGGGTATTTTGGGTTCTGACAGAGTCATTTTTATGACGAGCTGGGCCGCTTTTGCATGCTTTCGCCATCTGTGGGAACAGATAAGACCTGGCCTGTGGCTGATGGCTACACACAATTTGTCCTACTTGCCTGTGGTGAGTGGTGCTTGTTGTTCACCACCATTTGAAGCAGGACTCTTGGGAGAATATTTATGACTAATCTGACTAGATTGTACTACGCCAAATGGCTAAGGATCGTTGTTAGCTACTGAGATGTGGACAGACCTCCAAGAGAACTGATCTGAAGGGGCTGCACTGTGCATGCTGTGCCGTTGGGCGCTATTAGGATGGACATCTTCGACCGGGGAGGTGGAATTCCCTTCGAGTTGCTTGGCGGGGAAGCAGTGGATGGTGGGTGGCAGCTGGCTTGTGGGGATCGTTTTTGGCGCTTGAAGCTTGCAGCCACCGGATGAGATAAATCCGCAGACTTGCCAGCAACCGATCAGGGAAGACCTCAGAAGTTTCGAGTCCTCATGTGACATGGTTTTTGGATGCCAACTCGTAGATCCGAAAATGGTGAGTCCAACAAAATTTGGAGGGGATAATGCATGATCCATGTGGAGGGCGCACCCCGTAGAATGGAGAGAAACACCTGGGATGCCTGGCCTTGATGGTTTGAGCCGGGCAGATTGCACGGTGGCAAGCTTAAGGCTGCAGGAAAAAGTTTGGAGCTACATGTACTCCACGAGAAGGACTGCAACTGCGAGCTTTCCGTTACCAACTTCTGGTGCCAAAATCTTCAGGAGATCCAGCTCTTAACAAGCCGCTCCGAATTGATGAAAAAAGAGCTGGCAATTTCCTTCAACTCTGGATGCATATCTATCATGTGTGGTTTATCTAGCTTTGTCATTTGAGCTATCGATGTACCATATGCCGTACTGCCACTTAAATCTTCGGTGCCCATCCTGCTGCTCCAGGGGTAGTCCAACCACAGTTCCAAGTGATGTTGCCGAGGCTCCTTCGGGTGGCAAGTTTGTGAGTTCTAGCAGGGTTGGTTCATGGAAGATGGTGACGATGGGGTTGGTTCCATGATGATGACGACGATGATGCTGGATGCTGGTGCTGGATGAGCACTTGGCCATTGCCATTTGGACCTCGAAGCTTTTTCTGCGGGAGGGACTTGTGGAGCTTCACGACCGCACGATATCAACGGGAGAATGAAAGGGTCAAAATTCCAAACAAACCCAGAGCCCAGCTCAAAGGCTCGCCCGGTGTAGGCCACGCCCTTGGCCGGATTCGGAGTGGGCCTGCCACTGTCGCGCCTTTACGCTGAGTGCGCCCTCTACGCCGTGGTGATTTGGGGTCAAGGGCTGGTAGTCGCAGCGTTGCCATTAATTGAACCAGCTCAGTAGCTCCTGATTTACAATGCAGAGCTGCATCTCCCACTAGGAACTGCAAATTTGGCCATATTTTTTGTTGATAGTCGATATAGTCGATACAGTTCATGATGAGCCCTGGGCCCTGATTAGTCACTAGTATCCCCAGCATCCGCGACAGACCACCAAGTGTCAACCCCAATGGCCGCTACTGCAGGTACATTGGTGGGTCTTTACAGCTGGTGAGCATGCCACTTGGCTGCGCCAGGGGGGCGAGGTGGGTCGAACTTTGCCTGGAAGCTAGGTGGAGGTCTAGTGTGCCAGGCCTCCGAAGCAATTCCAGTGCTACAGGTTCCGATCAGTTGGACTAGAGCTTGGGCATTCAGGACAGGCATGCCATGGTTTTTCGGTAAGTGAGGATGGATATCATGAAATGGGGCGGGAAATGTGTGCGAGCTTGCAGCTGGTTTTCAACCAGCATCAGCTATGGCGCTCTTGTTCTTAAGTCGCAGCCATTGTACTAGCAAATGTACTAGCATCAAATTTGTGTCATTCGTCAAACGAAACAATGCCAAAATTGTGCACATGCATTGCATCCATACTTGTCCGAATGGTTTCATCCGACAATGATGAAATTGACAATGATGTCTGAGCCAGCAAAAGCATCCAGTCTGTGTGAGCGTTAACGGTTTGGCTCCGGGGCTTCTCCATGAACACCGCCCAGGCCCAACTTCGGGACGTTTCTGGCTCAGCCGTGTGGTCGGACTCAACTGCGAGGCAAATGATGTGTCACGTTGCATAGGTTTTGATGTGAATTGATGGTCAAGAGTGATTACTTGATGGTCAATAATCGTTCGTTGACGCTTTAGAATGGTGAACAAAAGACCTGGAGTGGTGCCATATTTGGATTTGGAATTCTTTCTTCAATGGCCAGGGTTCTGAGCGCAGTTGCTCTGTATTCAACGGTGCCGAGGCATGCTTTTCTCTTCCTGGAACGATGCAGCAGTCGCAAGGTGCAGTTGGCAACACTTACTGAATGTTGATGGGATGTTCAAATGAATAACTTCCAGCTGAACTCTCCAAGATTTGAGGGCAAGCTCAGTAAGGCATTTCCGGTCAAACTCATGGCATGTGTTTATCCATGTGGGAAGAGCATAGCTAGTAGGCCTCGCAGGAAATCTTTGCGCTGCTGCTTGGCTGTCACAAGTTGCATTGTTCGCGTGGCACCGCCGCTGAAATTTGACCTTTGCCATGAACGAATCCCCGCTGTCACGATATTTCTTGAGCAGGGAGCACGAAATGGCCATTCTTTTGGGGGGAGGGAAAAGGACTACGTAGATTGGATCGAAAGGAAATCGCCTTTGTCCACAAGAAATCTGGCATCAGGGCAGGAAGTAAGGAAGACTGGATGGTGTTGTACTACTGCACCAGCACGATCCAGCACGATCGGCTATGACCTCATCACAGACGTTTCCAAGCAGGAGACCGTTCAACGATTCGCCAGCAAAAAAGAAGGACTGGCACTTTGGACCTAGCTTGCGTGCAACAAGCAAAGCTCTAGATCAATGGAAACGCCAGGAGGACATCTTGATGAACAACTACCACCCAACAAAGTACAGTTGGAAAATAGAGAAACCCGATGAATCCCCCCTCAGCAGGAGCTCAACATAAAGAGGAGCCAACGCTGCACTTGGGGAAGCCACCCTTGAGGAAGCTTTATTTAGAGCTTCCTCAAGGGCTCCTTCCCCAAATGCAGCGTTGACTGCTCTTTATGTCGAGCTCCTGCTGAGCGGGGGGGATTGCCTGTTCATTTCGCATCCCCTCAATCTGAGGGTCTTGGACTGATGGCCCTGGAGCGAGAGAGAGATTAATCATGGCGGGAAGGCTGCTTCAAGTGTTGCGGTGCTTTGTGACAGGAAGGCAGTCATGGAATGGATGCCATAAAGAAAACCACCAAGCCGCCAGCACTGGAGGAGCTTTGGCCTGCCGGGTATGATGTACATGGTATGTGACAGCCACCTGAGAGGGATGTGTGGATCATCAGCGGCTGGAGTTTTGCTCCGGCAAACCACCGTCCGTGGAGATAGCTGCAATCATTTTGCGGCGATTTTAAGCTGAAACTTACCACCCTGACGACTGAAATTCAGCAGCTGCTTAAGGAGGATGGTCCAGTTCGTTGGAGCAGGTTGAGAGAGCCGTGCAGTTCCTTGAAGGTTCCAGCTTGATCCGTAGCGAAGATGATGGCAGAGACCGATGTACCTCAGACTGTGGATTTGGCAAACCAGGGTTCTGGACACAGCGCAGGTCACACTGCCGGATCCCAGGCTGCATCGTTGGCGCCCCAAAGGCTGGTCACATCTGAGCAGGGCCGCGTGCAGATTCCGTGGCACGGGGAAGGAGCTGCTGCTCCTGCAAGGTCACGACGCCAGGAAACGTCGGAGGAGGAACCGAAACACAGCGCGGAGGCGTGTCCCCGGAAACACCAAGAGACCGTTGAGGTGCACCGAAGAATTCTGCGGAAAAAAAGGCGTGGGTGCGGATGGGGGTTTGTCAGCTTGGAACAGATTTTCGCCAACACTACCCATATCATCTAACATTATCTAACCATTGTTCAGCAGCAGATGGTGTCAAACGATGAGCAACATTCACTATGATAAAGCATCATGAAAGATCGTTAGCGACCACTGACCACTGACGAGAGAGATCACTGGCCACTTCCTGGTTCAGTGCCCAGCGTGGGGACAGCCAGGAAGGCATGCCGACCTATGTCAACTGGTTGCGAAAGCTGGGTGCCCAGCGGTCAGGACTTGGGTAGGCTGCTACGCAAGTTGATTGATTGTCCAGCCCTGGTTGGTAGTATCTAATGATGGTTCATCATGGTTTGTGGTGGTTGATGGTTTAGAAGGGTTGTAAACTGTGGTTCATCATGATTTATGAATTCAACAATAGTCGATGGATGGTTAAACAAGGTTAAAGATGGATGAAGATGGTTGATCATTGATAGAAGATGATGGTAGTAATTGTACAGTAATGGGTCATAAATAGCGGTGGTGGATCACAGATACGAAACGACAATGTTTGATTGATGCTTCATGGATACCCTCTTAAGGAACTACCGGTTTTCCGACACTGTAGCTGGCAACTTCCAACAGACATGACGTAGGTGTGTCCTGGATCTCCTATTGGATGCGACCCCTGAAGTGCATTCAGCAAAAGAGGGCTACGAGAGCATGATCCAAACTGAATTTCTTGAAGGCTACGCTGATTGATTGTAGCTGGTATCATCTTTGATCATCGATTGCTGCTGCCACTACCGCTGCCACTACTGCTGCTGCCACTGCTGCCGCCACCACTATCATTATTTTCATGCAAAGGTCGTGGCAATCTGGAGGTCACCAGGAGTGACACCTGTGCCAAGGCGCCATTTGTTGGAAGAGCTGCTGGATTTGGAGGGGCGAAAGCGTCTTTTGGAGCAGAATGGGAAGATGTGGGCAGCTGGAGCTGGGGTACGTAGGGCGGCTAGTGGATGGGTAGCATATTTATCGCTGGGTGTGCATAAGTGGAGGGTCAATGCATGGCCAGTGGATGTCTGATGGATGGCTAGTGGATTGGGTCACCATAATGAATTGATACTGTTGGGTCAGAGCCAACGAGAAGCCAAAAATAGTCATTAAATCTAATTAATTGATACCGACAATTATTGCCATCTACAAGCATTACTCTCCATTTCCTTGTCATCAGCATTCATTAATGCAATTGCCATTGCAGTAGTGCTTGGCCGGTGAGCCATCCATAAGTATCACACTCCTGCTGATGGGGTAATGCAGTGATGCCTTTGCTCCTCGTATTTTCCTTCCGTGGCATGGCGGTACCGTAGTGGAAATGGTGGTTTTCACCACCATCTTAGGAGCGGCTGTGGAAATTGAGGACTATGCTGAGGCACCCGCGGACCGGTGGAGATTTGTACTCTGACGTCCCAAGCATGTCACTTGAAGCATGCATCAGACAGAGCCTTTCATAGCCATGTTTTGGGTGCGGAATCCGCTGCAGTGTCCCATAGGTCTCCAACAAGCACAGCAGTGTGGTTTGCATCAACCTGAACCACCTTGGCTCAAGCCTTTGTTGGATGCCTAGCACTTGGTGGGTATCCATTCTCGCTATGGCTTGGTAGCACAGACTACGCGGCCTCCATGGCCCTCCTGCTGATCGTTGCTTGTTTGGCAGCGCATGCTGAGCGCTGCGACCCTCCCGGGGCCCGGTCCAATGGCACGCTGAATTCGGCGCCTTTGCTTTTGCAGAGGCCTGGTGCTTTGGTCAGCACTGCGAATCGCAGTTGGGAAAACACCACGGCCTCCTGGGCTGCGAGATCCCTCCACTTTCCGCAGATAGCTACGGAGACGTGGAGTTTCATTTCGGAAGGGAAGGTGCGCACGCTCTCCTTGGAAGGATTCGGGCCAGCTGGAGTCCATAAGTTCTTGAATGCCGCCTTTATTTTTGACTGGTGCCTATTTGTGGTTGCTGCCTGCGTGGCATTTGTTTGGCGCCGCTCCTCAAAACTGTTGACCCCCTTGTCCTCCCTCGTGGGATGGTTGGGCTTGGGGAGTATCTATGCCGCGATCATTTTCGCGCGGATGGGCTCACACCATGGATCCAACTGGGTAGCCGGGATGCTTGGACAGGAAATAGCCGACTTGCTTGGGGCAACCGGGGCCCTCAACCTCCGTCCACGCATGTCAATAGGGTGGTACCACCTATAGACACAACAACCAGGGCACGACAGTTGCTGAACC
>VSDK01026699.1:417673-459795 GCA_009767595.1 Symbiodinium kawagutii
CTACATTGAGACCAATAGACGCATGTAATTAAGTACTGAGAAGTCTTTCGCATAGGGCTGCTGATGTTTCTCGGGTAAAGATCCCTTTGCTCCGCGTATCTCTGGGCTCTTCTCAAGATCTTGCAAGAGACTTGGTTGGTGCTGATTGCATCCTGCAGCGGTATGTTATATTTTGCCTTCTTGTGAGAGATGGTCGCTTCCCAGTCTTGGGTTTGGAACGAATGACGGTGCTTTGGTACAGCCTTCCTCCGACATTGTGCTTCCAGCCTGCCTCTGCAATTTTAAAGTGGCGATATTGTAGGTCAAGATGCAGTCAATTGCTAGGTAGCCTAGGCACTCCTAAGCAACCCACAAATTTTGGTGTCAAACAATCGTCCAAACAAAGAGTTGAATGTTTCTTCAGGGTGCACATTGGCTGGGGCCATTCCCACCCCTTCCCTGTGCACATGGCCAGGTGAAATGCTGCACATCATCTTGAGCCTGGTGCGTTGGCGGGCGCGGCACGACGCTTTTCAAGTAGAGCAGCTGGTCAGTGTGGCTGGATCACTCACGGCAGTCAACCTGCTGATGGTTCCTGGGCAGCCAGGGTGCCATGTGATGCTGAGTCCCTCTTCAGTCCCCGGAGCTTGGTCTTTCGCTGCGTCATGTCATGTCCGCACAATTCTGCAAGACTTTGAGACTTAAATGGACGCATGTCACACACGTCCGCATTTTGTTTGACTCAATTTCACTTGCACCTATATACCTCTACTAACTAGTTACCAAGACACTACTTCGAGGTACACCACCATGTGGATTCGATGATCCTGATAAACTGCCCGGCAGCAAGCCAAATGTGGGCGGGTTGGGGAACACATGGAGATTCAAGCAACATGTGAGCAGGCTGGGCATGGATTTTTACCAAAAAAGATGATTCGAGGCTTTGCAGGAAACATCAGCGCTACCGTTGATGATGCAAGTGGCTCATGTTTCACTGCCGACATTTGCTGACATCGTGTCAGCGCCACATGTAGAAAGATATTTTCTCTCTCTCTCTCTCTTTGAAACACCCTCCGTCTCTCATGAACGCTCTGGGATTGATATTTTAGTGCTTACCTTCCTTCGGGTCCCACTTGAGTGCGTCAAAAACCCATCGGCTTGATTGGAGAAGCTAAGGCATTGCCGGAAGCAAAGCACATTCACTTCTTTGACATGAACCCTTGTGCGGTTGCTTGGGGCAAACTGCTCATTGAGCTCATCAAGGCGAAACAATTTCGCCAACTGAGGAAAAGCTGGAGTCAAATTGTGCTGAACCAAGCTGAGTTTGTTCAAAATCTTGTCAGTCGATAAGAAGGGGGTATCATCGGGTCCGCCGAAATGACGCAGCTTCACTGATCACCACCCCTCTTCAACAGAGGTTAGACTCTCGAGACGAAAGCTGCTAAGGAGATCCTAAAGAACCTGAGTCCAACGAACTGAGCCAACCAAATCGCCAAGGAGCCAAATAGCAAGACAAAGTATCAGATGGCATCGATCAAAATCTACCCAACCAGCCCCACCAGCTGCGCATCGAAATCGCAATCGCTGCATGTCCTTGGAAGGTGTCGGCCTCGCCTCAGCATTTCATCTCCCGTCTCTTCGCACGGGACGTGTCAGCCTTTGAGGGGCGAGCCTCTCTGAGCTGCTCCAACCAGGAGGAGATTGGCAGCTGCAGTGACTTGCAATGGCTGGTGCTTGGTCCATGTTGGCCCCATTTCATGTCGTGGTTCAACAAAAGGGGTCGGATGATCCAGGCTCATCAATCATTCTAATTACTGTGTTTGTTTGTCAATCTCTCTGGCTATCAATCTGATTTCTGTGCGTGCGCATGTTCAAAGTGTTCTCATGGTCGCGTCTGGGTCGCATCTGCAAGGAGTTTTTGCGACTACCAATCTCCAGGCATTGGCAACAGGATTCCCAAAGAGCTCTCTCAGCGGACTGTGCGGAGGTCTATCGCAACGTCCTAGTGCCGTACCGCGGAAGCAGCAGCAGGGATGGGATATGTTGAGGTGGAGGCATGGTGGAAGCCACCGGTGACGACAAAACATACAGCTGCTGTGTTGGATCCAAGCTGGTATGCTCCAAACCCCTGCGCACATCGCAGCTTGTGGACGAAGATTGGGATGACCTGACCCAAATGCCTTGGCAAAGGGGTGATGGAAGACTTCTTTTTTTTTGGGGGTTGCTGGGTGAACATGCACAAGTTCTGGAGTCACTCCACTCTATTCATTAGCCAGTGTGAGTGGATACGAAACATTAGTTGCAAATGAATGCAAATGAGTTTTCTGCATGGCAACAAGTCTAATTCCATACCCGTTCAACTGATTCAAACCAGATGCTTTTGCTTGCCTGGATGATGATCCAGCTCACTGAAGCGACTGAAGTTCTGTTACTCAGCACGGGCTGTTGACTTCTTCCACCAGAGGTACCAGGAGGGGCTTGAGCGGCCGGGCTGGCACACACCACGAATCCAACCTTGCGAAGATCGGCGGCGGATGAACTGCACCCGGTCAGGCCTGGGAAGTCAGGGCCGCTTACCAGAGGACGGTGCCTGGGCTGCGATTCGGGTCGCTGGGATCTCAGAAGTGGTGGTTTCTCAAAATAGGGATGCCCTGAAATCATCATCTGAATCTAGATTTATCATTCGTTACCATTTATAGTGATGAACATCCTAAAAAACCAGCCATGTTGTGGAATCATCCAATTGATTCACTATGCACAGTAATAAGCCCGCCACAACTTGGGGGCTCCCAAAGTGGGGGGCGGTCGGAAGCAGCAAGTGCATCTGAGGTGTTGGATCCTTCCAATATGGAGAAGGTTGGCTCACTTCTCAGTGGACCTTTGATCAGGCGCCCGGAGCGTTGTGCGCTGCCAGGTTCCCCATGGTTCCCCATGGCTCCCCCATGGCTCCCCCATGGCTCCCCGCATGGCCCCAGGTGAGAAAAAAGCTCCTGCAGACTCCAGTGACTTGGCGGCGATGGCAGTGGCACATCGAGAGACCAGGTGGGTGAAAACTGGGAGAAAGACGTGTAAGGTTCTCGATGATGGGATCAGCCACAAAGCTGACAAGAAATCACAACGAGCACGCCTCCAACATTTCATGAACGCCTACGCACCCAACAATTGAGTACAAACGGCATGAACCATGCAGTAGTCGGCCCCCAGGGGCATCTCAGTGTGCTGAGGTAACCTGGTCTGCGGGACTGGATTTCTCCACTGCAACGCCTCAGCAGATTGCTCCGAAGGCTCACCACGGTGCATTGCTGTTCCTTCAGGAGAGCGGTGCACCCATGGGCATCCCAAGGTGTCAGGCTGGGAGATGATGGCGTGGTTCCGTAAGACCTTGGAAGCACCGTTTCGGTTTGTGCTTGATTTTGCTATGGGTCAATATTAAATATTAACCATCAATATTAAGCAACAATAATGGGGAAAGCAATGGACAATGATGGGAACCAGGGGTAAAGGGTTTTGACCCACAGCCATTTCCTATGGGAAGTGGCAATTGAAGGCAAACTCTGGCAATGGTGGGAGTCATAGGCCTTCACCAGCCTTGCCACGATGCACCATCAAACGTTTGGGCTTTAATGGCTATGGATTTCTATGTGAAATAATTGGATGTCCCATTGTTATGGCAGGATTGAGATCCGCTACCAGGGCGGCTGGGTTGCACTGGGCCCATTGCACAGGACATGTTCTCCTCGGAATTTGCCAGTTCTTGGCCCATGGCGACTGCCAGCTCTTTGGCCAGCCATTTTCACGACCAGCTTCTGGTTGCGCAGAGCATCACTGCAGAGAAGGGACAGCTGCTACAGGAGTTGCGCGCCGACAGATGGCACAGCCTGTCGGATTGGGATTCCCAGGCAGTGGGTGGTCATGACATGTCATGACTGAAGATTGATGGCGATCAACCGCTAAGAGCCGCTTACCTTGTAACCCATTGTGATAAATACTGGTACTGTGCCGTTGATCGTGTGCAGGCTCTGGAATTCAGTGGATCCGCGCAATTGTTTTGGGCAGCTGTCGCACCCTCCGACTTGATAAGACCTTGGAAATACCTGAAATGGCTACAAGAGCAAAGAATCTTCACCTTTTTTGGTGGCATGACATCTGATGTTCAGCAGCTGTGTGACATTTCAAGATATGACATGATATGACAAGTCTTATTCTCATGATTGTGACTGACCACTACTGCTTTCTTCAACCACATCGAATGTCGAAATTTAGCACCATCAAACAATGTCAGCTGACCAGCCCTACCACCTGCCACCACCTAGCACCTACCACCATGTGCCAACCAACCACCATTCACCACGGGTTGATGCCAGCCACTTGGCATCGCTGGTTGTTGAAACACAACTGGGGAGGCCCTGCTGCCAAGCCAACTCTGTGGTGACTGCCCTGGCTGTCGGCCTGAGGGTCTCTCGGGAGAGGTGCCGAAATGGGAGGGGAAACTTCGTAGGACTCCGTAGCATGTCACAGGTGACCAAGATGGCTGACCAAGTGGCCAACAGGTGACCGTCATGTGATCATAATCATCCGCAATCATCCGCAATCATCCAGTTTCGCACAGCACTTATCCAACGGGAAATGTCAACAAAAACATCATTTTTTGCAAGAATTGTCAAGTATATTCAAGAATCATGTGTGGATATGCGTGGTGTGTTCGCACCGAATGTGATGTCACACCTTTTGCTTCCGTCTTTGGCCGAAATCTATTGAACTCTCACACGCTATGGATCAGGCCTCAGATCTTTCGTTCATGGACAGTGCCTTGACGCCATTTGATGCAAGTCATAGTTCATCTCGATTTTCACACGTGTCACACGACAGCACGCCAGATCATATCACATTTCGCATCTCGTGCCTGCGTCACGCCTTAGCTTTCAAGCATTCCATTTCAGGCAGCACATACCACGCAGGCGCAAACACGCAGCATAGATCACACATTACGTTAACTTTCATGCACCATGTCACCAATCAGAAGTATCAGTCATGAAGCTCGCTGAACACATCATATCGCATCGTGCCATGCCATGTCACACGTAATGTATCCACGTCCATCCCGGTTCATATATCGTTGCAATGAGCCTATAGTAGCATCATTTGTGGTACATCGTGCCATGTCATATCATGTTTTGGCCTGCATAATATCGCGCGCTAACAGCGGCTACCATGACCAACCATGATGTCTTCCTCACCTTGAGACAGTTCGTGGAGAAGTGCAAGAGTGACTGATTTTGTATAGACCCGGCAAGTCGTGGGTGAAGTGTAGCATGACGACATTTGAACTATTTATCCAACAGTGCAGTTGGACTATAATCACATTTTCACACACAGGATAAACAGGACATATGACTCATATGACATATGATTTCTTTATGCTTCCAGTTGCCAATCTTAAATGGTTCGGAACCGCCCAAATGATCAAAATTGCTGGGGCATGCGCTACGAGACGCCGCGCAGATGCTGTGGCACTGCCACCCTTTGGCGAAGCAGCTGCAGGGTGACACCCGCGGCTATGACCGGCGCCTCTTTGAGGAGCTAACGACGGGCCGCAGCTGAAAATGACGGGCCGCAGCTGAGTCAGTGGGAACCGATTGGACGTTTGGGCCTCGCAAGGGATAAGAAAGCACGCGCACACATAATAAGTGTTCCGTGCATACTTGTATCCGGATTTTTTTCAAATATATATATATATATATATAAATATATATAATGCTTTTGGATAAATCGCGTTGGTATGAAAACGCGCTCATTTGCTTGAGTGAACCTGCCTGGTTTTTAAGTCGCATCATTTTCGCGAACAGGGTGAGCAGACACCGAACTCTTGCTGCCACCACGCCCCTTTCTGGAAATGCAACCTGATAGATAGATAGGTAGATAGATAGATAGATAGAGATAGAGATAGATAGAGCTGATAGAGATAGAAAGAGCTGATAGAGAAAGATAGAGATAGATGCAGATAGATAGCTAGATAGATAGATAGATAGATAGATAAATAGATGAGTATATATATATATATATTGATAAGTAGCTAGATAGATGCATGGATAGATAGATATAGATAGATAGAGATAGAGGTAGAGAGAGAGGTAGAGATAGGTAGAGATAGGTAGATAGGTAGATAGGTAGATAGATATCGATAGGTAGATAGATATAGACAGATAGAGAAAGATAAAGGCATTGATCTAGATTCAGATATAGATATAGATGTGGATGGATATAGATATAGATAGATATAGATAGATATAGATGGATACAGATATACATGGAGACAGATACATACAGATACTGTAGATAGATGGATAGATAGTTAGATAGGTAGATAGATAGATATAAATGTAGATTGCATAAATAGATACATAGATAGATGGATAGATAATCTTCGACTGGAGACCGGGTTTGGCATGGAAAGTCACGGGATGATGCAGCATTTTTTGGCGTCGCCAGGTCACCCGATCGCGGACTGAGACTCAGCAGCTTGGGTCAAGACTTGGTGGAGCTGAAGCTTTTGGGGCATGGAGGGGTCCAGCTTCCAACCGCTTGGGCCGCTTGGGTCCATGGGGAAAGTGACGAGGGATGGCAACGGCTACCCCTGAGGGCACCTGGCATCAGCAGGGGCCAATCCTTGGTTGAGTTCATGCATGGGCTGTGCCACGTGCGGCGACGTGGCCCTTTTGGATTGCAGCTGTGCCACAACGGCCATCATCCCAAGGACGGCATGTAGAATTGCCAATGCCGCAACATGGTTTATCCAAGTTCCCCGGATAGCTCAGCTGCTTGTAATGGGTTGATGCATGTTGATGCTTAACCACGATGACAATTCCTTACGCAGCCCGATGCCTGGGGCTGAAAGTATGTGAATAGCTTGCGGAGGATCCACCCAATCGGTTTTTCACCTTTGCACCTGCGTGGGTTGCTGCCTCGGGCGTGCCATGAAGCGCCGCGCGAAGAGTGGCAGTGTGGAGGCACTGGGACTTCTGGGAGGTGCTTGGAAGGTTCAAGCGGCCCCAAGATGAACAAAGATCAAAAGGACATGAGCGCAAACACCGACACACACATTAAAAACCGGTGAAGCTATATCAGCTATAGATATAGACAACATATGACCACGCATGTCTTCCAGTCCTGCCACACAGGTACACACATGTCCTAGGAATTCATACCTAGTTGGTTCCATTTCAAGCATTTTTTCCCTAGTGTTGAAAGATGGTTGGTTGAGAAGCATGTTTCTCACAGGGGTGGTTCAGCCACCAACCAGATACTCATTTTCAGTTCGTGTTGGCCAGCAAGATTCCCGCAGTTTCCCGATCAACATTTCACGCCTGCAAAACTCGGGCTTGGTCGGGCCCTATTTTATCAGTGTAAGCCACCATGAACTACTGCTTGGTTGCCACTTGCAACCATCAAGCATCACTTTCAACATTTTATTCATGTGTGAAAGTGGGAAGTGTTCACTCATGACCTTTAACTTCTTTTAACCTGACATTTTTCAGCTCAAACATCACTCCACCAGACTCCACCTCCAATTTCCCCGCAACTCGCGAGACACCCAAGAAACGCCTCTGCGGGAAAGCCTCGCAGAGAGAGCACTTGGACCAGCTGTATCTCAAGGCGCAGGTGCCGACCCTGGAGCTGGGGTCCCTGGAAGGTTGCGGAGGTTCAGACCTAAGGGGTGCAAAAACAGGTCAATCATTGCTGAAGCTTGGGTTAGTCATTGGCAGTCATTGGCAGTCATTAGTTAATCCGTGGTTGTTCATTGGTCAATCATTGCTGAAGCTCCAGCCGGCACATCATACTCACATTGATTGATAGTTTGATGCTTCAAGCAGATCTGTGATGGCAGTACTGCAGAATAAACCCTTATGACGAGGTGTTTGAGTGGGGTGTTGCGTGCACGACATGACCACGCGTACAGAATGGTACCGCAAACCGTAAAAGTTGTTCAGTACATGTTGACAAGCCATTTCATTGTAGCTGTGCTTAAACACACGCCTCATTTGATACCTACTGAAAAAAACCTAAGTGAACCATTGATAACCCTCACAACCAACCACTCTTCACCATTACTAATCATTACCAACCACTATCAGCCATTACTAAACTTTACCTGGATCAACGACATTTCTTGCAGAATTTTCATGATCATCAGCATTAGCCATTTCGAATCATCCCCAGGCCGTAAAAACCACAGTCAGTGAACTCACCGAAGTTCGCTATCCCTGGGGCCCCCACCATGCGCTTTAAAGGCGGCCTGGCGAGGCGCCAGGGCATCTTGGAAGTAGCCAAGTTGCAGCGGGCGACGGCCAGCAGCGCAGCGGAAAGCCAGGCCATTGAGGATGAGGCCGGGTGGATGTCGTGAAGCAACCAGTGAGCAACCAGAGATCAACCAGAGACTGGCTGATAATGGTTTTGGTTGGCTAATAGCTAGTGATCAACCAGAGACTAATGGTTTTGGTTGATCACTAGTAGTGGCTTGTAATGGTTGATCAACCAGAGATAAACCATTTAGTCAACCAGCTAATAATGGTTTTGCTTGGCTAATAGCTAGTCATCAACCAGAGACTGCCAGTGATCACCAGTCCACACCAACTACAATGCTTTTGCCAGAGACCAGTTGTTACTCAACCATTGATCAGCCATGGAAACTTGCTATTGATGTTATTGGTGTGGCTAGCAAGAGACAAGAAATCAACAAATACGTAATCATGCTAAATGCTAACCATTAGTTTGTGTGGATTTGCAATAGCACTTGCAGCATATCGGCTGTTTCACTATCAGCCATAGTTCATGTTCAAGTTCACACAATCCGTTGAGCCAACTCCTAGGAAGCATTGGCTATCAACCAATATCATGACCCATGAGCCATTGAGAATTCAACAGTATTCCCTACTAGTTTACCGGTAGTGGAACAAGTCACGCACCATCAATCACCATTAGAGAAGCGGCATTAAGATCATTAATTAAGCATTACCAGCCTCGACTAACCAAGCACTATCAACCGCATGACAAACATTCCATTGATTTGAATATTCAATAAGCGGTGCCTGAATCCAGGGTGACCCCTCCTATGCTGGCTGTTGGTCGGGTCCCTTTGTTGGCCTTCGAGGTATCATTATGAGGAAGTCAACCCGCTGCCCGTGGTTTTTCGTTACATCGGGTCCAATGATGGATTTCCCGTTTAATCACGAAAGCTAGCGTCAACTAGCTGAAGTTGCTCTTGCTTTAGCAAGTAATTGGCAGGGACAGGATCTCCAAAAGTCACAAAGAATTGAATAATTCAATTCTTGCCTCCCCCCCTCGATAGGCTCAACTCCCCCCCGTTGTTTGTCGCAGTGCAGTTTCCATTTGTTCAACAAAACTGAATGCATTGTTGATCGTTGCTTCTTTTTTCAGTCAGTTGCCATGGTGCCATGATAGGCACGAAAGCGTCACCTACCCCTGGCCTCAAGTGCCTACCTGCCACCCAGGCAGAGAAGCGGTCGCTGGAAGCAGCCCAGCTGCGGCACCTGCGAGCGCAAGAGCGTCCTGGACAGCGTTGGTTCCGGTGGTCCTGGGGGCTACGCCGGGTAGCGCATGGGGTGGCGAGCTGAGGCAATATGAAGAGAGATAGATAGATAGATAGATAGATAGATAGATAGATAGATAGATATCTATATATAAATATATCTATATATATATATTTATATTTTAACCATCCCCCAAAATTGGGTAGACAAACATCTACTAGTTTGGTCGTTTCAGGATGCTCACTAGGGTGCTAGGGTATTGACCCATAGCCACTTCAGATGTTTGCTTTTTTCAGCTATGTGGAATTTTCAAGCATCGCTGAAGTTGATTAAAATTATTCAATTGAGGTTTGGTTATAACTAGTTACAATCACCAACCAGACATAGACATAGATGTAGACAGGTAGATGGCTTTGTGTGTGTCTTCTGATGCTAGAGGTGTTGCACATGTATTGCACTTATGGGTCATCATCAACAAATTATTCACTGATTTGGTTGGGTGGACATCCCGACAAGGGCCAATGCATTCATTTCCGGGATCGAGCTGGGTACACGGTGTTGGCCCGTAGCCATGTATAGAACTGTAGGCGTAGATGGGTCGATGGATGTGTGTGTGTGTGCTTGTGTGCGAGTTCATGTGCTCAGGCAATCGGCAGTTTAGTTTGTTTGGTGTCTATTGACGCGATGGGGGTGCGTTTGCCAACCAAAGAAATGGCAGTGAATGCGCTTCCAAAAAATGATACCTACGCTAAGTGTCAACCCATATCCCACCATATCCCATGAAGGTGAAAGTACCAAGACTGACTTCTCTTCACCATTTGTGGGTCACCGATGCTAGCCAACCATGGCCAACCATTTGTCATCAAATATGATTGGTTGATATTTGCTTGTCATTACTTGCCGTTCTCATTCTTCTCATTATTTTGCCGCTCGTTTCGATGACTGGTTGATAGGTGCATTCCGCAGTATTGATCATCAACACCGACAACCGATCTAATCATTTTCGTTACCAATCATCCATCAAGATCTAGCAAAGTGATCAATTACATAATGATCATATGATAATGCTATTCAAAATGCTTGATAGGTTGAGAATCATTGAGAATCACCGCAGTAGTTGTCATGATCATGCCATTGATTAACTATTATCCATTCATCCCCTGATGCATACTCACGGTAACTACCAATCAATGATGAGAATGCATCGCTTGATAGATCAATCGCTTCACTGGCAACTACCATAATCATCGATTACCAGTCAAGCTTCCCATTGAAGCTCACCTGGTGACGACCATAACCATTGATGATTCACTGGTAACTACCATAATCAATGGTTATTAAGCCACCTGGTTCTTATAATCACTAGTAACTTTACGGGTAATTAAGCCACCTGGTAAGCCACCTGGTACCAGTGAAGCTTTCCCATTCCGTTGATTGGTCCTGGGTAAGCTTTCCAGTGAGCCGCCACGTGGGGCCATGTGGGGCCTGCCAGGCCAACGGAGGGTGATGACTTTTGGGGTGGCAACAAGGGAGCGTTACAATGGTATGAACCACCGCCAACATTAGCCAAGCCACCATGAACCACCATGAACCACCATTAGCCAACCATTTACCAACCATGAACCCACCATTAATCAACTATTAGCCACCATGAAACACCATAAGTCATTAGCTTCCAACATTAGCCATGGAACCTTCACCAAGCTGCTGTTCCAGGGACCAACCTCGCGTCGCCGTGCTAGGCATTTAGTTTCCGCCCAAAGCAGCGTCGAACACGCGCGGCAAGCCTTGGAGGCGGCGCAACGAGAGGCGGGTGCTCCGTACACGGCACCGTGGTGATGTTAGGTCCGTGACCGGTTGGTGATGAGGTGATGTTGAGTAGGTGATGTTAGGTTAAGTGAATGATGGTCAAATCGTGGTTGGTTGATGGATGTTGATGGTAGGGGTGATGGATAGTGATGGTGATGATCAAGAGGCTAGTGATCAATGAAGTTGAAGAGGGTTTGATGATGGTGAGTGATTTAGGATATATAGTTGATGGTGGGCGATGACGGCGGTGGTGAATGATGGTGAAAAGAGGTTAGTGGTGCTTCGCAATAGTTCAGTAGTGGATGATGATTTTCAGTGATTGGGATACGACCGATTATCGGGTCAATAGTGGTTATGCGATACTACTCAAGTACATGACATACACAAGCATCTAGAACCGCGTTGGTGGCAGGGAGCCAGACAATGGGAGTAACAGAATTCAGTCATTTTTTGTCCAGCTCTCATTTTCCATCATAGGACTTGGTCAAGCTTTCCAAGTGCCTGCTGCGGAGATGAGATTTAGCTTGGTTGCGCTCTTACATAATTTTTGTTCCTTTTTTTCCCACTTTCTTTGTCTTTGGCTTTGTCTTCTCTCTCTCTCTCTCTCTCCAGCCCTGCCCTGGCGCAACTTCACATCACCTTATCTTGGTGTGCAGAAAAACACGAGAATCACTAATAGTTGCTGCCCGGAGTTTGCTGCGTGGCAGGGTTCCGTGTTGATGGTATGTAGGTTGCTGGCGCATCCGAAGTCAGCCCAGCCGTGCAAATAAGAACAATATGAGCGAGCGATAGACGATATAAATCGATATAATTATACATGTATGTAGGCTGCTGGTACGTCATATATAGCGACGGAAATGATAGCCACATATAGCCATACCACATCGAATCGCAAGTAATAGCCCCAATAGTTGTAACATGTTGTAACCTATACAGCTAAGACTCATCTACGACTATAAGGGTCGTCCCACAGCTATTTGGTTTTGAGCGGCGGCCGAAGATATTTCCAACTGAAGGTTCAAGGCGCGAACCTCTGATCCATAGATCCTGCCGTGATGGTGCTGCTCGAGCTTGGGCAGGTCTCACACCTGGAAGCCGCCCGGCCGAAGGCCGGCGACGGGGCAGACGGACCTTCCTCGACGGTGGAGCCAAAGGTGGCAGGTCACGTGGAGATGGACATGTGGAAGTTTCTCGAAAGCAGTTTTGATCGCGTCTTCTACAAGCTGGAAGCTCACGCCCGTGTTCTGGAGTCCATATCCCAGTCATTGGATTCGAGCGAAAGACCCTGGAAAGACAGAGGTGTTGGACCCCCTAGTCGACGGGCGTCTACCAGAGGTTCAGGCTCCCTCTTGGGTTCGAGTACTGTGGGTCTCATGCGCGTTGGTAGCAGCATTGAAGGCTCCGAGGCCTTAGGGGATCTCATCCCCATCACTCCAAGAAACAGCAACCCCGGTGAAGTGCGTGGTCACGGCAGGCATTTTGCCCGAAAGAGCAGGCGGCTGAGCGCCACCAAGAAGGATGAAACAGCAACGGCCATAGACGAGTTCACATCTTACAGCCAAGCAGATGCTCAAATGTTCGATGCAGCCAGGGATCAAGGATTGAAACACCTGGAGACAGTGCAAGAACAGCGGAAGGTTGCAGAGGCAGGGGCAGCTCACAGTGTAGTGAGACTTCAGGTATAATGGCAATGTGGCACTTCAAATCATACTTCCAGATCTATTGGGTGCTTTAGATTCAGTTAGATAGATCCGATAGATAGTAGAATTAGATAGGTAAGACAAGATTAGGTCAGGAAAGATAAGATAGGTCAATAGATTAAAGTTAGATAGACACATGGATATACATGGATTGATTGATCGATTGATTCCACGCATCGCTCGCAGCTGGCAGGTGCCTCGATCCAACAGCAGAACGATCAGGACTTTTCAAGCCATGGTCGCTCATCCCGGCTTTGACTTGTTCTTCGCTGCTTTGGTGGCTGCGAACACCCTCTTCATGGGGATTGAGGTGGAGCTCAGCCTTGCAAGTCAATCCGAGGGCCTAGCTTCACAGGTCTTAGGCAAGATGTTCACCGTTGCCTTCACAGCAACTCGGCTGTGGCATGCCCCGAGCGCAGCAGATGCCATCATGTTGGTTGCTCCAATCCTCATGTGACATGGAACAAGAGGGAAAACACACGCAACCTACAGTTTTTACATTTTTCTTTAGCCTGTCCAGGTCCAAGGTCTAAGTGGATCTAAGTGGGGTATCATGCAACGCGAGTGCTTGCGCGACTCTGACTGGACTGCAAGTGTCAACAACTTCCAAACTTTGGGGCCCCAAACATTTCCCAAGACTCTGCCTTTAAGACACACTGTTCGGGTTCGGGACCAACATCTTCAGAACGATTTGCAGAGGTTGAACTACTTCTGCGTGTCGCGGCTCACGGCTGGAAGTTCTTTTGGCGGGTGCAGTTCTGGAATTATTTGGACATTGCCTCTCAGCTAAGTCAGTTGGGGCAACAGTTGGAGATGGGTTGAGGGCACCGCAGTTCAACATGTTCAACGTCTTAGCCATGCTCCCAGGCCCTGTGCAATGTCCAAAGTTGGCACCATCATAAAGCAATGGTTAGCAACAGGATGGGTAATGATGGTCGATGGTGACTACTGAGACAGTCGGCTCCTTCGAAGGGGTGCCCTGGTATCATTAGTCATGGTCAACAGGGTCAAGAAGCTGAAGGGGGTCACGACCCTCGCATAAGATCATTCAACATCCACTAAGCCAACGGTCATGACTGCCTGGGACTACCAATCTTCGCCATCTTCGGAAGGTGTGAGGTATCACCTGCTGTCCCGAGCTCGCAGTCAGGTTGTGGTCATAGCAGGGCTCGTTGAGATCATCTTCGATGTGATCCGGGCCGCGGGCTCACAGTCTGGCAGCGCCCCATCCATGCTCAGCCTGAGGGCCTTAAGGATTCTTCGCATCACGCGCATGCTGAAGAGCCTGATCTCAAGGGCAGCCGGATGGGCCTGGATGGATCTGGATGGCTCCCCTCAGCCTTTAACAGGTTTCCATGTTCAATGGCTAGTATTGGCTGGTTTGACGACATGCTGGATGATGATAAATCAATGTAAATCAGATCGCCAGCTGGTTCTGGACAAGCCAATGGTGGTATTTGAGTATGGTTCTACGATTCGTGATATTGCATTCTGGTCGCCTTGAGCCGTGAGAGGAAACCTAGCCGTTCATAAACTAATTATGCCGATATAACGACCCCCCATTTATGATGGTAAATCGCCACCTATTCTATTTATGTTGATTTTGTGGACGGTTAATGGACAGCTGAATGTGCCATTGTTGATTCTTGGTGCTTGGCCCTCATCACCGGTTATTGCCAGCTGTAATTAGTAGCCAGTATGAGCCATGAGCATTATTGCTTAATCACCATGATCAACTGATTAGCCACACTTAATCCAGATGAATCGGATTGAATTGGTAGATTTTCCGTTGATTAGCCAGTCTTCACGCGTATCATGGCGTACCATCGCCACAAAACCCATATTTATCGGATCCGCAGACCAGGATTATTCGCGTGCTGCGGATCTTCCGCTTCGTATTGGCGCTGCGAACGCTGGTGCAGTCAACGATTCACACCTTGAAATCGCTCTTCTGGGCGCTGGTGCTGTTGGGGCTGATCATCTACGTGTTTCTCGGACCTGTTTAACGGGAAGCCAAGTGACGACGACGAAGCCAGGATGATCAGGGTAGCGGTTTAACCAGTTCTTACCATTTTTTCCTATGATATATCAATTATATTCATGTTATATTAAATTAAATTATCATAGGTAGCCATCATTGAGATTATTTCATATTGGTTCTTTATGGCGCCATATGGGCCCCATTGTCGATATGGCTGTGGGTCTCAGGTAGGCCTGGTGCGCATCCTCCAAATGACCGGTGCAGTCTTTGTTGGAATGTTCGCCCACTCAGTTTTTGGATGGTTGGTAGTTGGTATTGACTCGTAGCGTCCCGTAGCCGTAGATGCTGTAGTTGATCGTCTAGTCCTTATACTTGCTTTGTTGGTGCTTATTCCCTGTTATCCACCCTTAACGATTACGAATCACCCACAATCACTCGTCGTTGGTTCATATTGACCCAGCTCGCCCCAATGGGAGAAGAAGAGCAGGGAACAGCACTCGTCAGGGAATTTTGTGGGCGTGCCTGGGGCTGCCTTAAGACTTGTGGAAGGTGGTTACTTGTGCTGCGTGAGAGATGTTGCCAATGGCTTCGGAATGTTGCATGCTGGTAGCCGGTGATGATGGTTGTATAAAGTTATGTCCCAATGGTTCGGTGCACTTCGCACTGGTTCAGAACAGTTCATATTAGTTTAGTCGCGGGTGGTAAATGGTTAAATGTTGGCAGGGAAGGATTAGGAAGGCATTTCGCGGACTATTTGAGTGTATCATGTTTTGGTTGTCACTGCATTCTGCAGCCCCATTTTTGTCGTCTGATTTCCCTTTCGTTTCTAGTAGTTTCTAGTTGTTATTTCACAGCTTCTGTGGACGACGTCAAACGTGGCAGGCCAAGAAAGTCAACATCAAGGGCGAAAACGTGCCACGCACACACGGACAAACACACACACACACAAGCAAACACAGTAGCAAAGTTAATTTCCAATGAGGCCAGGATGAAAAACAAGAACCACCATCAAACAACGTCCAAAGCAAGTGGCGAAATGCTTAAAGTGTGAAGAAAGATCGTTGATGGTTGGCTTGGTGCGTGGCAATATTTACATATGCTGTTGAGCAGGATATTGTTCCAGTGGCCGGGCGGCACCAAAACAATGCCATGGGTTGCGGAAATGCAGCCTCTCTTGCCCCTTGATGTTCAGGTTTGCGTTGGTGTTCACCGAAGTTTCGGCCGACAACATTCGAGACCATCGCCATGCGGATGAGGAGATTCCCTCGAAGTCTCTCAAGTATTTTGGCTCGGTCACGACAACGATGTTGAGCCTTTTTATGAGTATCTCTGGCGGGGTCAGCTGGGAAGATGTGTTGGAACCCTTGCGGGACATCTCAGAGATTTGGGTCTGCCTGTTTATCGTGTTTATTTCCTTCACCTACTTCGCGGTGTTGCCTGGTTGCAGAGAGCTTCTGGGTGCACGGCAGGTTTTCCTCACCGTCAAAGTGACCTAACCGGACAGTTGTGCCCCCCTGAAGTATGCTTGGAAAACAGGGCTTCTCCAAACGTCGTGCGACAGGCCGTGGGATAGAACCACCCTTGTGAAAAATAGGCCCAAGTCCACCAACCATTTGTGAATAATTACATGCAGGTAAATAAACCATAACAATAACAAGTAAGAAGTGGCCATTAACAATTAGCCAATCACAATTAACAACAACAAGAATAAGATTCATAAAAACGAATTCATGTAGCAATTGATCAAAAATCAGAACAATAACCAGTAAAAACTGCTAATTACTAGCAACCCCCGGTAAGGATAGCCAATAACAATTCACGCAAATGACTCATGACGAATTATTAAGAACAATTAGTAACATCCAATGTCCGGATCCGGATCATCACATATCTGAGTTCTGGCTGTTGCCAAAATAAATAGAGCCACATCACTATCATGGTGACAAAAGATTAACAATAGTCTAGCAATTACATTGTATGAAAATGAAATAATGCGGCCCGTGTTGAATATGACCTGTATACTAGTGTGGATCTCACACCGTTCGGTGCAATATCACTACCCTTCGTAGTAGCTTGGGGATTGCTTGTGCTTTTGTTGGTTAATCTAGGGGCTCGTGACCTTTCAGCTTTGAGCATTTGAGCTGGAGGATGGAGCGACTCTAGTCACCAAGCAGTATGGGTTGCTCCCCATGAATTCTTGTGGATTTTCCACGGTCCATGCCGCCGAAAAACCCGCAGTTTCGGTTTTGGTGGGGCGGCTTTGCCACTCGGAGCTGAGGCTCAATGTTATGACGGCTGTGCCTGTGGCTGAGTTTGGTTGCTGTGCCATCAGTGTACCATCATGAAACCATCACACAACCATGATGGGACCATACTCAAACATCATCAAAGCATATGAAAGCATTCTTGAACCGCCTTTAGTCACAGGGCATTTTTTTTAGATTTAGCCATCATGAAAGCATTCTTGGACTATCATTCAGCTCGGCGCAAACATCACGAAGCATCGTGAAGCATTCATCGCCTCCACTTGATATTTCTAGATATGGGTGTTTCTCAAGAACGGGGTACCCCGAAATCATCCGTTTGTAGTCATTTATAGTAACAAACCAACAATTTCCCAGGAAACCATATCACTTGGCATATTTTGACAACGGCGCGCCCTTCAGCGGTGACCATTGGCCATCAGTACCACCGGTCTTGCGCTGGGGTGTCAGCCAGCTTATCTCATCCTCCTATCGCTAACCGCAGCCCATGCACAGGTACTTGACCTCGCTGAATACATCTAAGTGCCATCACCCCTCATTGGTCATGGTGCGACAAAACGCCCCACATTTTGTCTACCACCCCATTATCAGCATCGCTAAAGCTCACTACACAATCATCACTATAGCCAATTGACCGTTATCAAGCGGCGCAAAAAATAAACCAACATAAGTGAATGCCAATCGTCATTCCTTAACCAGCAATCAAAATGCATCACTCATCTCATCTCATCGCATCACATCATTTCACCTCACATCACATCACGTCACGTCACATCACATCAAATCATCTCACACCACCACCACTATCACCATCATCACCATCATTGTCATCGTCATAATCATCATCATCATCATCATCATCATCATCATCATCATCATCATCATCATCATCATCATCATCATCATCATCGTCATCTCATCATCATCATCATCATCATCATCATCATCATCATCATCGTCATCATCATCATCATCATCATCATCATCATCATCATCATCATCATCATCATCATCATCATCATCATCATCAGCAGCACCAGCCGCAGCAAAAAAATCATCATCGTTGCTGCCATCATGATGGTGATGATGGTGATCATCATCATCATCATCATCATCATCACCACCACCACCACCATCATCATCATCATCATCACCATCATCATCATCATCATCATCATCATCCTTCACATATCATTCAACATCAGTGACTACTGTATCACTAGATGGCAAAGAGCATGTAACCACAATTGGAATATCAACAACCGCGAAGTATCATTAAATACTACAAGAGTTATGAACCATCCCACCATTCAGCAACACCAAGCATCCCTACAGCCCATGAGGTGTCATCAACCATGGACAGTGCTGACCATCGCTTGAAGCCACAAGTGTTTGTGTCATCTCACACTCATACCATATAGGTCCCCTGCTAGGCTCCAGCCTCTGAGACGGACCCCTCGTGTTGAGTTGTTCCTGGGTGCAGAAGACTGTTGGGTCGCGTTTTCATTCCAATTGTTGTTTCCGCCCAGCTTGTCCGGCTTTCCATGGCTTGCCATTGTTGCCTTTCCACTTGGCTTTGTGGAGCGTAGTGCTTTCCTTCGTGCTTAGCCCTGGCCCTTCGGGGGGTGCTGCGTCGGCGCCTCTTTGGGGATAGGTGGTGCTTTTGGTTTTTCTTCGGCCTTGTTGGGGTTGGTTGCCCTTTCGGGCTTTTGGATGCTTTTGGGCCCTTCGCTTCCTTGGTTTGTTTGCGTCGGCTGTTGATGCTGCCGTGGCCGCCCTTCGCCTGTGCCGTGTCTACTTGGGGGCAGCTCACATCGCAAAATTTGGGGTGCGGGCTTCCGGTCTGTGCCTTTGTGGGGTTGGCTGGTGGTTTGGTTGGTTGGTTGTGGTTTACCTTCCCCCCCTTTTTGTTCGGGTTGGTTGGTGAGGTCTTTTAGGCGGCCTAGGGCCGTTTGTTTCCTCGGCTGCGCTGTCTCTGCTACGGCGGCGGCCCTGCGCTTGTGCGCTGTCTACTTGGGGGCAGCTCACTTCGAAAAGTTCACACGCACCCAGCGCAGCGGCCGAGGTATTCTGTGAGAGTGCCATTGACAGTGCCCAAAGCGATCACTCAACGAAGTGTCAGGCGATTCTGGCCGACAAGGACAACTCTGCTGTGTTTGGGTTTTACTTTTGCAGAGGGCACATGCAACAAATGGGGAGCCCCAAAGAGCAGCATGTGCAACCTGGTGCGCAGCCAGAGCATAACAAAGTGCTGAGGGCACGATGGGAATTATTACTGGTACCATCTGATACCAAAACATCAAGCTGAAAATCATTTCAGATGTGATATCACACGTGCGCCAATACTATATACTCAACGCAGTTCATCGCCACATGTCACGCATCAAGTCATGCCAAGACCGAACAAGCCATGTGACGGAACGACCCGGGATCAAAGTCGCAAGATTGTTTTCCGTGTCTTTCATCATAGCGCCACCTCGATTTCGATACGTGCTTGAGAAATCATGATGTTAGTTGTAGCGCCCCAAGATTGTGAAATAGATTTAGGCAAAATACTGCGATAGGACAGACGGCCATTGGATTTCTGACATTTCATGGCTCCGCTTGTTGCAACCAGCATGGACCCCGACAGTGCGCAACATAAATGGGAGAGCGCCGGATCTGCTGCGATCTTTCGCAAAGGTCTGTTCTTGGTCACGAATTTCGCTCCGAAAAAACCAGTCAAGACTAGTCCAGATTATGGCAGACTAGCTTTTCAGAAGGCATGCTGCGTGTTTCATTGAGAGCAGATACTTCCACAATCTTCCACATTTCCCATAGCAATCTTCAAGTAATTGCGCGGCGAATCGAACCAAAGATTGAATCAATCTGAATGATGCGTCCCCACCGACGCATGGAGCAGGCAGCGCCCAAGGTATCTACGTCACAGCTCCCTAACTCTGGTTCTGCGGCATGGCAAAATTTCTTTTTCCTTAGCATACGCAAATGCTGCCCAATTTTCACTATCTCGCGCTGATCCGGAGACCGCTGGCAGCCGACAGAGTGGGGAGAGCTTTCAGTTTGCGAATCGTCATGGGACATGTTTCGCCTCAAGCACTTTGGCTGTAGGAGATGCACATTGAAAAGATCAAGGACTTGTTTTCTGAGATTGACGAGGAGAGCACTGGCATCATCACCTACCAAACCTTCCAGCGAAAGATGAACAATCCTGAAGTACGTACTTACTTTGAGACCATTGACCTCAATGTATGGGATGCCTGGGGTTTCTTCAAACTTTTAGACCTGGATGCAGGCGGCGGATGGCTGTTCTTGGGTGAGAGAATGCCAAAGAATGTCCGGCAACGCGTTATACGCACATTGATGCACATTGCCTGTATACAATGGTAAATCCATGTAAATCATGCAAATCTACTATCACCCTTTGATTTCAGTGCTTTTGACTGTGGGCTCTCTCATTCTTCTATATTCTTCGGAGTTTTGGGTATGGCAAATGATGGTAAATGGAGAATCAGACATTTACATGATCGCACATAAAAGTAAGAAATCCAGCGACGTTTGTACTTGTAACTTGGGTTTTGCGCTTGACGGAGTCGAGCAAGTTGGGGAAAGTGGTTCTTTTCGAAACCGGCCTGACAGTCTCTCCGATACTTTGATAATCTCTGATGGTTTGTTTGACTTTCATATTCTTTTTCAGACATTCTGAGGTTTGCAAGAAATATATTGATTTTGGCTGGCGCATTTTCTAACGGTATGTTTGTCATGCATGCATTCGGACATGTGGTCGTTCCGACATGTAATCGGTCGCGGTGCATGCATGATTTTTGCATATAATGACGCCCTCTGTTGTATTTCACATAGCGTTGGGATCCGGTTATAGATTCATCATGATTCATCATGATTCATCGATCTTCCAGTCGCCGAAGCCACAGCACTGTGGGCAGACCATGTGAGTCCTCTCCAAGTTGAAAGACAGATGTCTTGATTCAGATCGGTAAAGTCCTAGAGAGGCGCCAAAATAGATCAACCCGGAGACAGATAGATAGGATACATGGATAGATGACCATGCATGGATGGATGGATGGATGGATGGATGGATGGATGGATGGGTGGGTGGCCGGATGGGTGGCTGGCTGGCTGGCTGGGTGGGTGGGTAGGTGCGTGGAGATAGACAGGCAGCAGGCATATGGAGACATGTGCGGGCAGATAGGTATCGCACCTCAGAACGACTCGCCGGTGCCTGTCCAAGGTACATCATGAATCATCATGATACATGAGTAACGCGGCAAGAATGGCGGATACATTCACCTCGATGCATAGGGAAAGCGTTGAGAAATCGGCGACAGACCCAGAAACCGATGCGTCAAGACATGCTTTTAGACGTCCATTGGCTCCGAAAGGTGAAAGCTTCCGCCCGCAGGTACCACTGGTCCGAAGTCAAACCTGTGGTTTGTCGAAATAGCGGACCTCCGAAGATGATTGGTTTGTAAAACAGTTGAAGATGTCTTGGGGTCTCACTATTTTCAAAAGAAACCAAAAATAGGTGTAGATGGTGTAACATGGAGCATCATTTTGGTCGTAGACGTCATAGTCTACGAAAAGAACAGGCGGCGCAGTCGAAATTGAAGAGTTCCTACTGGGATGCCTTCGCCTGCGCGGCTCAGCACGATCTATGGACGTGGCCAAGCTGATGTATGACCAGGCCAGGGCTCCACAGAGCCATGGGAACAGCATGGGGAACCGCATGGGAACAGCTTCTGCCACTGCGGTTGTCGGCTGAAGTTTTGCTGGTGACAGCCCCTGGCGGACAGGCTTGGCACATCAAGAATCAGGGCCGTTTTTGGGCATTTGTGGAGGACTGCAGGCTATTGTTTTGTTGGAGTGGTTCTTGCAATGAGCTGGATCATTTCCCTAAAGCAGCTATTGCTTTGCAATGTCTGCTCATCATACCGAATGATCATCCATCGGCTAGTCTCAGGCGGACATTCTTTGTCATCATTTTTGAGGGTTTCCACAGAAATTTGGCACAGGATCCACGCCCATCAATGAGTAGAATACCAAGGTTTTCAGAAAGAGTACGGTCGATTAAAGCACGGCGAAGTTTCTGCCGCAATGGATGTTGTACGCGGCAGATGCCATTTATTTGCAAGGGGCTGTTTGACAGAGGTTCGTCCCTTCTCGATGCCAATCCAATCTCAGCGTAGCTACTTTGGCGGTTTACATTGTAAATCGAGCTGATGTGCTCAATTTTCCTCTGCTGGAATATGTTTCTGCACCCTGTCATAGCAGACTGGTTCCCCACCTCAAAAAATATGGTTGTTCTGGTAATTGGAAGAAGCAAATATGGCCATCAGGTTGACCGAGCATAACAAGATTCCCCCTGTCCAATGGCACCGGTTGCAGAAAGTTGCTCCGAACACCATCGGAACTCTTTTCGGAAGAACCGCAGGAGAGGTTGAAGCAGATCCACGAACAGATGGCAGCAGCATGTGTGAGATGATTTGCTCAGGAATGTACTGCAGGCAACTGAGGATGTGGCTTGTACTTATGCGCATACGTTTGTATGAAATGGCAATTGCTTTTCGCGAAAAGAAATGAAATCATCATCAGCAGCACGGCAATGGAGAGAGAGAAAGAGCATGGCAAACCCCAAAGCAATGTCCAACTACTCCGATGCTTCTCAGGATCACCAAGGGGCATGCTTGTTCTTCGATCATTAAAGGATCAAAGAGGGGCAGGGGGGGTTGCCACCATGAAAGGAAATGGCTAATGCGGACAATGGTAACAATGGACATGAAATGAATCTTCCGAGTGATTTTCAGTTGCTCCTTTTTGCGTCTAGTCTAGCCTCGGGCTACTTGGCGCTTTTTTACTTTCCAGCTGCTTCAAATTTTCCAACGCTGGTTCGGCGCAGAATCCCGGACAATCTCGCTTTGTGGCTTAGATCTGTTTAGATCATTGATGATCGTTGATTTTGTGGGGCCGGGTTAGGTTGGCCTCCGAGATGTTAAGACAAGGCCACGACTGGAGAATTGTCTGCCGCAGGTGGCACCCGTCCAAGACTGGGATGCCGCGCCCCAACGTAGAACCGGTTCTCCCATGCAGGAAGTGAAGCGCTGCAACGCTCGCAGTGTTCTCTTTGCGATTTTAGGCCCAGCCAAGTGCAGCACAATCCATACCTGGTTATAGTTATGGTCATGGTAGTTATTCATGCCATGTTATACATGGCTGGTGGTTCTACCTGAGGATGCTGGCTTCGAATTGACTAATTTTTGTTCAAGGATGGGGATGATGGGGCATAACACTTGTCGGCCACGCTAAACAGTACACATCTTCAAGGGCCGCCTGCGACTTCAACACCGTACAAGGCCCGATGTTGTTTCGGGCCTTGTTGCAACAATGTCTGCATCTGCCAATGCATCCGCCCCCCAGGCACTAGTGAGCATGGGTCATGCAGGGCCCATAGAATCAGATGATGTCAGATGAGTATAGATGAGTTGCAACTTCTTGGTTTGTTGGCTGAACAGATTTGACACCGACACCATGCGACCTGCGATCGCAGCGACATTTGAAGATCGGCGCGTGCGCCAATGGTTGCCCATCAGCATGGTCCAACACGAAAGAGGACACAATCGCTGCAGTGTTTCAAGCGAAGCTGTTGGATGCGGGCGATTTTTCTTGGGTTGTTTTGACATGCCTTGATTCATGATTTCCAGCAACATTGTCATCTCAACATTGTCATCTCGATTTCCAAACTGTTCCTGCATATATAAATATATCTCTATATAATCATTCTCATTGTGATCATCGTTTTGTTATAATATCCTCACCTCATCTCCATCTGGTGTCATCTAGCATTGTCACCAAAATGATGCCTCAGCCTGCTCCTCATTACCATCATGAACATTAGGTACTATGATTCTGTATGTTTTAAATGACCTTTTGCGGTATAGGTAGTATCAATATAGGTAGTATGAGATTAATGATAGGTATATAGTATGAATCTGTCACCCTAGGACCCAATGTCATTATTCTCATCTCTACAGCCGGCATCATGGTTGCCATCGGAGTTTCCCATCATACCAGTGTTCAGAATTGTCACCACAGCATTCGATACGTAGTCCTCCTCCTCATCGCCATCATTCATCATCATCAAACCGATGATGATCACCAACATTATTATCATCACACAAATCATCATCATCATCATCATCATCATCATCATCATCATCATCATCATCATCATCATCATCATCATCATCATCACCATCATCATCATGAGCATCATCATCACCATCACCAGCATTATCATCATCATCATCACCATCATCATCATCACCATCATCATCACCATCATCACCATCATCATCATCATCACCATCATCATCATGAGCATCATCATCACCATCACCAGCATTATCATCATCATCATCACCATCATCATCATCATCATCACCATCATCATCATCACCATCATCATCATCACCATCATCATCATGAGCATTATCATCATCATTATTATCATCATCATCACCATCATGATGATCATCATCATCATCACCATCATGATCATCATCATCATCATCATCATCATCATCATCACCATAGCCATCATCATCATCATCACCATCACCATCATCATCATCATCATCATCACCATCACCGTCACTATCACCATCACCATCATCATCATCATCATCATCATCATCATCATCATCATCATCATCATGAGCAGCAGCAGCAGCAGCATCATCATGGTTCTTTTCATTAGATCTTTGTTACCGTGGTATCCATCATCATTTTGGTCCTTGTCCTGCTCATAGTGGTGCCTGTGGTCACTGCTTGATTCATCGTTTGCTTTAGTTGTCGTCACTGCTACCAGCATTATTTTTTCAGGTGCAAGTCCTTCCAACTGACCATGTAATCTACGGCATCATGAGTGTTTTCGAAGTCGGCCGCATCGCGCTGCCAACGGTCCGCCACAACCCTATCACGGGTTAAATGGTGACCGACTCGTCACGACAGCGAGACTCTAGGAGGAGTGGTTCGTAGACAGGATAAAGCCTTTTTTTTTTTTTTTGTACAGACAGTGTAGACCAATGTCGACCATTTCTTGGCTTGAAAACCGCTGATGCCTTTTTGCGAGCTTTTCGCTGATTGGCCCGTGCAAATGCGAATGCATCAACTGGACTGGCCAACGGATCAGTTAGAAATTGGATTTGTACGAATGATGTGTTTGCTCTTTGACTTATTTCGGCATTGTGCCATTCTTTTCAATGGATTGGATGGGAAAATCGCCAGGAAACCTTCGATTCAGCTGCAAGAATAGGGGGTTCCAATGTAGACCCTAGTGTCAGCCTGTCCTCCTGCGCTAGGCTGATCGAGTGGAGCAAGCAGCTCTTCTTGCAGAGAAGCAAGCTCAGGAGGCTGGCTTGACGTAGGAGAGCCCTTTTCTACAACGGTTATATCAATAAAATTCACAAAACGCATAGGGGTTACAACCATTGATAATAGTCATCAATAGGGGTTTAACCATTTCACAGACACAAATACCATCAAATATCATCAATTACTTTACTTCGTCTGATCCCCACTATCACATGCAAATCCGACACAGGTCTATCTGGCATAGCTTTTGGCATTCTATCTGGCATAGCTTCTGGCATTCTATCTGGCATAGCTTTTGGCATTCTATTTGGCATAGCTTTTGGCATTCTATCTGGCATAGCTTTTGGCATTCTATCTGGCAGAGTTTTTGGCATTCTATCTGCCATAGCTTTTGACATTGTATCTGGCATAGTTTTTGGCATTCTATCTGGCATAGCTTCTTACATTCTATCTGGCATAGCTTTTGGAATTGTCTCTGGCATAGCTTTTGGCATTGTATCTGGCATAGCTCTTGACATTCTATCTGGCATAGCTTTTGGCATTCTATCTGGCATAGCTTTTGGCATTCTATCTGGCATAGCTTTTGGCATTGTATCTGGCATAGCTTTTGGCATAGCTTTTGACATTGTATCTGGCATAGCTTCTGGCATTCTATTTAGCATAACTTTTGGCATTCTATCTGGCACAGCTTTTGGCATTCTATCTGCCATAGCTTTTGGCAGGGGAGTTGAGGTCCGGCAGGGAACACTGGGCGTGGATGATCATGGTTGAGGTCCGGCAGGGAACACTGGGCGTGGATGATCGTGGTTGAGGTTTGGCATGGAACACTGGGCGTGGATGATCGTGATTGAGGTCCGGCAGGGAACACTGGGCGTGGATGATCATGGTTGAGGTCTGGCAGGGAACACTGGGCGTGGATGGTCGTGATTGAGGTCCGGCATCGTGGTTGGCGTGGCTGGTCGTGGTTGAGGTCCGGCAAGGAGGAAAAGGAGAGGAGGAGGAGCGGCAACTGACGTAAAAATCTAGCAACCTTCACGTGGCATATCGAGGTAAAGAAGCACACATAAAAACACAAACAAACATACCAACCCGCCTGCCTGCCTACCTAACTGACATATGTACAAAACATAATACAGCAGAACAGAACGTAGCACAAATTAGAATATCATCACAACACAAGAGTACATAGAATTTACAACGGAACATGCGTGCATACATGCATACCTACCTACGTGCATACATACATTATGATCATACATTACATTACGTTACGTTACGTTACATTACATCACATTACAATACATGGCGTTACATTATATTGCATTGCATTACATTACGCTACATTACCGTGCGTTGCGTTGCATTAAATTGCATTAATTACAATACACTACATATCTGTACATCTCTGTACATATCTTTGCATGTCTGTACATATCTGTGCGTACCAGTGCACATCTGTGCATGTCTGTACATATCTGTGCATATCCATGCGTATGTATGCATATGCATACACACATGTTAACACACACACACATGCAACTATTGTACACCGTACATGTGGTTTGCATGGGCAAGGTCGCTCCAATTGTCTCAAATTCAGATTATGTGATTAAGTGGTGAAAACACCCGAGAGAAAGCTGACAGATGAGTCATTTTGCATAGCTTGCCAGGAAGGGCAGATGAAGAACAGGAGAAACATCCCATTGCTTTGTTGTTTAAACTTGGTTCGTGAATTAGGGTTGTTCGTTTTGCCCCATCATTTGCCCATTTTGATCCGTTGTTTCTTGGCGCTTTGGGGACATCACTGGGATGTGCATCCACAATGGCGTGCTGATCATGGTTATACAGTTATACACCACTTGTATCTCAAGCGGCTAAACTATCATGGACTTTTTGTTAAGCAGGACTTGGCCATCATCAACAATGAGTCGCAATACCAGCATCAATCTGCAACCATCAACTCAGCTGCCTGGCAGCTGACAGTCAGGTGATGGCCTTTGACCACTTGAAAACTGCTGATCCATCAACTGACCAGCCATAATCCTCAACTGCTCATCCTCAACTGCTTATCCATCGCCAACATGTGAGCCACCCGTTGGCCCGGCAGCAAGGCGAAGGCGCAGCTGGAGCAAGATCTGACGAACAGCGAGGTGAGGCGCAGCGCGGCGGAAGAGGCCCAGCGCCAGAGAGCTACCCAGGCGCAGCGCGCCGGTCGGGCCGTTGGTGAATGGTGACGTTGGTTGGTACTGAAAAGGTGCTTCTTGGTGAATGGTTGATGGTTGGTGCTGGTTGGTGGATGGTTGATGGTTGGTGCTGGTTGGTGAATGGTTGATGGTTGGTGCTGGTTGATGGTTGGTGCTGGTTGGTGAATGGTTGATGGTTGGTGCTGGTTGATGGTTGGTGCTGGTTGGTGAATGGTTGATGGTTGGTGCTGGTTGATAGTTGATAATGAATTAGTGGTTGTTTGCTGGTTGATAGTTGATAATGAATATAATGGTTGTTTGTTGGTATTAATGGTTGGTGGTTGTTGGTCAACAGATGTGAGTTGATGAATGCTTGGTGAATGGTAGGTGCTTAATAGTGGTTGGTGTTGACAGGCAAGGTGTTTTGATATATTTTGGTTTTCTGATTGCTCGCCTTTTTTAGGATAGTTCCAGCGCAATGTTTTCCGTAAATCCCGAGGGGTTCAAACTGACACGGCAGTGAAGTGCGTATCGAGCCTCTTTCCTTTCGCAGCCTTGAATTGGAACATTTTTTGAGTTGAGCAGTGCTAGTCACTGCCAGGCACGTTGGAGCTGTTGGCGGATGATGCTAGAAGCCTTTAACGTTTTAAGTAGCGATGCATGGCGGTCAGTATGTTTGATGGGGGCTTCATTAGGTGGTTAAGGATGGGGTTGCCAATGCGGTTGCCAATGTGGTTGCTGCCGGTAAGGGTGGACAAGGCTGTACTCACCAGGAGAATGTGACGATCTTCAAGCTGAAGAGCCTCTTCAGTCAGCTGGGTTTGCAGAGCCCACATGGCAAGCAGGCGCTGGCAGTGCAGCAGTAATCGCAGGATGATTCCAAAGGTGATCCCCAGTATGAAAATTCCATTCTTCGGGTGCCATACGGCCAGCACACATGTGCTGGCTGATGATCCACACCAGATGCCCACCCACACCAGATGCCCGCCCACACACACACACACATGTGCACGCATGCAGGTGCCTGCACACATGCGCGCACACACACACACACAGAGAATAAACTCTTCCTCCTAATGCCAACCCCCTCCCAAGTACAGACACCCCAGGAAGTTTTTTGGAGGGAATTTTGAATGCAGGGTCACCCCGGTAACTCCCAGTAACAAATAAACGTCCCGAAGATGAAAAAACCATTCGACCTTCCTTTCAAAGCTCTTTTTACAACTTGATCACGACTGTGAAAAGCAGCTGTGCGAAGAACCCTCATCATGAGAATGAGGTGACAAACCTTTTTGATTTTTGACAGTTTCCTGTGAAAGATCCCAATTAAAACCTGTTCAATAATTGCGAGAAGCAGCTGGACGAACGAAAGCATTCATGAAAAAGATAGTTGTCGGTTTTCGACCTGTTTCAATTTTCCCCTTTAAAACTCAAGACATCCATTTCAAACATGTGAAAAGCTGCTCTATAGTAGAGCCCTCATTAAAACAAAAACGACTCATGCGGTTGCTAATAGAACATCCGCCCTACACCAAGTGGCTTTATATTTATTATGAAGCGGGAGGTTGTCAAATGCCACAATTAACAATGGTACTGTGATTCGCCAAATCCAAAAACATACGATTCAAGGCGTTTTTATTCACAGTTTATGGGGTTGGTATTATGACACTTGTGACATTACATCGTGCCAGGTTACATTTTATCACATTCTTTTTCTATTCCTTTGTAAGTTGAGTTCTATGCGTATGCCCATGCATACACGTGTGCACACACACACACATATACACACACATACACATACACGCAAAAACACATGCACACACACACAGGTTCATATAATTGCATGTGTCAGACAAAGTGGCATGCTTCCTTCAATCGTGAGTAGACACACCACCGCAAATACATGCAGACAGCAACAAGCTTTATTTCCTTCCCTCCTTCCTCTGTCAGGAGATTCTGCTCAATTGCCAATGATGTCTACTGTAGATCAAAATGACTAGAACTGTTGTGTCCTTGTTTTTCTCGACGCAGCCAATTTGCGCACAGCATCCAGTGTTTGATTGGCCATGCGGCCACTAATCACTCATGCGATGCGCGTGCGAAGCACTCCATCAGAGTACGTGTATAAAGGGTCCAGCTTCGCATAATTTTCATTGCAGCTGTTTTCCTTGCATTTGATTTGCCATTGATGCAACTGTATGATTAAACCAAGTGAGGTTCAAAGGCTGTAGCGGAGCAACATGGACAATTTTTGAAGAATTGTATTTTTGTGTTATGAACTGATGGAGATTTAAAAAGTCCTAGACACAGCTTCGAAGTTTCATCACAGGGTAGGCGGGTATAGGTAAATCAGTATCACCCATCCTCAATCATGAATTATCATCATTAATGACCCAGGACTCAATCATTGATTGTCACCCATTATTAATCATAATCAACGGTCATCAGCCACGATGAATCATACGGGTGTGGAGCGTGGCGCAGGGTGTAGACGGCTTCATTGACACCTTGCAAAGATTTCTGGTGAATGCTGGATATTCCATGCACCTTGGCCTGTCCAGGCCACGTGTGGTTCACCATGAGGCAATCCTTGGCCAGGGTACCCTGAAATCCTTCTCTTGGTAATCATTTTGAGACAGAAGCCACCCATTTTTGGGACCCCCCACTTTGAGAAGCACGCATATGTTTGCTATAGAAACATGTGTGTTCTTTTGGGGGTATCATGTGACCGAAGCCTTCCATAAGCTCCTGGTCACAAGAGACCTCCCTGATATGGTCCCCGCTGGGATCTTGAGGGTCGTGGGCTCCCGCCGGGGGCTTTGGATTGGATATGTCCAGCAATCTCCAGGATCACTGCTGGTAGTTTTTCAGTCTGTTCTTCAGCACTATCATTTCTCATGTTCTGATAACTTGTGAGGCTAATGAGAGTCATTCAAACTATGTAAAATGATGACCAAGCATTATAAAGCATTTGTCAGACATGCTATAACATGCTCATCATCCATTGCTCCAACCAGTAACCATTCTTGACCACCACTCCCTATCAAACATCAGCCACCATGAGCCCTCACCAGTCGCATCCTAGGAGAAAACCCGCAGAACTGGCACAGCCCAGCGAGCGGAACGATGGAGAGGTGGCCACGGTGATGTGGAAGTGACGGTGGCTGGGGGCTGATGACGGTTACTGACCACATCTGACCATTTTCATTGTTACAAATGGCTATGGGTCAATATTAATGAGCCAACTAATGGGGAATAACCACCACCAATAATAGGGAAAACAATGGCTAATGATGGGGGAACCAGGGGTACAGGGTTTTGACCCACTGCCAAATGATTTCCAATGGTCGATTCCATGGTGAATCATGGGCCATAACTAGTTATTTACCCAAAGCGATAGTTGTAAATCTCATTCGCCAATGAGATTACCACCACCCGTAGATGCGTAACCGGGCAGTAAATCATCAGTGACCTCACTTTGTTGCCTTGATTCTCCATGAATTATGAACCATCATAAGGGATCCCACCATTAACCATCATGGAACCACAAAAAAACATCATGACCCGCCCATGAATTACAATCATAAACCACCATTAAACGATTATGATGAAGCCATCATAAACCACCATTAAACCATCATCAAATGGTTTTAAACCCAGTAAAATCCATCATAAACCACCATGACATCCATCATAAACCGCCACATAACCATCCTCAAATACCATCCGTTCCCACCGTTGCTTCTTGCCACCTGATCAACCCCTTGACCGCGCGGAAATTGGGCAGGCTGCCAGTGCCGCATCCGCCGCGAGACCGGAACCGGTTCAACCGGGGCCCCCCGTCGCTGATGAAGGCAGACGGGATGGTGAAACGATGTGTTTAGCAGTTTAGCAGTTGGATAGTGAGTGGTTCATTGATGATTAGTGATGGTTCAGTGATGGTTAATTTTAGGTTTAACATTTAATAGTTTAATGTCTAATGATTGTTGATTTTGAATTTCGATGGCTTAATGATGGTTAATTGATGGTTAATTTTTCATTTCTGATGTATAGTTTAGTGATGGTTAATCGATGATTCATGATTGTTAATCGATGGATTAGATCGCTGATTTGCAAATCTAATAGTTTAATGATGGTGCATCTTTTTGCTGCTTAATGATGGTGAATTGATGGTTTATTGATGCTTAATGATGGTTGATGATGGTCAAATGATGGTTTTCATGATGGTTATTGACAATCAATTGTTACTAGTGCTTACTAATGGTTGATAATGGTGAATGCGGATGAAGTGGTCAGTGGTAAAGCTGATAGTTTTCATTTTACCAGTTTGCCAATGAGGATTACTGATGGTTGATAGTGGTGAATGATGGGCCCATTGATGACTGATAGTTTCACTGATGTTCAATGGCGATTAACAATAGTTAAGTACCGCAATATGTCCAAAGGTGGTTGGATACCGATGTTCGCAGATGGTCAATGCTCTGCGATCATTATCAGTAATGGTCATTGATTGTGGATGTTTAGTGATTGCAGCAATAGTGGTGGATGATGGTTTGCAATGGTCAATCGTGCTTGATGATGGTCAACACTGGTGCAGAAGTGATGCTGGGTAATGCTTGATTAGCGCATAGTGGTATGATAAGGGTTCACGACCAGCGACTATCTCCAGTTTCGGTGGTTGATGATTGTGAAATCCGAGCGCTGCAAACCGTTTGGACCGTAGCTAGTGGTCGAACCACCGATTCGTATCATCGTCTTGGAGGCTAATGATTCATATCCAGCGATGATGGCTGCAATCCTTTGCGGACGCATAATTTCCTCATGTATGGCTGTCTTTGCCCGCTTGGTCACCTTTTTTGCATTCAAAGACGCTGGTTCCCTTTGCAGTTTGGTCTTTTTTTGTTTGTCGTAGATGCACGCCCATTCCGTTCTTTTGCATTCGGGCCTGCCATCTTTTTCCCGTCCCTGGCGTCCGGGTTGGGCTGCTGCGTTTCTTGGGCTTGGGGCTCCTTTTCCTGCTTCCCGGCAACCACCTCCAAGAGATCCAAGAGGCCTGGTCAATTGTAGAGACGCCATGGCTAGCCATGGTCGTTTGTGATGTTTCTTTGGTTCCTACGCCATGGCTAGCCTGAATGACGTGAGCTAACTTCTCTGACAGGCTTTTGCTGAGTGTGTTGGCCGTTGGCTTTTTGCGCTCCCTCGCTCCCGCAAAGAGGGTCCTGAAACTGACGGCGTTGAGAAAAAGTGGTTGTAATTCTCAAGAGTAGCCCACCAACACAAGGTTTGTTATGTAATGAATTGTATATAAGTGATTCCCAACATGAACCAACTAAAACAAGGGTGATGAATTGATCGGCAATGAGGGTATGACATCCAATGATTCGGGGCTGATCGCCAGCCATGGTGGTTCATCATAGGGGCTGCACTCTGTTAAACTACCCAGGAAGTGGAAAATCCTTCATTCATGATGGTTTTATTTACAGAAAATGCGATTTTTAACTCCCAGGTCAGTTTATCCCAGGAGTTCAGTCATTGACAATCACCAGCCATACCAGGCGAAGGCCGCCGCGATTCGGGCGCCGAGCCGCGCGAGAGCAGCTCATCTATGCCAGAGGAGACAGCGCGCGGGTTTGAAAATACGATCAACCCCCCGATTGAATGAAAAAACATTTACAAACACGACATATAGGACATTTATCACCATTTGCGAGCCACCACATTAACATTAATGTCAATATAATGCATTGTCTATTACTGAAACAGCTTATCGTGTGTAGTGTACATCAACTAAACTTGACAAGACCCTGGGGTCACCAGGTCACTGGCAGCATCTGGCAGCTCGGTCCCGGCTCCTTGGGAATGGCGCTCGCTGGGATCACCCAGAGGGTCATGGCTCTCGGCTTCAGCGCTGACTTATGACATCTCATGACCCGGAGAATCATTGAGCAGAGAGCCCTATAGCATCCCTCAGAGCCGAAGGGTTAGTGCAAGTTAGCCATGTGAGCCGTTGAAAGTGTATGTCGTCTATGGCTGGTTCATTGTGACAGAGGATCATAGGACCATAGATGGCATACCGTGGAGTACTGCAACGATTTGCAAGCCACGAAGGCAACAAGACCTGTTAGTCAACCAAAAGGACCCCTCTAACGTTTTTCTATCGCTGCTGAAGTTGCCGCATGTTGCCGCCTATCATGTTTGGGCCCTGTTTTGTGCCATGTCGCTTCCTGCTGGCATCTCTTCCGTTCCTGTGGTACCTCATTGTGGCTGCGGAATCGATGGGTGATGAGAATGTGGATATGGAAGAGTTTGAGGGAATGAGACCAGAGGAGTTGAGACAGCTGCATGGCAAGCTGGATCAGAATGGTGATGGCAAGGCCAGGCGGGCATAGGTGGACAAGAATTTGCAGCTGGTGGCTATGATGCAGCTTGTGCTTATACGTTGGCGCACGGCATGCACATGACATGAATTATATAGATTAAACATTATACATCTGAAACTGGTATATGTTGCATGCAATCATATATCCTGTCGCACTTTGCAGATGGAAGTCTTAAACTTGTGAGCCATCCTTGACGCCAAGCCTCAATGGTCTATGGTCTATGGCTTGAGTTCCAGCCATGAAACCGTTGGCCCAAAAAATGATACCTTGGGACATCTTCAAGTTGGATGTCAGATGAACTTCCTGCTATAACTTGTGCTGAAGCAGCAGTGGTCCATCCATCGCTACTGCCACTCATCGATTGCAAAAGCGACTAGCACAGATTTTCCACGTCATCCAGCATTGCCCCCCGTGGCAAATCAAAGCTTTCAGATACTGTCACTGACATCTGACCATACCTGATGATCAATGCATAGCAATGCATATCAATGCTGTCACTGACATCAGGTTTCCTTAAGCGAGATCATGGACTTTGCATCGAGCACCAGGCAAGCGATGGCGAGCAAGAACGTGGGAGAGATCTTGGAAGAGCTGGACTCGAATGGGGATGGCCGACTGTCCCTGGAGGAGCACCTGGCACCCTACAAGCAGCCGATGGATCCAGATGAGGACAGCTGCAGGATGGGGAACTTCGGGGTGCCTGGCGCATGTGGAGGTTGCACAGGCTTATGTGCTTGGTCAAGCTGCTTGGTCCATCTTGGTCCCTTACCTACCCTGGCCATATCTTACGAGATTAATCTATAGACAGGATAGATCATTATATAGATGATATTAGATTGATAGGTCATGGGCCGTGGGTGAGACTCGGGTTGTAAAGAAATTCGCATTCTTAAAGGTCTCGCCACATTTCTGAGCAGATCAGAACCCAAGATGAGATTGCAGGAACACGATCCATGGACTCAAGCCTTTGAGACTGAGAAGTTCCAGGCTGCAGACGCAAATCAGGATCATCTTCTGAATCCGGAGGAGCAGGGGAGGGAAATGGATGGAAATGGTTGTTGAGCTGTTCGAATTTGGTTCCAGTTTTTTGCCCGAATGCCTAGCGAAGGATTCTCGTGTATCCTTGCGGGACTCTGGGTGGAGGTGTTTGCCTAGAGGTTCGTTTGGATGCCACCTGCGTTCGTCGCAGGTTGTTTGGGGACTCGGTGCCCGTACCAGCGGTGAACTTTTACCAAAGCGTGCTTAGATGCCTGCTTCCGAGACGGTGTTGCAGCTGTACCTTGTGGCAATTACTCTGACGGTTGTCTTGATTGAAGTATGCTTTTGTGTGGCAGGAGCAGTAGTTCGTAGGGTCTTTGTTTTTGGTGGCGCAGCACTTTGGACATGTCACTGTCACGTGCGTCGAATTGCACGCGTTGCACTGGCGGTGGTGCGCAAGGAGTTCGATCAAACATTAAAAAGTGCCGAAAAGTGTGGTTTTCTGCATGGGTCATCTTTCTGCACGCTGTCATAGGGGAGGGAGGTGAGAGCTGTGTTTGCCTGCCTGCTGATGCGCTCATGCCAGTCGGTTTTGCTCCAACGAGCGTGGGAAGAAAATGTTTCTGCAATAGCGGTGAGGGGCAAGGTGAGATTTAAAATGAGTCAATGCTTTGTGTGGCAGGAGTGGTGCTGTGAGTGCATGCGGCTGTTGCCGGGAATCCTTAAAGCTTCCTGCAATGGCATTGCTGCACGAAGTGGCCTTGCAGCGGTGGTAAAGTGCGACTTTTCCAGCCGTGGTGCTTTAATCGTGTTTCGGTGGTGTTCTGCTGGTGGTTTTGTGGTGCTTTGGCTTTTGTTGGTGGCGTTTTGGCGGTGTTTTAGTCTATAGGTGCTTTGGTGTGTTCGTGGTGGCGATTTCTACTGGTGGTGTTTTCGCAATGATTTCTTAATGCGTTTCGGTGTTTTGGTGTTTTATGGAGTATCGCTCCCATAGTCCCATACGCCATACCAAGAGTGTTTTGCAACATCCCAAGTGTCTTGCATACGGGAGTGTCTTACCATAGAGCGAAAACAAGAGTATCATAGTCATATCAAGACGGTCCTACCAGAGATTGCGCCATACCAAGACCGACTCTCTTACCAGAGTCTTAGTATCTTGGAAGAGTGTCACGCCTGGAGCGGCTTGGCTGACTTCCATGGCAAGAATACCAAGGATGGCTGGCATATCAAGATTGTCTTGCCACAGTGTCATTCCAAAACGGTCATTTGAGCTACAGCTTGACCAGTCTGTCGCCCCGTGTGCCTTCGAAGAATATCATCAGAGCGTCTTCGGGCGGTCTTGCAACTGTCTCGTGCAAGAGTGTTGCAAGTGTGTCATGCCAACAGTGTGCATGTTTGACAACGAAAGGTGTCATACCACTTTGCTGAAAGTCATCAAAGGCTCCTCCACAACCAAGGATGTCGCTGCAAGTGTCTCGTGCACGCGTGGCTTGCAAGAGTGAACACGCGCTGGCCATTCGGCTGTGTGTGCTAGAAATGTAACGAAACGATTCCCAGAGAGTCTTGAGACCATACACCGATTTGCCACAAAGACTTTCGTGCACCACAAGCCGCGATTTGCAGACCTCCGAGGAGATCACGTCACTGTATCATTTTGAAACCAGTCCGGCCGTGTTGGACGTCTTTGTGCGGAACACTCTGAAGATGAAGGACAAAAACGGCGATGGAGTGCTCTCTGCCAAGGAGTTTGCGGACATCAGCAAAGGCAGTGGGGAACAGATCCCGGAAGAGGAGATGAGCGATTTCCGAATGCATGACAAGGAGCTGGGCAGGTTCAACGGGTTGTCATTGTCCAAAAAAAACTTGCAACTCCAACAAACGCTCAATCAGCAAAAAAGAAACGAGGGTAGCTGATTGTAGCTGGTTGATAGCAACCATCATCCAGAACAAATTGCTGATCCATCATCAACAGCTTAGCAACTTGCTCAGCGCCAACCTGGGCTAGTCAGAGTTGTAGCGCAAGGGGCTGTGAACGGATGTGAACGGGACCGGATTTGTTTGGATTTGTTGGGACGGATGGGAGCTTGACCCATATAGTCCGTACATCCTTCATGATTGTTGCCTACACATTTTAGAGCCCGACTATCAACCACTAAAACAGCTAATTGACCATCAGTTTTTGAAACTTATTGATTCTTTGCCAGTATTGAGTGATTATTGAGCATGATTAGTCATTGTAAATACAGACCCATTCCTGGGAGATCAGCCAGTACTATTGATCATCATCAGCCATGACTATAGTCTTCAAGCCATCACCGAAATCATCAGCGAATCAGCCGAATCCATCATTGAGAATCATTAATCATCAAAAAACACACTCATCCTGAATCGTAATTCAACACCAGTATCATCACGAACCACAACTAAAATCTGAGCACAAGAAGCATCCCATTCACCAGCAAGTAGTCTAAAATCTAACCCCCACATTTGTGGTATCCCCGTGGTTCCATGACACCCCCCACTGGAAACACCACGGGTCGCTGCATGCCCCTTGCTGCCCGCGAGGACCAGAACGGTGTCCTGGACCCCTCGGAGCTGCGCGCGTGGGAGTCGGGAGACCTTCACACGGAGCAAGCCATGGTGCGCCTGCTGCGTGCCGCCGACAAGGCACCGGTGCCCACGGGGAGGGGCCACGGTGGCTGATGATGATGGATGATGATGGATGATGGTTGATGGTTCATTGATAATTAGTTGAGGACTCATCATGTTTGATGATGTTCGATGATGGGTGGTGATGGTTGGAGGGTGATGGTAGGGCCTGGTAGGGCTGAATGCGAGGAAATATATGGAAATATGATATAGAAGTTGATCGCTATTCAATTCGCCGGGACTTGTTCAGGCAGAATCACACATGCAAGTAACGACGCAAGGGCCTGCAGGTGGAAGCACCAGCCAAGTAGTAAGAGATCTGACTTCGTGGCCCCCTTAGCATTCCCAGGAAAAGATGAGGTAGATATTCTAAGTCCGTCAGGGAGTGGGAGAACGAGGTAGAAACAGCGTGAACCACCAAGCCTTTCATGTGACTTGGAAAATATTTCTTTGCTGATACGATCAAATCTTATCTTTGCGTGCAGTTGCGCAGACGTACGCACATGCACTCAAAGCCCACATGACTGCGTAAACTGATTAATTTGTAGGCGGACGTCCAATGCACAAGTGTTTGCACATATACATGTGGCAACATGTGGCTGCTAGACCAAGTTTTTACTTTTCAACCAGGTATATTCTCTCTACAAACTCTTTGTTTCCAGGACGGTGACGGAGAGGCCACACTGGAAGAGTTCGAAAATGTGCGGTACTCACTGGCTGGGACAGACGCTCAATACCATTTCATCCAATGGGTGCAGCATCATGAGTTGTGAGAGCATGTCCTAGACCTTTGTGCCAGGCATGAAGGGTGTTCCGCCAATGGTTTAGTATATTCGTAGCATCAAAAGGATGCTGCATCAGCCGACTGCGGCAGAAAAATTGCGCTTGCAGGTCCAAGGCCGACTGGCGGCTGACGCGTGTTGAGGGATGTTGATGGATTTTGATTCTGTGGTTTCATGATGTTTCATGATTATTCACGCATATGCGCTTTTTGGAAGGTGTGCTGCAAAAAGATTGAAGGCTTATTGCAGTTAGGTCAAAAGTGCGGTGACATCATGCTTGATTTTTGCAGGAGCCCAAGCCTGTTGCGTATTTCGTTCAGGCAATGCGCTGACTGGGTTGCACATGGAGCCCCAAATGATAGAGAACCGAGACGCACCAAGAATCCCATTGTGATAAGTCAAATGTTGCAGCGTTTATCGACATGATTAAGAGGCTCGATGCAACATGAAGGCATTTGAGATTTGATTGGCATGGAAGCATCCCAGGTCATGCCAATCTGAATCCTGGCACACCTGAGCACGAAAAATAGAGAAATATCATGAAAGATCAACGCACACACACACACATATGACACAAGCGACAAGTACATGTCGGGTGATGCAATGCAAGGTAGGGCAATGGTTTTTGACTGATGTAGAGCAATGTATAATGCATGGGCTCCCGAAGTTCAGGGGGCTGTTGAAACCATTGATAGCAATAGGCCGGGCCACTTGCTCGCCCCCAGCTGAACCTCCAGGATGGCGATGGAAAAGAACGCAATCTTTAGAAGCTGAAGCCCAAATCATTACCCACTGGCTTGGTAGCAAGTTGCTGTTCTAGAAGCTGAAGCATTGCCCCTGCTTTTGGCGCTTTTGGTTTCTGCCACTTCGCTTCCGATCGCAAGGCGCCGGCCGCCGAGACCATTGACGCGCCCATGGACAAGGCCGGCAAGATGTCAGACCTGATCCGACCCAATGGGTCGTTGGAATGGTGAAATTGATGGGTAACAAAGGTGCCATGGAGGAACTTCAATGAAGTAACATCTGTTGATCATGATAGATAAACATCTGCTGATAATGATAGACATCTATTGATGAACTTCAATGAAGATAGACTCCTCATTGTTAACATTAATCGCCAAGGTTGTTGAACAGCTGAACCTGAGTTTTGCAATGATTCTGTACTCCTAGTTTCCTAGCGATCAAGAAATATCATAAAATATCCATGAAGTTGGAATCGCGACTGCAAGCACTCTTGTCGTTCCCAAGAGCTGATACATTCCATCCATATACATGATTAATTATACATATATGTTTGTTCCGCTTTTATCCTTTTGAAATGTATTGCTGTGTGCATATGTGTTTTGAAACATTCTTGTTTCTCATGCTATTCAGTTGTTGTTGTGGTTGTGGTTGTGGTAGTTGTGGTTGTGGATGCTACTGGTCCTGTTCCTGCTGCAGTCGTTGTGTCGTTGTGCTTGCTGCTGGCCGTGCCGAACTGTCCGAGTCCTGGCCTGAGGCCGCTGAAGGTCCCAGCTCCAACCTGATCTTGGTCCGGGCCGCAGTGGAGCATCATGGAACCATGATCCACCCGATGGGGGTTTCTCCAAATATTGGCATCACCAAATCATCCAGTACTAGCCATTTATAGCAACCAACCAAGCATGGCCCATAGAGAGGGCGATGGAAAAAGATGGCCCATAGGAGTTCATAGTAATAAACCACCCGTAGGTTAGCCATATGATTCTTGAATCGCCCCTGTTTAGAGTACTTTGTAAATCAATATTCCTATCAATAGACGCATCAATAAATGCTTAAATTGATTCAGTAAATATTCCTATCAATACCGCGCCATAAACGATTAAATTGATTCACCACATCAATAGACGCAGCTTGCCATCGAATGCTGATCTCCTAGAGACGGCGATGAGGTCATGGACGCGGAAGCTGGCGGCTTCCGGGTGCAAAGTAGCTTTCCAAGGGAGACCGCGGAGGCAACATGGCTGCCCACCATCGGTGGAATGTGCAGGGGAAGTTGGCTGGTGGATCAACCGGAAACAGCAGGTTTTCACGAGGTTTTATAGGTTTTTACATGCTCTTGATAATTTCTTTATGGTATCCTGCCATGTTCTTGCAATTCTTTGCCGTGGTCTTTAGCTAGCATGGCTAGCTGGTGAATTCTAGCGATTCGCCATCAGATATGTGGGGTTCCAATTCATGCTAACTGCTGGATCTCCATTTCAACCTGAGATTTTAGGGAACTGTGAAGATCCATGAGAAGATGGACAAACTGGTTTGATCATGTTTGATCTAGCGTGTAGTGCAGCAATGCTTGCAGACAGTATTTGGAAGGCTTGGCATTTTCTTTCTGTGGCTTATTCTATGGGGATTTTAGGGGCTGGAGTTTCTGATTCAACTTGATTGGACAGACACATCAGACATGGACAACCTCAAACATCTATATCCAGTCGCCTTCCTCATTATTGCCAAACATCCCGTACACAAGTACCTCTCTAGTTCGATGTCGAATGGAGTAGTTAGATACACTCCGACGCAAAGTTGAAGCGAGCCGAGATTCTGCTTGGCATTTTGGATTGCCAATCCTCCAATCCTCTCTGGTCCTCCACATGGTCCTCTACATCCATTGATCCTCTGATCCTCTCTTTTTTCTTGGCGGAGCTCGCGTCCTGTGAGGCTCGACAGCACGAGCTCCGAAAGGAAATCGCCAATGCGAAGCAGCGCGTAGAAGAGAGACGTCAGGAGAAGCAATTGCATGCAGAGGTACCCGCCATGAGATGGTAGTGCTGAGCACTAGAATGGCCAGCACCGCTGCTGGTGCTCCTCCATTGTTGGCATTGTTGCTTAATTGTTTTGATTCTTAACTTTTGCCTTCTGAAATCAATTCCAATTATATATGTATTTAACGGTCAGCAAAGGTCATTAGTGGTCATTCGCGGTCATTAGCCACAATTGACCATCAACATTCATTGTGCTGGAGGCTCATTTAAAGTTACTGGCCGAAATGGAAGAAAAGGAGGAGGCATCAAAGCCACTGGTGCTAGAAATGGAGAAAGATCTCAGCAAAGCCAAAGAATCTCAAGAGGCTTGCGCAACTCAGCTGCATGTGGCTTGTAGGTCATGGTCCAGCCTTCGTTTCGGGTGAATTTCTGACCATTTCTGGACAAATCCATGATTTATGGATAGCCCCATTGTTTGCTATGTTAGGAGCAGACCTCCATGGGAATCTATGGGGCACCTGGGACTAAATTGGATGCTGGCAAGAGCCAACAGCCACTGAGGCAGCCGAAGTGAGGAAGGCGAAGCAGCTACAGGACAACTATGGCCCCTGGCATCCTGCGTGGAAATGGGTGCGAGTTGATAAACAGACTGGAGACCTACCCAGAGTCAAGTACCAATGGTATCCAACCGTCATCAGTGAATTTGGATCATTCAGTTGGCCTTTGCATGCCCCATGCATCTATTGTTCACCTGCATCGGTCCGCAA